>JAHHUM010001462.1:479938-927948 GCA_036173005.1 Crenichthys baileyi
CGCTTGCTCCAGCCGGGTTTTTTCTGAGGAAACACCTAACGAGCTGGAGCAGGTTTGAGGTTCTATCACACCAAATAAAGAGCTTCGGACGACCAGCTCATGTATTCCCTCCGTTCAGCAATGGAGGGGGATTATGGGGACTTCAGTAAGGCAGTTTTTTACTGCCCCCCACCTCCTTCCTCCCGGGTCTCCAACTTGCATGAGGGCCATCCAGGATCCAGGGAGCGGGCACTGACAGCCCACGCCAGGACTCCAGGGAGCGCTGCTACTGAGCACCCCGCCAGTACTCCAGGGGCTGCCCACTGAGCAGCCCACGCCAGGATCCGGGGAGCTTGCTGCTATGAGCAGCCCTGCCAGGTCTACAGCCGACACACGCCCTTTGACAACCCACGCCTGACCCTAAGTCCGCCTTAACCTCCCCCACCGCCGCAGGGGGACGCCGAAAGGGGGGCGTCCCGGCTGAAGTCCCCGAGGGGGTCTCTGCAACGCCTTACCTCCTCCACCACTGGGGGGTCTGGGCGAGCCTCAGCCTCTGCTCACCCCATGAGGGCCCCTGCGACCCCTCGCCCCTGCTCCGCCACTGAGGCCCTCGACGCCCCCCTCCTCTCACGCCACTGAGGGCCCCTGCGCCCCAGTCCTGTCCCCCGCCGGACCCTTCTCTGAGAGGGTTCAAGGAGCAGTTGTGCTCGTTCTGGCTTTGAACCCGAGACAGGGGTTCGAGGAGGAACGCCCCCGGACCCGTTCCAGGGGTTCAAGGAAACAGTTTGCCCTCGTTCGGGGTCTCTGAACCCAATCTGGGGGTTTCGCCAGGGGCCCCCTTTTTGCCTCTGAGGTTCGCCAGGGGGGCGCTTCGGCCTCTGGGTTCCCAGGCGCCCCTTGGAGTTCTCACACCCCCTGTGGCCTCCAGTTTTGTCGTGGGGCCCACGCCTTCGCCGCCGACTGCCCAGGACTCTGTGTTGCAGGTTCTGGCACCCGCCTGAAGTCTGTGCCTGCTCGGGACGACCCCCTGGTCGCCCGCCTGAACTTTGTTTTTGTTTTTGGCATGCCTACCGAGGCCCCCATCACCCGCCCTGTTCGGGTTGTTTTTGTTTGGACTCTTGGGCGTCTGGTATCCGCCCTTAAGGGGGTTAATGTCTGTTATGTCTGTTAATGTCTGTTATGATTTGTGGGTGTTTTTGGGTTTTTATTGGTCTTATTCACAGTTTGAATCATGTTTCTGTTTATTTTCCTGGTCATGCTTTAGTTTTGCTGTCTTGTTCATTTTTTTTTCAAGTTTGGTTTTCGGATCTGGTTATGCTTTTATTTCATGTTTTTCTAGTTTCTGTTAGTTTGTGTTCAAGAGTCTCTGTTTTGCTCCAGCCATGTTTTGTTCTTCTGTCAATTAAGTTTATTCGGATCACCTGCACCTATTAATCTGTCTTCTTGTTTCACCTGGTCACACCCCATAGATAAACACCTGTTCTGTCATTCGGCGTGGAAACATTCTCTAATCATGTCTTGTTTACTGATCATGCTCATGTCTTGCTTTTTGGACCATCCCTGTCTAGCCAGCCTGCTTTTGTTTTGTTCCTGCCTCATCTGTGAGTGAATTTTAGTTGATTAAATCTTTTTTCACTTACCATCACGCTGCCTGCTCGTCTGCATTCTGGGGTTCTATCTCGCAAGTCTTAACAGTTCCCACTACATTATAGGATACATTTTTAAATCTTGGTTCAGGGCACTTTTTGCCTCCTAAATACATTCAGAACCTGCTGGAGCCATTCTATTCCTCTCGGTCATTAAGGTCTTCTGACCTGAGGTTGTTGGTGGTACCAAGGACTCACTTTAAAACTCATGGAAATCTGCATGAACTCCACTGTCTCTTTTAAGAATCAATTAAAGACATTTTTATCTAGACAGGCTTTTAACTAGACTGCTGCACTTATTTCTAATGTATATTTTGATTTTGTGTTTTTTGTCTTTGTGAAGCAATTCGTGATTTTAATGTCTGTGACAGGTGCCATGTGAATAAATTTTACATACTACTAATTAGAATGCAAGAAATTAGCAGAGAATATGGGGCAGGATAAAATGTAGTTCAGTCACACAAAGTTCTTCACATTCAGAGCAGTAAACTGGGGATTTCTACTTAACACATGGGGGCACTAACTCCCAATTCACAGCATATGTAAAAAGGCAACAGAACATTTTTTCAGGTCACAACCGACAGATATATATTTTTTTCTGTTTTTTTTTTATATATATATATGGCTTACATCAAAAACAGTAACTGACATCTACAAACCATTGCCTTCTGTAGTTTTCTGACCACCACAGTGTCTTGCTAGCTACCGCTTTGTCAGATTGCATCTGGAGATCCTAGATGACTTTAGACCTGCCACTATCCATCACTCGTTTTTTGTCCGTCCATTTTCAGGAGGTAACTCAGCCATTTATTCAGGTGTGTTGGACCAGGGACGCATCTGAAAGTTGCCAGACCTTGGCCCCGTGAAGACTGGAAGTTTGAGACCCCTGCTTTACACTGTTCCTGCCAGTTTAAAACAAACAAATTACTAACCAGTTTAATGACAAACTAAAAATGACACGTACAACAAAAGATAAACATGAGTTGCTGAAACTAACGTGTCAGTATCTTGATTCCCATTGTGTGCAGACACACTTTGTGCCTGATGTACCTCCAAAACATAGAAGCTATGAAAACTAGTTTCACCCCTTGTAGTTTTTCACATTTTGTCACATTACAACCACATTACAACTTAAATGTTTTGGGATTTTATGTGACAGACCAACACGGTTAAAAAAAACAAACTCTGAAAAGTGTGACAAGTGTTGGGATTCAGTCCTACTTAATCAGTGCTTCCTAGAACCATGTGTTACTGAGATTTTAGCCTTTTGGGTTATGTCTCTACCAGCTTCACATATCTAGACACTGAAATTTGAGTCCATTGACATGATTTGAGTCTGTGTTTAATTTGTGTTTTCATATCATGTCCTCTCATCATGTTAGCCATACCAAAACTCTGTTCACCTGGGCCATGCCAAATTGATTCTCTGTCTCACCTGTGTGAAGCACTACATAACCTCTCTCCAATCTCTGCCTCTCTACTAGATTATCGACAGCTTTGTGCCAGTAGATGTCCAGCATTCTTGCCTTGCTCTCGTTTGTTTTTAAGCTGCCAACCAAGTTCATGTCCCTGAATAATTCTAACCTTGCATTGTTTATGATGCTTTTGGATATCTGGAAATCTACCCATGCTCTGATTCTCCACAACCGATTCACTCTTAATCCTCTTGTTATATATTCTGACATCTGCCTGCTGGTGTTTGACCTTCGTCTGTTTATTAAAGTGCCTGTGACATAGAATTTTCATGATAAATCCAATTTCATTTATGGAAAGGAAACATTGATAATGTATTTTAAAAAGCAAAATCATGCCACTGAAATGAACAGTTGTTGAGCTAAATGGTCATAAATTTCACTAAAAAGGCATTTCCAGACTACTCCTTTGCGATTTTGTTGCGCTCTTTTATGATGTCACAGGGGAACTCCTGCACGAAAACCGACTGCTTCTTCAATATCTACCAATACCAGCCGGGATCACAACATCCGGATTTCCAAAATCCCGGCTGGTTCCTTCTGTCATTCTGTGTGGTTTGTGGTGGGACCAAAGTGCAGAGAAGAATGATAGAAGCCAGCGAAAGGAAGGTAAGTCCAGTTTTAATTCTTGCCCAAATGGAGTACAGACAGCAGGGTTACATGACCCGAACACCAGACTAGACATGTCAGCAAGACATGGAAGACAGAACTAACACAACAAGGAACCAGCGGTGAGCAGTGGAAACTAAAGACCTTAAATATAAACAGGGAAAGCAGGGTGAACCAATGAATAGAGGGTAATCAGGGGAACTAGGAACAGATGTGGGTCAGACTGCAGGGAGACAGAGGGAGTAAAACCAATGAACAAGTCAAAAACACAGAACTAAGGGTAAACTAAGGACCAGACCAGGAGAAATAAACAAAAACACAAACTCAAAACACAGACGCTGACTGGATGTAACAATAATCAGCTCTACTACAATACTTTTAAATAGAAGAACAGTCTAAATGTTAATAAATGACCCGGAATATAAAATCATACAGTGCCTGTACTACTTTGCCATTTTAGCTTTTGTATTTGTCTGAAATTCGTGATATTGTAATAGAGAGAATTTATTTGTTTGTGGTTTAAAAAACATTCAGGACACCTTAAACTATGAGAGTAACATGATAGAAATAAAGTACACCCTCTGTCATTCCTAGGGCTTTCATGTGTTAATGATATGGTCTTTACTGGGTTCTAAAATTATTTATATGTAACCTGAAGTATACAAAACCAAACACACCAAATGATAATGATAATATTTATGAAAAACACTAAAGGCGAAATATAACAAACTAAGCGAACCCCTAAAACTAATTGATACATACAAAATATACATAAACTCTAGAATTCGGAGGGAGATGGTAATATTTACGCTGACTGTATATAACAGTCATGGTACAAGTTCAATATTCGTACTCGTACTCGTCGTCTTCCGCTTATCCGGAACCGGGTCGCGGGGGCAGCAGACTCAGCAGAGACACCCAGACGTCCCTCTCCCCAGACACCTCCTCCAGCTCCTCCGGGGGGAGCCCAAGGCGTTCCCAGGCCAGCCGAGAGACATAGTCCCTCCAGCGTATCCTGGGCCGTCCCTTGGGCCTCCTCCCGGTGGGACGTGCCTGGAACACCTCCCGAGGAAGGCGTCCAGGAGGCATCCGGTATAGATGCCCGAGCCACCTCAACTGGCTCCTCTCGATGTGGAGGAGCAGCGGCTCTACTCCGAGCCCCTCCCGAATGGCCGAGCTCCTCACCCTATCTCTAAGGGAGTGCTCGGCCTCCCTACGGAGGAAGCTCATTTCAGCCGCTTGTATCCGGGATCTCGTTCTTTCGGTCATGACCCAAAGTTCATGGCCATAGGTGAGGGTAGGAACATAGACCGACCGGTAAATTGAGAGCTTCGCTTTTCGGCTCAGCCCTCTCTTCACCACAACGGACTGGCAAAGCGCCCCCATTACTGCGGCAGCCGCACCGATCCGTCTGTCGATCTCCCGCTCCATTCTTCCCTCACTCGTGAACAAGACCCGAGATACTAGAACTCCTCCACTCGAGGCTGGAACTCCCCTCCAACCTGAAGAGGACAAGCCACCCTTTTCCGGTTGAGTACCATGGTCTCTGACTTGGAGGAGCTGATCTTCATCCCAGCCGCTTCACACTCGGCTGCGAACCGCCCCAGCGCATGCTGTAGGTCTTGGCTAGAGGGGGCCAGCAGGACCACGTCATCTGCAAAAAGAAGAGACGAAATCCACTGGTCCCCAAACCAGACCCCCTCCGGCCCTTGGCTGCGTCTAGAAATCCTGTCCATAAAAGTTATGAACAGGACCGGTGACAAAGGGCAGCCCTGCCGGAGTCCAACATGCACCGGGAACAGGTCCGACTTAGTGCCGGCAATGCGGACCAAACTCCTGCTCCACTCGTACAGGGACCGAATGGCCCCTAATAAAGGGCCCCCGATTCCATACTCCTGGAGCACCCCCCACAAGGCATCACGAGGGACACAGTCGAATGCCTTCTCCAGGTCCACAAAACACATGTGAACCGGTTGGGCAAACTCCCATGAGCCCTCGAGTACCCTGTAGAGGGTATAGAGCTGGTCCAGTGTTCCACGGCCGGGACGAAAACCACACTGCTCCTCCTGAAGCCGAGGTTCGACTATCGGCCGGACTCTCCTATCCAATACCCTGGCACAGGCCTTACCAGGGAGGCTGAGGAGTGTGATCCCCTTGTAGTTGGAACACACCCTCCGGTCACCCTTCTTATGAAGGGGGACCACCACCCCGGTCTGCCAGTCCAGAGGCACTGTCCCCCGACCGCCATGCAATGTTGAAGAGGCGTGTCAACCATGACAGCCCCACAACATCCAGAGATTTGAGGTGCTCAGGGCGGATCTCATCCACCCCCGAAGCCTTGCCACCGCGGAGCTTTTTAACCACCTCAGTGACTTCAGCCTGGGTGATGAAAGAGTCCAACCCCAAGTCCCCAGCCTCTGTTTTCACCAGGGAATGCGTGATGGCAGGATTGAGGAGATCCTCGAAGTACTCCTTCCACCGCCCAATAATGTCCCCAGTCGAGGTCAGCAGCCTCCCACCCCCACTATAAACAGTGTTGGCAAAGCACTGCTTCCCCCTCCTGAGGCGCCGACGGTTTGCCAGAATCGCTTCGAGGCCGACCGGTAGTCCTTCTCCATGGCCTCACCGAACTCCTCCCAGGCCCGAGTTTTTGCCTCTCCCACAGCTCGGGCTGCAGCACACTTGGCCTCACGGTACCCGTCAGCCGCCTCAGGAGTCCCACAAGCCAACCACAGCCGATAGGACTCCTTCTTCAGCTTGACAGCATCCCTTACTGCCGGTGTCCACCACCGGGTTCTGGGATAGCCGCCGTGACAAGCACCGCAGCCCTTACGGCCGCAGCTACGGGCAGCAGCATCGACAATAGATGCGGAGAACATGGTCAACTCGGACTCTATGTCTCCAACATCCCCCGGAATCTGGTCAAAGCTCTCCCGGAGGTGGGAGTTGAATACATCCCTGGCCGAGGGCTCCGCCAGGCGTTCCCAGCAGACCCTCACTATGCGCTTGGGCCTGCCAAGTCTGTCCGGCTTTCTCCTCCTCCAGCGGATCCAACTCACCACCAGGTGGTGATCAGTGGACAGCTCAGCCCCTCTCTTCACCCGATTGTCCAAAACATGCGGCCGAAGGTCTGATGATACGACAACAAAGTCGATCATTGACCTCCTGCCTAGGGTGTCCTGGTGCCAAGTGCACTGATGGACACCCTTATGCTTGAACATGGTGTTCATTATGGACAATCCGTGACTAGCACAGAAGTCCAATAACAAAACACCACGCGGATTCAGATCGGGGAGGCCATTCCTCCCGATCACGCCTCTCCAGATGTCACTGTCGTTTCCCACGTGGGCGTTGAAGTCCCCCAGCAGAATAATGGAGTCCCCGGGAGGGGCACTATCCAGCACCCCCGACAGGGACACCAAGAAGGCCGGGTACTCCGCACTACCGCTCGGCCCGTAGGCCGAAACGACAGTCAGAGACCTATCCCCGACCCGAAGGCGCAGGGATGCGACCCTCTCATCCACCGGGGTAAACCCCAACACAAGACGGCTGAGCTGGGGGGCAACAAGCAAACCCACCCCAGCCCGCCGCCTCTCCCCGAGGGCCACTCCAGAGTAGAAGAGAGTCCAGCCCCTCTCAAGGAGATGGGTCCCAGAGCCCACGCTGTGCGTGGAGGCGAGCCCAACTATTTCTAGTCGATATCTCTCGACCTCCCGCACAAGCTCAGGCTCCTTCCCCCCCAGCGAGGTAACATTCCACGTCCCTAGAGCCAGGCTAAGCATCCGGGGATTGGGCCGCTGAGGTCTCCACCTTCGTCCGCCACCCAATCCTCTTTGCACCGGTCCCTCACGGTTCCCCCTGCAGGTGGTGGGCCCACTGGGGGATGGCCTCGCGTCTCTCGTTCGGGCTTGGCCCGGCCGGGTCCCGCGAGGAGCAACCCGGCCACCAGGCGCTCTCCGACGAGTCCCAACCCCAGGCCTGGCTCCAGGGTGGGACCCCGGCTCCGCCGTAGCGGGCGACGTCACGTGCCTCGATATACTTGTCCTCATGAAGGATTCTTGAACCGCTCTTTGTCCGACCCATCACCTAGAGCCTGTTTGCCAGGGGCATTTAAGCCCCAGACAACATAGCCTCTAGGATCATTTGAACACTCAAACCCCTCCACCACATTAAGGTGGCGGTTCAAGGAGGGGCAAGTTCAATATTATTCAACATAATGTATCACATGATTAACAAGTTATCAAATATGGTAAATGGCCTGCACTTGTATATCACTTTATGAAGTCTGAGGACACCAAATTGCTTTACACCACAATCAGTCACCCACCCATTCATCCACACATTCACACTGACAGTCGTAAGCTACATTGCAGTCGCAGTTGCCCTGGGTCAGACTGACAGAGGTGAGACTGCCATACAATAAGTGCCACCAGGCCTTCTGACCACCATCAGCAGACAAGGTGGGTGACGTGTCTTTCCCAAGGACACAACTACTAAGACGAACGGAGCAGGGGTTCAAACCGGCAATCCACAGGATACAGGACAAATCCCTACCTCGTGGGTCACCGTCATATGGCCGTCATATGTACAGTTTCATGACAAACTATTTGTGGTCAACCTTCCCAGTAGCTGAGAAGAATGGGCTCAGTGAGAAGAGTGGTTGTCTTGCAATACGAGGGTTGTGGGTTTGATTCCATCTTCCTTCTACCACATGTCGATGTGCCCCTGGGCAAGGCACTTAACCTCAAATTGCCTACCAATCTGAGTATCGGTTTATAAATGTTTGTGTGTGTGTGTGTGTGTTAGTGAGTGAGTCTGGGTGAATGTGGCTCTAGTGTAAAGCGCTTTGAGTAGTGCGCTATATAAGTTCAGTCCATTTACCATTTACCATTAGTGACCAGCTTACCAGAATTACTCCAAGAGAGCATCCACAACTCACCCAAAAGGTCACAAACATCTAAGAACAGAACCCAAAGCACTGCAAGGCCTCATTTATCTCAGGTAAGATCAGTGTTGATTATTCAACAATAAGAAAGAGACTGAGCAAAATTGATGTCCTTGGAAAAGTTCAATGGCAAAAAAATCCCACTGCTGACCAAAAAGAACACTAAAGCTGTCTGACATTTCCTAAAAAACTCTTCTTTATGATAATTCCCAATACTTTGGGGAAAATATTCTCTGGACCGATGAAAAATTCCATAAAAGTGGAACTTCTTTGGAGTGTGTGCATTCTGTTGCATCTGGCATTAAACTAACACAGCATTTAGAAATCAAAGTAAGATGGTCTGGGCCTGCTTTCCTTTCACAGGACCTGGACAACATGTCATGACTGATGGAATTATGACTTCTTCCCTATAGCAGAAAATCCTGAAGGATGCAGCAGGTGTCATGATTTGTGGGTGTTTTTGGTTTATTTCTACTATTATTATTGTTATTGTTATTGTTATTGTTGATAGATTTTGAATCATGCTTCTGGTCATGCTTTAGTTTTTTTCTTCTTGTTCATGTTTTGTCAAGTTAGGTTTATTGGATCTGTTTATGCTTTAGTTTCATGTTTTTCTAGTTGTATTTCTATTAGTTTGTATCCTTGGATTTCCGTTCTGCTCTAGCCACGTTTTGTTTTCTCCTGTCAATCAACTTTATTCGGTTCACCTGCACCTAGCTAATCTGTCTTCTTGCTTCACCTGGTTCACGCTCCATAAATACACACCTGTTTTGTTACTCATCGCGGAATCATTTTCAGATCATGTCACCTCGTTTTTCGGATCATGCTTTGCCTGTCTTGCCTGCCCGTTTATTGTTTTGTTCCTGCCTCCTCTTTTGAGTGAGTTTTTGTTTTTTTTCTAAAGATTAAATCTTTTCACCTACCGTCATGCTGCCTGCTTGTCTGCATTCTGGGGTCCTCCGTTGGCTAAACCTGACAGCAGGACAAAAACTCCAGCAAGTCTACCTCTGAATGGCTGAACAAAACCTGCTTGCAACCTTATCACAAAGTGTTCCACCAGCTTTCAATGATCTAAAGACATGTTTGTTTCTTCATAAAAAATTGTACACTTTAATAGGTTTCATGAATTTTAGATGCGATAAAAAGTCAAGTTAAACCTCTTGCCATTATCATCAGAGTTCTGTTGACTGCAATATCTATCCTAAGAGAAGAGGCATGCATGTTGCCTGCTGTCACATGAATGTTTTTTATTATTCTAAATTATCTTCCTGTAATCAAGTTCATGTTGCAATTATCAGAGCTTTCATTTAACATTTTACAGCTGAATAAAGCATATTTCTGTAAATAAGGAAATGAGCTGTGCCCAGTCCTGCAGTCCTAAAGGCAGAGCTCTAATAATGTATAATAATGTTAGCCGTAGTGGATGCACCCAGTCTTAAATTAAACGTATCCAATTTTGCATGGAAATTTTTCAGCTTCCATCCATCATAGTCCTTATGTTCTACCATAAGGACTACCATCAGGTAAGTTGTTGAAGTTATGCTACTTTCTTCCAATAGTTTTAGACAAAAACTGGATTGTCATCTTACCACATAAATACATCATTCCACACAGCCTTCCCATCGTCCTTCATGTATGGTGTCACTTTAAGTTTGAGAACTTTGGACGTTTCAACTTTGGGACAAAATACCTGCCTTTGGCCTGTAAGTAGTATCCAAGACATATCCAGCAGACAAACATTTATGTGTACTTTCTGTTATCTGTTTTCAAAGTTATTATTCTTTTACCTTTAAATTAAATGCTGCAACTCCTCTACTTTGCTGTAATTCTCCTTTATTGTGTCCATTAACTTTTATTTGTCTTTACTGTTAACTGGTTTTTATGAATTAATTAACCATGATGATTAAAGGGACTGCATGAACTAGAAAAGCATTTTTATCATATTCAGTATTCAGGTGACTGGCTTTAACTTGAGCATACACTCTGGGTAAGTGGTGTCATTTAGAATTTGCACTCAAATGAATAATCAAAAAAAAAAGATACATTTTAGTAAACAATGAACCCATGTGGTTGTGTTTATTTTAGCTGTGCTCAAGACTGCTAATTGAAAATTCAATAATGGTCACTGGGGGACACCTAGTGGCAAAACAACAGAAGAACGCCCAGTAGGAACATTTTGTTTTGTTCTTAAAAATATTTAATGGAGAATTACATGTTTAAGAATATCTGCTGCTGAATGTCCCTGGCAGTTGTACTTCTGAAGAGGATAAGCTATGGTGCTCGCTTGGCCAGTTTGGTGCTTCTGTCGACCACAACAATGTTCAAGTCTACTGTGAATTTTTCAAACGGGACGTAATCATGGTGAAGCGTAAGGGCTCCTCTTCAAGTCAATGATGAGGAATAAGTTATTATTTCCATTACAGGGAACAAGATGTCTCAGTGCCTCCCTATAGGATGACCTGTTAATGTTACCAGTGTTGTCATCATCTTCACACTGCTGTGCACAACTTTTTTTCATTTGTACAATTTTTACCATTAAAGACTTTGACAAGTAGGGTGACAAAAGTATGAGCTGAGGTCATGGAGTTCACACAAGCACACACACGTACACACACACACACACACACAAACACACAGGGACCTTCCATTGACTTCCATTCATTGCTATGGCCTAACCCTGACCCTTACCCTAAACCTAACCTGAACTCAATTCATACCTTAGTCCTAAACCTAACCATTAACCCATGTAACACATTTCCCCTTGTGTGGACCAGGCAAAATGTCCACACAATATTATATACATGCAAACAGAGATACATGCTTTGTATCTGCATGACATGTTGTTGGTGTATGTCTTCTGAAACAAGACCCAGCAGACTTTTTGTCATTGATAGAAACATAACGTGCTGTAAAAAAGTATTGGCCTGTTTTTCAATTAAACCTTTATTTAACCAGGTAAAACGAACTATTGAGATCAAGACCTCTCTCACAAGGGTGACCTGGCCAAGAAAGGCAGCAGCACATTTCGTAGCGGACGAGACTTATAGACAACAAAATAGCAAAAACAAACATTAAAAATATATAAACTGTGAGCAATTTGGCAAATAAAGTCTAGGAGTTAAGGTTACAGTAACAGCAGAAAATCCAAAGGCAAGGCAAGTTTATTTATATAGCACATTTCAGTAGCAAGACAATTCAAAGTGCTGTACATGAAAAAAAAGAAAAAGAGACATAATAGGAAAAGTACATTACAGTGACATAAAGGTGATTAAATAATTAACAAACACAAATAATTAAGAGAATAAAAAATAATAATTAAAATGATAAGGTGATAATAAAAAAGATTTAAAAAAATAAAAATGTATGATAAAATGATTGATCAGAAAATGAAAGAAAAGTAGGACTGAAAACTTAACTAATCATGTTTAAATAGCACAATCAAAGGCCACAACAAGTAAGTTTTTTATCTTGATTTAAATCAATTTACGATTTCAGCGTTTTACAGTTTTCTGGGAGTTTATTCCAGATTAGTGGAGCATAAAAAATAAAGCTGCTAAAGACAATTAAATAAATTTTGATATCAGACAAAAGTAACCTGAGTAAAAACAAAAAGCTGTTCAAATTGGGATTTCATTTATTAAGCGAAACAAGCTTTCCAAACCAACCTGGTCCTATGTTAAAAGTAATTAATCAACTGTGATTAACCACATTATGGTTTGATTTAAAATCCAAATAAATCAATCAAACTTTATTTAAATTGCACCTTTCAACACAAGAAAGTCTCAAAGTGCCTTAATCCAGCAGCTTTTGTTTTGGGTTGTAGTGTTTCTCAGGATCAGTTGTCCTGCATGTTTTAAATGTTTCTCTGCTTCAACCCACTATTCAACAACTCATCAAGTTCTGCTACCTGTTAATGATCTGCAAGTTTAAATCAGCTGCAGTGAAACTGGGAGACATCCAAAACATGCAGAACAGGTTTCAAGCGAGAATTATTTCCAAGCCTCTCCCCAAGCCTCAAAATGAACAAGAAACCAACATTAGGCAATAATCTTGCATCTTGTAGAAGAGTGCTGCTGCAAAGAAAAGAGTTTGTTTGCGTGGTAAAAAACATTTTAAGGTACATCATAAAGATCCCGGCATTATTCATATGGAAATTAACTGTTAAAATCTAGAATTTTTTTAACCAAATAAAATTGTTTTAACGTGCTGTAATATTTACTTTTCACCACCAGATGTCGTTATAACACAGGAAAAAGCTTCGCTACGTGCCTTTCAGATAAAGCAGAGTAATGTAAGTTTGAATTGATTACATCATTCCTAAACAGTAATCCTAAGCAAATGAGGTCTAACTTTATTTAGCCGAATTTATAACCCTATTGGTGCACAGGTTACAAATGGGCTTAACCTATTTTCTAATACGTTTTATTTCCAATGTTTTAACTGATAGTTTTAACTTTACATTCACTTTTTCTGAAAAAAAGTAGAAACTTAAAATTTTCTCTTATTAGGAATAGTGGGGTCACTGTGTGGTGACTTTAGTCTGCTGCTCCTGTCCTGAAGAACACAATGTTTTGTCTCCACCCCACTACTCCCAACTCCCCCAGTTGTATCGTAACCCAGCCAGTGCGGCTGTACTGGGAGATAAGAGTTCAGGGTGTGCCCGCCTGCACATGAAGTCCGCCTCTCGCCGTCTGCTCGGTGCACATTTTTTTTATGAAAGGCGACGAGCTGCCGCGCAGAAGCGAAGCCGTGCTGCATTTAACTAACACTCAGTGTGATATTTGTTATTTCTGAGGGCGTTGCTGTTGCACTGGCACCGGGCATTGTTGCTCAACTTTGAGAAGTACAGTGGGTGGATTTTTCTCGAGCTGAGACGGAATGTGCGGATTCCGTGAGACTGTTCCTCTCTTGTTTTCTTGTCGTGACTCCGGTCAGTCTACAGCGGCTATCAGCGTCATCAGCGACAAGCATGCAGCATGACGTGAAGTTGCACTTGTGCCTCTAACAGGCTGTTTACCTGCATGGAAACGGGGCAAGGTTGCACGTCGTGTCCGTGCAGGAGCTTCACGAGCAGCGGCCGTGCGTAACGCTGGCTCTCCATGGAGGACCGCTGGATCAGCCGTTCTTTACAATCAACACTTTAAGTGACACTTGAAACACGATGAATCAAGACCAAGAAGGGATTTCCTTCCCGGTACCTTCCTTCTGTACTGGTACCGACAGAGAGGCTGTCAGTGGGGAACATTCCAGTAGCAATAGCGGTGGAGGTGGTGGTGGAATTCCAGCAGCTGGGACTTTCTGGCAGGATCCGCTGGTTGGAGGCAGCGAACTCAGCCCGACCCACGGAGACAGTCCGGTGGAAGCCGGAGGCTTGCTGTCAGCCGGCAAGTCTAGTAAAAGCAGGCCGGTGACGGTGGCTTATGTGGTGAACGGTGAGGCGAGCCAACAAAATAACGCGGAAAGCATGGCCCTACAGTGCCTGAAGCATGCCTGCGACAGGGTGGGCAGCAAGCTGGACACGGTGAACTTTAATAAACTGGACTTTGGGGAGACCACAGTCCTGGACCGCTTTTACAATGCAGGTGAGTCAAGTGTGGGAAATCCCAATGATTGTGCAGCCTATTCCTTTAAACCTTCCCAAAATTCCTTCAACAAGTAAACTTATGTAACCAGTTACACTCTTAAAACAAACTGTTAAAGTTTAACAATAATAATATTCTAGTAAATAGTAACTATAATACACTATATTACAGTAATATTATAGTAATAATATTGGTGTAACAACTTGCATACATTTTGTGGGTGGAAACTATTTAGGTCTACGTCTAAAAGCTAAAAGCAGGTATTTTACCAAAATAAAAACAATCAAAAGACTGATTTCTTGGAATATAGATACTCAGGTTAAGTTCATGTGCTTTTAGCTGCTTGCTGAAGCTTGTCAGATCAATCCTCTAAAATGATTTGATCACATTTATCTCAGCCCTCCATTACCATGATTAAACTCTAATATCAGTGGACCTGTAAAGAGAGTTAATCCCCCCTGAAGTGCGATTACACCATGAGGGTGGCAGGAATTTCTGGTTTTGATCTCAAGTGCTTTAATGGGCCAGAAGTCACATTTGCATCACCTCTGTTCTTTGAAATTGTTTTCGCATTAGGAAGCATTTCTCTGCGCTCCTCAAACCCGATGCAGAGCTCTGCATGCCAGGGCTTGATGCTGCAACATACATGTCATAGTTGCTTCCACGCTGAACTGAGTTAAACTCAGAACACAGATGCATCATTTGGGGTTTTTATGTTTTGCCACATATCGGGGTTACATTTCTCTTTCTGCTCTTTAAGACATGATGTTGCTTTGCACTGCTGTTCCCACTGTCTGTGCAGTGGTTGCTGTACTAACACCAGTGTTTGCATTTTTCAGATTTTTGATTCAGGACTTGTTCTGTAGACACAACAAAGATATAAAACAAGCATTACTGACAGTGTCTGATTTTTAAACCCATTAAAATCTTTTTTTAATATGAAAAGTATCTAAGACTACGGCCTAGTTTTAATGAAACACATCATTATGAATACATGCATTCCTTTCCCCCTCCTCGCCCCTCAAAATTTTATCTCTTGGACAGGCAAAAAGAATCTAAACCCTTTCTTCTGAAAGCTTCTCCGATTACCCTGAATAGTATTTCTATGGCATTTCTGGAACTAATGACTTAATATTGAACATTATCATACCATAATACAATTATTTGTTTTAACTTTTTAGGATTTGTAACAAAAGCAATTGAAAATAGCAGTTGAGTCACATATACAGTTAGATTATTTCTAAGAAATGTTGAAAGACGTGCTCGAAATGTTACATTTCCAGTAGGATCAGTTAGCAGTTTGACCGAATTCATTGATTGCTCTACATAGTTTAACAATCCCAGAGACTAATTTATCATGTAAAACACTATCAGGATCCTCATTAGTAATCTGATATCATTTCATAATAGTATGAAAATTTTTTTTTGATACAACTCAGAAATTACAAGTCTTTGGATTCATCCTTCCTGTTTTTCTTTAAAGCTCAGTTGTTTTTTGTGTTTTAAACGTGGTTGGGTTTGATTTATGTCCCCCTAAACTGGATCTTCGCGCTGTTACCTTGCAGCAAAAAGGCCTTGAGTTTCGAATCCTAGCCGGGTCCCTTTTGTATGGTGTGTTCAGGTTCTCCCTGCACTTGCGGGAGTTCTCTCTGGGTATTCCAGCTTGCTCCCACCATCCAAAAACATGCATGTTAGGTTAACTGCTTGGCTGTTTGTCCTGTGTTACCTTGTGATGGACAGGCGACCTGCGCCTCAACCCCGCAAGGACTAAGCATGAATGCTAGTTTTAGCAAACTGTTACATACAGATGAATAATATTATTATTTTTGAATATGGCTGCAAAATATTTGGAAAACATGATATTTTGATATTATTGTCAAATATTGTGATTAGCCCACATTTTTCTCACTTAACACTTTATACCTTATTTTCAATGTTTACATAGACTCCACCTCTCATTGATATCTATATCAGGTGTGGGCATATAAAATCGTGAAACTCCATTCAACTGACCAACTAGCAAGCAGGGTTTGAATGCATGACATCTGAAATGTTTCAGCCTACGTCACAGTTCTTTCCTATTGCTACAGTGCACACATTGAAATTGCATTGACTGTGATGCAATGCATTGTGAAGCTTTGTTAATGAACAGGGTGGGTATAGACAAGGTAAATAATGTCTAGTCATCTAAATGTTAAAAGCTCAAAGACTATCCTTTACCTTTCTTGTAAATTATTTCAGTTTGAAGCTAAGCTCTCTTGTTTCTCTTTTAATCCAAATACAACCAACATTTATTAGGATAAATCCTTAAAATGACCCTGGTTTGTAGCTTGATCATGTTCGGCAGATTTACTTGTGCTGCAGCGCTTATAATTTAGACCTTATACTTCTGCTTTATTGTTTGAAATTTGCTACCCTTTTCTAAAAGGTTGAATATAATTACAAAATGTTTAAACTTAAAATTGTGTCCAACACTTTTGGAAAGTTCGGTAAAGTAACATGTGCTTTCCAAATTAGATTGTACAGTGAATTTAGAGGTTTTGCTTCTTTTTCACATAATAGGCTTGTTGCTTCTTGTATTATTAGTTATAAAAACACAATAAGTTCCCTCTGCCTTGTTTTGTCTCTTTCCTGGAAACTACATTGGGACATTTTCTCAAAAAAAGAACAATGAGAGCAGTGAGGCTCAAATGTACTTCTTTATCCTCTTTCTGCGTGTACAAGAACAGGAGATTACAACAAAAGAAGTTTAAATAGCGAGCTCATAGGCAGAGCTGAACAGATTCAGTTTGAACCAGAATGATTCTGAGGGGTCTGTTTGTGAATGGCCTCCTCACATGATGCCGTTGGACAAAAGCACATTTCACTGAAAGATCACAGAGTCTTGTTGCCAAGCCTTCAGGCTGAGACAGACAAAGGGAAACAGAGAAGCAAAAGTTAGGCAACATTAATAGCTGACCAAGTCTTATCGAATTACCTAGAACCCAACAGATGAACAGTGATTCTGTCAGTCTTGTTAGCATTTGGAAACAGTTTGGATTTCTGTGCTGTTTAAATCAAAATTAGTGTTGATGTTCTAATTTAGCTACTGTAATCAGTAGGTTTGGCAGCATGAACTACTAAAACATCCCATCAGCTAGCATTTGAATGGAATAGTACTTTATTAGATTCCAGTCCCGCTTCTAGTGAATCTGATGTAAATGCTGCTATTAATGGCCTTTGACTCCAGTCAGATTTGATGGGGAAACAACAGAGTGTAGTTTTTGTTAAGGGGACTGCAGGCATAAACTCATTTATTTATTGAAAGGAATACACTTTCTGCTTAGCTTAGTTTTGGAATTTGCATGCTTTTTGAAAAGAAAGGTAGTAAATGTATGTGTGTGAGTCTGCATACTGCTCTGTCTCTGTACAGATGGGTAGCTTTTAGTCAGATGGAGTGGCACAGACCTTCAGTGTTATTATGTATGGATGGAGGGATGGATGGATGGATTTAAACCAGCGGTGGGTTTGTCCAGTCGGGTCTCTAATTTCTCTGTTGTCCCCTTTGTCATTAGAAGTGTGTTTTCTTTATTTGCAGTTTTGAGGTTTTAAGGTGTGGTTTTGTCAGAAGCACCAGCAGTACCTTTATTTGGATTTAATGTGACCTTTGGAAGTGCAGCTACTGATTTGCATGTTTGCTGGTTGTATTTGCAATGTGTGTCAAACTGAAGGCGTAAGCTTTGTAAGCTTGTGTGCTTTTTTTTTTTACTAGCGTCTCCTAGTGTTCTTGCTGTGTTTTTAATTAATTCCCCTGATGAATGATTCGTGAATGTGAAGAGCTGCTGAGAAAGCAGCGCTGCAGGAATTAGGAAGAAAAATGGTCAAAATATTAGAAGGAACTTATTTCTTCAGTGTACTATCTCATTGCTACCTAAAGTAAATTTGATCAAAACTTGAAAATGACATAAGAAATTAACACTGAGGCCAATGATTTCTATAAGAGGACAACATTCTGACCTACAGCTTAGAAATGTTGCTACAGTTCACCTCTATTCCTTTTGTTAAACTAAGCAGCTGATTTTAGTTTTTTCCCCTCAAAGATAGGCTGCACACACCCATGTTACATCACCCATTTTATCAGGTTTGAGACATAGCTTTGGAATGCTTCACTTTATCACTCCTTTTGATCATTAGAGGACAGACTGGATAATGATAACATTAATAATTTACAGGCATTACAGGAACTTTGAGAGATTTGAGAGTTTGCTCTTCTTGTTACCGCAACACAAATGCAAACATTAATCCTTGGAGTATTGAGCAGGGAGAGAGAGAACTGTATCTCACTGACATTGCCTGAGCCAGATTATCCCTTTGCCAAATTCACACCCTCATTTCATACCTATGTGTTGTCTATTCCCTTCCTACCTCTATTTGTACATATCCAGGCTCTTAACTATTGTGTATTAGTTTATTTTTCTTGGTAGTTAAGATATTTAATAAATTAATTATCTTATGTATAACTTAACCCCTTAAAATACGTGTGTACTTAAATATATTTTACACTAAATATAAGTTTGATGATCGGTGTTGTTACTTTTGCTGCTGACTTTTGTTCTGTGTTGATTTCATAAAAGCACCAAAAGATTTATTTTGGCTCAAATTATGAGTCAAGGCCATTTATTGTGTACTGTTAAGCTGTATAGTTGCATTACTTAATTTAACTGGTGTGATGAAGTTGGCAATTTAAAAGTAAGGATGCTTTTATTAGGGTTTGTGCAACTATGTTGGCATGTTTCTTTTATTTTGATGGCACTAAATACCTCTAAGCACTGTGATAAACTTGTAAGTCCGTATTACAACGTCGTATTTCATTTATGTCCATTTGTCTTTACCAAATTTGAAAAAGGCAAAAATTGATAATTTGGTAAGGCATGGTATGACAGATGTCATGTACTTTATGTGCTACTTTCTTGTTGAATAAAAAGCAGATTATGCTTAGAAACATATGCCATTTTCCCGTTAAGTGCCAAAGTATTACCTCAATCTAAGCACCTGCAGCAAATTTTCTGTCAACTTCACATTTCCGAGAGGTAACGTCTCAAAAAAAGAGAAACACAAATCTGTATCGGTCTGGAAAAGCCTGATCGGTGCATCTTTAACACTTCTATAACTTCTTTAACATTCCTATCTGGTTGATAAAGTTTAAGCACAGAGATTAGATCTAAGTCTTTCACAGTGGGTGAGATCCCCTGTCAGAATTACTCCATGTCAGTAGATGGCTGTTGTGGGAGTGTCTTGGGAATCGCCGGCAGGAGTCTGTTCACTCAGCTTCCAGACTGCGACACTGTGCTGCTCTGAAATCCCCTCTGCTAGCCCTCTGCTGAGTTGTTTATCCCCCCTTCGTTTTTTCGTTGAGCGTGGCTGCATTTCAGAGGTTACAGAGTGAAAGGTCAGAGTGAATTAGCCCAGGAGCCATTCACCGGCATCTGGGTAAAACTGCATCCACCTCAGTAGCACAGGCTGGCTGCAGACAGAAATGCATGTGATTTTTCTTCATGGAGACTCTCAACAGAAAAGGTGGTGTGGAGTCCAAATCACAATCTGAGTGGTTCTTCAATGACTGTTGTTAACAGAAACAAAATATGTCTGATTAAAGTCCTTCTGTATTGTTATTTAAGAACTCATATAAACTAGATGCAGTGTTTTCATGTGTTAGGGTAGCATTCCTCATATCTTATAAAAATCCCTTAACTTTGAAGGTCTCCTGAGGACAAAAAAAGGATTCAAGTTGGTGAAGCAGTACATTAAAGCTCTCTCCGGAGTTATCAGGTATCCTGTGAAGTAAGCAGCAGAGGTGGGTTGTCAAGTGGAGAGTGAACAAGAACTGACTCATATTAAGTTTATTAGTATCTCGAGACACCCCTGAGTTTTGAATACCTCAAAGATCTGTATTACTGTTTAAGAACGATGTATTTATGATTTGTATTGGATATCACTGCCAGTGTGCATCTGCAACTTGAGCTTTTCTCTTTCACTGCTTAAACATCTGTCATTGCATTGTCATTTTCTAGCTCAGCTGCACGCAACTGGTTCACAAAGCAACACAAAAGTGTCCCATTATACCACTTCAGGCTCCAGTAGTGTTGGCTCAGTCGTCTCTCTCACACACAATGTGCAGCTTTTGTCTTGTTTGTTTCTGTGTTAAGATTCTGTTTAAACACAGCAAAGGTCACAGAGCGTGTTGGCGATAAAAGGAAAAATAGAGGGGGCGCGGTGTGCGGCAGAGCGCACGACCCACATACAGAGGCTTCAGTCCTCGACACAGTCCCCAGTTAGAGTCCCTACCCTTGAATTTTTTATTCAAACCATATATTTTAATGTATGTGTTAAAATTGTTTGCCACATAATACTTAGTCAGTCAGTCGTTTTCTATACCGCTTCTTCTATAGTGGGTCGCGGGGAGCTGGTGCCTATCTCCAGCAGTCTATGGGCAGGAGGCGGTGTACACCCTGGACAGGTCGCCAGTCCATCGCAGGGCAACACACAAACAACCATGGACACACTCATTCACACACCTAAGGGCAATTTAGAGAGACCAATTAACCTAACAGGCATGTCTTTGGACTGTGGGAGGAAGCCGGAGTACCCGGAGAGAACCCACGCATGCACGGGGAGAACATGCAACCTCCATGCAGAAAGACCTCCGGCCGGGCATCGAACCCAGAACCTTCTTGCTGCAAGGCAACAGCGCTACCCACCGTGGCACCATACAGCCCATAATATTCAGTGTGTTATTTAATTCAGTAAAATATTTATTTCTGTGAAAGCTTAAAATGTGAAAATTTACGCATCCTTGTCACTAAAATAGTCATAGAATCTAAAGTATATTAGAGTAGTATATCAAGATAAGATGTTCTTCTGTCTCTCAAATGTAAATGGTAAATGAACTGAACTTATATAGCACTTTGCCAGTCATACAAACCGCTCAAAGCGCTTTACACTAGAGCCACATTCACCCAATTGTGCTCTCTAACACTCACACATTCATACACAGATCAGTAGGCAATTTGAGGTTAAGTGCCTTACCCAGGGGCACTTCGACATATGGCAGGAGGAAGCTGGAATCGAACCTACAACCATCTGGTTGCAAGACGACTACCCATCCTACTGAGCCACAGTCAACCCAATTCAATGTACAAGTAAACAATATGTAGTATTTTTTATATTTACTTTGGATTGGATAACTTGCCAGTTTGCAAGCAGGAATGCACCACATACCATTTCTAAATGGGAATGAATTGTTGACTGGAACCCACAATAGTTCATTGTGTTAAATGCAAATGTGTGGTGGTGCAGTGGGCCTAAAGCTTGATTTATGCTTCATGTTCGGTTTAGTCTGTGCAAGTTATAGATCTGGAGTTTTGTTTTTTCTTTCTCTCTTTGTTGTCGTGATCTGTGATCAAATTGTTTTTATTTTATCGGAAAAAATTCTCACATGATTGAAATGACTCAGAGGAATCTCAGTGGCAGCTATGATAATAGGGTAAATTCTTTAAATTCTTGGAGAGGTAGAGAAGAGCCTTCCGCTTTTTCTCTTCCCTCAACAGTGGAAAAACAAGAGCATCCATCACTAAAAAAGGCAGTGCACTGTTACACAATTTTTGCTTGCGAAGTGCTGCTCAGTTTTACAACTATTTTATAAGTTTATATGATAAAAAATGTAATAGGTCCCCATCTGAACCAAAGTATAAGTTCAAGGTGCCAATCAAGACATTTTTGAATGATCAGGTTAGAAGTTCCTGACTAAACTGAACTTCTGATCCCTGTTGTTGGTGTACTGTCTTTGGTGTTATGAAAGCTGCACTCATAGTTAACCACTTAACAGCATTTTGTGTGGTAAATGTTTTTAAAAACAAACACAGACTAAGTTTGTATTCATGGTTTGCAAAGCTGTATTATAGGCCGTGCACATTATTTTGTTTATCTAATGAATCTAGATTTTCCCTAAAAGAGTGAATACGGACGGTATCATTAGCCTAGCACTCCTTTAAACTGCTTACCATGAAAACATAGTCTGCAGGAGCAAAACGTGGGTTTTTGAAGACTAGCTGTATGTGTTAAGTGAGATGTACTAGAAACAAAAGGTAAAACTATACACACTATAGAACATTGTAGTAACATTACAGTAACTTTACAGAATTAACCCTGTGTTGGAGCAACATATTAAAGGTGTCCCACAAAAACTCAAATTGGGACAAAATATTTGTAAATGTTGCACAATATATTGCAAATATGTCGTCACCATAAAACTGATATCACAAAGGACTGCAAAGGTTGCTATTATTTTTGCCAAATGTATTCCAAGTGTCACAGTA
This sequence comes from Crenichthys baileyi, assembly GCA_036173005.1. Taxonomy (NCBI): domain Eukaryota; kingdom Metazoa; phylum Chordata; class Actinopteri; order Cyprinodontiformes; family Goodeidae; genus Crenichthys; species Crenichthys baileyi. The sequence goes on from JAHHUM010001462.1 coordinate 502,526, forward strand.
TGCATGCCAATGTAATATTCAGCCTGTTGGATGGAGTCTGCCTACAACAGTGTCCAACACTTGACACACATTACAGTGTCCCAGGTGTTAAAGGTCACAGACAGCGCTGGAAGCACACATGAGAATCACAGGAGGGAAGGAAATGTGGATTTTCTTGCAGCAAATATCAGCTGACATTGCAACGTTTACCAATAATATCACATTGCACAATTTCTTTTATTATCCTGCTGCCATAATATATGTCGCGTTCAAAAAAAATGGATACAGAAGTGTCCAAAATGTCATTGGTGAGCGAGTTAAGTCCAATACAATCACAAAACTAATGTAGACCATGCAATACTATTTAAATGTAGTGTGCTATTTTTCTACTGAGTTTAAGAGAATAAATATGAAATTGATGTTAACTTTAATGTAGTATCACATTGTGATTCGTAATAGGAAAATACCTAGTTTTAAAAGACTATAAAATGGCACAATAAATGAAGTGTATTAAGTTTCTCATTTACTTTCCATAGAATAATTTTTCAAACAGCCGTACTTTCTTTTCTGCAAAATAAGGCCACCTAATTACTGATTGTAAGTTCTTGAGTTCTTTTTTTAGGTCTACTTGATTTTCTGCTATCTCTTTCCTTTACTTGATGTCATTACATTTTCCACTAAAGTCCAGGAGAAAGCATCTACTCAGTGTTAGTTTAGTTTTATTAGTGCATGCAAAGCTGAAGTTGGAAAATGGCAAAAAGATCATATAGTTTTAGTAATATAATATTGTGACTTGCCTGCTACGGCATCATTCTCACAAAGTCTGACATTTTGTGCCATACAGAATAATGTATTTCATAAAACACATGAAAGTTCTGCATAAAAACGGTTTTATATCTGGTAGTCTACCAGATACGGCAAAAAATGTTAATATTAAGCACTAAAACAGTGTTTTGAGGCTTTCTGAAAAGCAACAAAAATACTATAATAACATGTTGTAAGTTTCTTAAATAAAACGTAAATAAAAAGCATGGCAACAAGTATGATTCTCTCCTAACAAGACATTAGGAAGGTCATTACTTTTCGAAATGTATAACATTAAAAACTGGTTCCAATCCATTTGTGATCCATTTGCGCGGCTCTTTCTGCATGAAGTTTGCATGTTCTTGCTGTGTGTGCATGGGATCTCTCCAGCTTCCTCTCACAGTCCAAGAACATCACTGTTAGGTAATTGGTCTCTTTAAAATGTCCATTAGGTATGAATCTATGTGTGCATAGTTGTTTGTTCCATGTGTCTCTGTGTTGGCATGTGGTGGACTGGTGACCTTTCCAAGGTGTACCCCATCTCTCACCCAATGACTATTAAAGATAAACACCAGTAGAGTTGTACCACTGCTCTTGCCTTCTCCAGGTATTCATGCATAAATTCATGCATAAACATTGTTTATGAGACACTGCCACAAACGTGAATTCTGTTTCTCTGAAAAGCATGCAGGAATTACATACAGTAGCCATGTCAGAGTGACTTGAAAAACAGTTATTCCTTCTGTGTTTGTCAGGCATGGATGAATTCACTTTCTGTTCTCAGTTATTTTCCCCTTCGGGGCCCTGATATGGTACTACTGTTTGTTGCTTCTTCACTCATGGAGGTTTTACAAAGTGGGGCTGATGTAAAAGGCAGCCAGTCTGCCAGGAGATGCTTGCAGCTGATAGACCGGCCTCCTTCCTGCAACATGTTTTATTTTGTATTCTAGGTCAGTTCTTTCCAACACACTTGTATCTAAAAATACAGCTCTTTGCTGGGTAGGACCTTGAAACTGCTTAATAACAGTCATCTTGAATTCCCCCACATAGTCCTCAGGGAAAAGGGATGAATTTGCGCAGAGGAATGCAGAGTTGTTTCTTATCTGAAGAACCAGTTTCACTTTCTTTTGTTTTCTTTGAACAAAATTTGATTTAAACCTCACTGTAGACATTGAGAATGTTTCCTCCCAACATTTACACATAAAGCCTGCACACAGCATTTTAAACTAAAGTTTATTGATAAAGAATTAGCATTGGTACAAAGGACAATAAAAATTGTAATCCACATGAGTTATGGTGAGGCCCTCATGGGGAAAACACCCACCCACTTGTTTTTTCCTGAAAAACTTTGTTTTTTGTTTCCAAAATCAACAATTAACAGAGTAAGTCAAATGTTTCAGATTTAGCCATCAACAAAATCTCCTAAATTTAAATTTTGCCTCCATTAAACGGAGGAGCTTACAAGCTTGGAGAGCATAACGTTCCACATCTGCACCAAATTTCCAGGGAACAGCAGCTGGAGGAACAATTACAGCTACACTATTTCTACATGTTTCAGCAGGTTTAAGGTATGCCACAATAGTGTTAAAAAGGGACCCACTGGATTTGTACTGTAGACAAATCCTTTGTATTCAATGTTTTGCCTAAGATTAGGCAGTGTTTATTTTCATCTAAAGGCATTCCAGAAATCTCTGGCTTTATATGACAAACAAAACAGATGAAAACTTATTTCTTTCCTTAAAATCTGCCTTGTTGCCCTAAACTCTCTGGCCAGCTTTTATAAATGGACGAGGAAACAATGTCACATTATACCCTTTAAACATTTTCCCATTTCTTTCACATCACAACCAAAAACTGTCTTTTATTGGGATTTTATAGACCAACACAAAGTAAAGTCTAATTATGGAGTGGAAGGCCTCAGAGGCTTGTTAGTTACATTACTGAATAAACAGTACCAATAAGACCTAGTAACGGCGCAGACAGGTCAGGAATAAAGCTGTGGAGAAGCTTAAAGTATAGAAAGGTTATAAACCAAACTCCAAGCCTTGAACATCATGTGGAACACTACTCAATCCATCATTTGGGAAGGGAAAGAGTTTGGCACAACCTACCTCGCTGGGCAAGGAGAACATATAACCCAGAGAAGTAGCCAATAAACCCAAGGTAACTCTGGAAGAGCTGCAGAGATGCACAGCTCAGATGGGAGAATCTGTTGGCAGGACAACTAATAAATAAAAAATCTGACCTGAAAATCTTGTTGAAAGAAAGGCTTAGGACGTCCTGTTGGGAGTTTGCCACAAGTGATGTGGGGAAACAGCCAAGATGTGGAAGATGGAATTATGGTTGTTACAGCATTATGCTTGGTAGAAAAGGAAAAGTGAAGACAATTTTATTTGCAAAACACTGAGTATAAAGCATTTGTTTAGTACAATCCAGTCTCCAGATCTGGTACCCTACCTTTAACTTGCTAAAACATATAGAAATACTCTTACCATGATTGCTCCTGTGTCTGCTGTTCCTGGAAATTTGGCAAATATTTGGAATGTTATGCTCTCACAGGTTCCTTTTTGGGAAAGAAAGGCTTCACTACTGTGGGAAATGATTTCAAGTAGACCCCAGGGACAGTGATTCCTCTCTTTCTCCATCCTTCTCTTGCTTCTTGTCTCTGTGTGGGCTGAGCTCCAGGGAAAAACTCGCGATGCACTCGACTCTGCTACCACAAGCCTTGTTCACTCCCTCTCCATTAGCAATAAGGGAAAAATCACACACTGATGGCTTCACTCAAATCATTTACAACAGTTTCCGCACTGGGTCTCCATGGTTACAACATCTTGTTATGTAATTGATTGTAACAAGGGCTTTATTTGCCTTCTCTCATACTTGAGTCAAACTGAGGTCCTCCAAGTCAAAAAAGCAGGCCTACACATCTGGCTCTGGAGAGAACAATGTAAATACTGTAGAAGCTAATGTAATTGGAAGGGCTTTTAACACTATGTATTGACATTTTGATAAACACAAAAGGTTATTAGGGTGCGATAAAGGCACATAGCAACACAGGAGATGGTTTTATACTTCTCTTTCCCGCCAAATGAAGCCGGTTGTATGAAATTGTTGCAATGAAATGATAAAAACAATTTTAGTGTTCAAACAAATGTACAAAGTTCTCATTGAATGAGAAGGTCACATTTCTTCGGTGTGCAGCCCTTGCTATGTGGTGTTTTCATGCTTTCCAGAGATCTCAAGAGTACTGCAACTACAGTAATGATCTAGTGGATAGATTTGCATGTTAAAGTCCCTGCTTGGCAGTTCAGATCAGGACAACTTACCCCAGCCTGCCTCATTTTGCATATATGATAAAGAAAGAAGTGAAATCAGCATAAACATTCTCTGTCTTTGACACAGAGAGGTTGAAGGGCTCCGACTTGGGTTTCAGTCTGAGTTGTCATCTTGTTTGTTTTGGATTGAGTTTCTGTTGCTCTGTTGTGGATTATTATTATTCAAGGTGGTGTATTGGTTCTATGTGGCAAATGTTCACCATGGGTGTCTGACTTTAACTCAACACGCTTTGTCTCTGCTCGTTTTCATTCAGTTAGAAGGTTGAACATTTACAACTAGGCTTGGGTTGGTTACAAAATCGCAGTTTAACAGTTTTAAAACTGCTGGGCCCTTCTGTGACACCATTCCTACATCTCAAGCTCATTTTAATATGATGCCAGAGGAAGTGCTGTTGACCACCAATTGCTCCCAAATATAAAAAGCATTGATTAAATAACCCGCTCAGTAAATACTCTGTTTACCAAATTCCACAACCAAACAGGGCAGGGAAAGTTCCTTTTTATTGTAGCTGCTAAGTCTGGTTACCTGCTGATTACTCTGTGCATCTCTGTAAATTATATCTCTAATAATTAATACACTGTTATTTTAGCTGCAGAAAGAGTAATTGCTTTATTTTGCATGCATGTTTGTATTTTGTTCTGTGCAATGATCCAGCTACACTTGGTTTTTTATTACACTATGAGAATAGAACACTTGCCCGTTCTGTTTTGATAAACATGGATCAGGGACCATAATAGAAAAACTGTGCTGGTTCATGCCTGAGGCAGGTGTATGCATAATAGAACACTCATAACTAACTCTATTAGCTTTAGTCCTTTGAAAAGACATAATACATGAAAGAATAGAGAGGAAGCAGTTAGGGTTTTGCTTTTTTTTTAGACTGTGAAACTGAGACAGTAGGATGTAAAGTATGGAAAATTAGGTATGTTTTATTTTCTCTTTAAATAGATAAAAAACTTGCAGGTTTGTTTATAGGTAAGAATCATGACAAGAAAGTGTCAGGTTTAAAGTGTGTGGTAAAACAAGTGGAACAGGTTTACAGCTGCAGGAGAGGGATGAGCATAGTCTGTATAGTGTGTTGGGTCACATAGTCAAGATCAGAAAGGACACACGATTCATGAAGGTGCATGACATATTAGCAGTATTCTGAAACAACCTTTGGAAACCTTAAGTGGCACATGCTGTCATCCAAAGCTGTCATCTGATGGGAGAGACTCAGACTGATCTCTAAACGCTTTCTCTCTGCTTAAAAACACAGGAGCAGGTTTGTCAATACAGTATGTAGACTGTATATGGCAAGAATCTGAATCACTACCAATTAAATAAGAATAAAAAAATAAATTGTGTTCTAATAAGGGCTGTGTGACTTTATTGGTGAATATTGTGATGACGATATTGATCGCCATTAACCAACATTTCCCTCATTCTTCTTTTGTCTACCATCCCAATGCTTCCATTCTTTTCTGTGAGCTTCAGCACCTCTGTAACCAAGATCGATATCAGGTTTCGCTGTCAAATGTTGGCCCAGTATATTGTTAGCTTGCAGTGTGTGAATGTATGGCACTTTAAATGTACAAACCTACAAGATTTTGCATCCAAATTGTCCTTTGCATTTATATGTCACATATTGATATTGGAATGACAAAAGTGATTCGATAAATTTGTCATTTTCCCTGAATATCAGAGTTCATTTCTTTAGTAAAGCCCAGCCTTCTTTAATAGACACCAGTCTAAAGGATGTTAGAAGGCTTTATGTTTGTACCTGACATTTATGCATCTGGATAATGCTGAATTGCAGAAAGTGACAAAGCACAAATTTGATCAGTTTTCATCTTGGTGTTATGTGACCAGAATATGAATCATCACCTCTGAATCAGATTTTAAAGCCCCTTCTTGTGTCCCAGAAAACGATGTACACACACACATACACACATACACACACACACACACACACACACAAACATATCTATAAATAAATGCATGTATATGCATGGTAGCAGGCCCAATCACACAGTTACATATTAGGAGCGTATGGCAGCTACTGGTACAACTGTGGGTGCAGTAGATGTAATTTGTTCTTTAGGTCCTATTTTATTATTCTTACTGTTTATTATTATTAATAATAATAATAAACCAGTTAACAGGAGAAGTGGTAGTATTGATGATATTACAGTTATTACTATTTTGTTACTGTTCATTCAGTAGAATATTTAGAGTAGTATTAGAATATTCAAAATTTCCAATCGGATCATTGTTCTGAACATCCTCCAAAATTACAAACCAAAGCAAACTAATTCTTATTTATTTATTAATGAACAGAGTTTCTCATTACAATCGTTTTAAAAATGTTGGTACAATTTTTTACCAACTAGTGGTGATTCAGCCTCCTGATGCAGCTGCACATCGTAAATGGCTGCTGATCCTTAACGAGGGCTGAGAGATGTTTTCAAAAACATGAAGGGCTTTTCTGGACCCCTTAATATACCTTCTAAAGCATTGATGAGGCTCAAAACAAAACCTAATACTTATTAATACCTGCACAAATCCAGATTTAGGCATGTTGTTTTTGTTACAGAATTTTAGATCAAGCGTTTAAAGCATGACTTGGCATTAAGCTAGCCAACTTTCAGCATAGATGGCCTGCAAATATGTGAAATTTGTTGCTAAATCTGAAATTAAATCTTTTTTTATGTAATGCATGTGTGACAGCTAGGACTACAGCATCAGCTAAGAGGAGCCCATGTGATCTGTGAGAAAAATGAATCTAGTTACTCTCCTGATGGGTTTATGCAGTCTTCTGTCAACATTATGTTAGTGGCTAGGATGCTTTACTGGCATGCATTCAGCTCTGCACTGCTAAGCAATCACGGCATCCGACTGCTCTCCAGAAATAATTAGAGTCTGTGCAACCAAATTACAGTCACTGTATGTGAGATTTTCATGTTCTGCTCAGTTTTTCTCCTTAAAAATAAAAATATTCTTTTATTTTTGGCAAAAAGCTGGATATAGATCTGTTGACGGGAGAAAAGAAAATCATATGGCTCGTGCATTGTTGTTAGTGGTTCACATCAAGTCTAAGGTTATTTAGAAAGACTACAGCCATGCAGATCTCTTGCAATGAGTCTGATTTAGTTTTTACTTCGTTTCTATCTTTTTATGATTAAATTTAAAGTATTTTGAACCACTCTATGTATCTGCATTTTAATATTCACTGATACAAGAAAATGTTTTTTTGCTCATGTTGAAAGTATTGGTAGCATTAGAATTGCAAATTTTCATATAATTTTCATATATGCACCACTACATCCTAGGTTACGTTTTGTGACACAGCAATAACGTTAGATATGCCTTGTAATTGAAACTCAATTATGGTGATTCAGTGCCCATAACGTGCTAATCCCGTGTACCCCCATCACAGCCTGCTAGGGTTGTTGTGATACTAGTATTTTAAACTACATACCAACACTATGAAAATACTCAACACTTGATGTATTTTGCAATATTGCAAAAAAACGTTTTTGGACATGGTAAAAAAGTTCTGAGGCTTCAGCATCACAGCTTAGAAATGCCAGATATACTGCAACTATGTACCACTGCTACAGAATTTACGCAAGTCCTACTTAATTGCTGCAGTGGTGACCAAGAAGAAAGGCACTTATTCTAATGCTACGCTATGCAGACGCTTTGTCTGTGCTGATGAAGATGTACAAATCTTAGCATTCAGAATTCTTGGATTATCTGAGCAACAAAATGTCATCACTAGATGGTCAGGGAATTATTAAACACTGAAAGAGAAAACAATAAGACAGAGACATAACTGCAAAAGTAGCACTCTGTCCTTTTGCAGTATGACACTGTAAATGTTTTAGCCTTTATCCCAAAACACAGTTTTACAAAATGTTGGTGCATCATAAATAAAAGGCATATTTTGTGTACTTTGGGGACATTTGATTCTTTACAAAAAGTGTTGCATTTCTTCACATTAAGACTCATATTAAGCTCCAACATATGTGGCAAGATAGGAAGCTGTGAAATCAACGGTCACAAGATATGAATCATAAGTTAAAACAAACACAAATTCTCAACTTAAAATGTTGTCCTTTTTGGAGACCCATAGTAGATTTAAACTCATCATGCTAAATTTAAGATAAAAGTGATTTTCAAAGGCAGGTTCTTGATAAAATGTAAAATGTTTTGTGTTTAGCACAATGGTATAAATGCTGTAGGCTGTCCTGCGGTGGTCTTAAACACTTATGTGGCCTAATTTCTATTTTTAACTCCAAGCACAAAGTAACTCACGCTTTCTGTAGGGTCTTAAAATGTCATAAAAAGTCTTACATTTAAAAATCTCAATTTTAGGTCTTGAAAAATCTTAATTATGCCAGATTTTCTATATTAGATCTTAAATTGCATTTAGTCCTGTCCTTAATTTGTACTTTTTGTCATTCGTTGCTTTTTCCATTGATTTCTTTTTACTATTATTTCTATTTACCAAGAAGTGCATTGACAGCATTAATATGGTACATATACAGTAGTTCTGGCTGAGAAATTTGGATGTTATTTTACATTGTGATCAACATAAATGTATCTGTTTACACATATTAGTTATTCACTTGATTTATGCAATTCATGTAGGTCTTAAATTTAAATTACGAAAGCTGTCAAAATGTCTAAAATTTAAATGTTTTGCAGAGATCTTGTAAGTTGCTTAAATCACGCCCTTTCTTTCTCCCTTAAGTGTAAATTGTTGGATTTACTCCTTTTTTATCAGTATTATTCATCCTGCCTTAATAGAACACATTTACCAATTCATATCAACAATCCAAATTTATTTATCTCTCTTAGTCATTTTCTTTTATCTGTGTGAAAAACTGCTGATTTTATCATATTGGTTGCTGTTTCAATTACTTGTTTGCAGTGCCACCCCTTCCCCACTCACCAGATGTAATATTGATGGGGTTAGCTGCCAGCAGAGAAGTGAGACAGGCATATCTTTTATTCAACAGGCAACTATGCTGCTTGCTGACATTCATTCGCACCTTGTCTCCATGAGGCAGTTTAGGAGAGAAGATAAACATCCTTTTTATGTGTATGTTCTGGATTATTTAGCTTTCGGGGGAGATAAGGCTTGAAATACAAATGATTGGTTTTAACATACAGCATTTTGATGCAATCCTGTCTCAGTCCAGTTCTGATTGTGACATTGTAATTGCTTTGCAGCACACGTTGAGAATTAAAAAGTTGTTAATCATTAATTGTTCCCAGAGAGGATTAACGTTCTATTTAACTTGGGTTTAATTAGTGAAGTGGGCATCCTGATACGAAGATTTAGGCTGAGCATTTAGAGAAAACACAACCCTCTTCAAATTCCACATCAATAAATTGAACCACAGACCTTAAAAGTCCTTTAAATCCGATACTCTGCCCACTTACCTGCTAATGAAAATGGAAATGGAAGCAGTTTTCCTTAAGCTCGGGAGAAAGATGAGAAAGACAACTCATCATCTGAGGCCAACAACAAGGACCTGCTTCCTGTTTGAATTTGCATGTCATGATGATAAGTTCATGAAGCTGCATGGCCCCTCATCAATGTTCAAAGCTTTCTGCTGAACCTCTGATAGTCCCATCTCTGCATGTTGACAGCAGGGGATCATAGGGAGTAAATTAAATCATTGGTTAGATTTAATTCAGCCTGTTTACCTTACCAGTCACAGAATCATAGTAGGTTTTATTTGTAATTCTTATTTTAAACCATCTTTAAAATATGCTCTAGGTTAGCTTGTTTGGTCTCTAATGACAAAGACCAAGGAACACATCAGACAGGTCAGGGAAAAAGTTGTGGAGAAGTTTAAAGCAGCATTAGGTTACCTACCAGGGCACTATGTGAGATGGAAAACTAACATTGCAAATCACACTCAACACCACTTTTAAACATGATGGTGGCAGCATCATGCTGTGAGGATGCTTTTCTTCATTAAGGACAAAGAAGCTGGTCAGAGTTTTTCTGAAGCTGAACGGAGCAAAACTTGAGATTGGATCTTCCAGCAGTACAAAGATGCTAAACATACAGCCAGAGCTACAATGCAATGGTTTAGATTTTGCGTATTTATATTTTAGAATGGCCCAGTTAAAGTCCAGACCTAAACCCATTTGAAAGACCCGGCTGAGCTTGTGATGATTTACAAAGAGAAATGAGCAAAGCTGGTAGGGAAATACCCCAAAAGACCTACAGACCTGCTGAGTACAAATTCATGCCACACTTTTCAGATTTTTATTCTTAGAAAAGTTTGAAAACCATAATTTTTGCATCACGGTGAAATGTGGGGAACGTTAGCTGTCGTTTCTGTAATATGAACTTATGAGTGGAAGATGACTGACAGATCAGCAAAAACTAGTATAAAATAGCAGCTGTTATCAGCAAGCACACAGGCTTTAGATATTTTCCTGTTTTTATTGCTGTAAAGCTCGGATGCATAGATCTAGTTGTAAACAGAGCCGAGTATCTGTCCTTAAGCTCTTAAGCTAGGGACACACTGCACAACTGTCTCCACAGATTTAGAAGGACTCGGAGTTCACACTAACATACTGGTTTCAGCAAATTGAACCACTAGGGATCACAAACTTAACACCTGTACCCTCTAAAAGATCACAGACTGCAGGATTTGTCAAACCGAAAAACCAATTGAACGCATCAAGCTCTCTTGGAAGGTCTCCTGTGGGCGACAGTTTAAAGGTAAACAAACATACCAGCAAGCGGTAATAGAAGATTTTAGAAGTTCAGACAGGCTACATATTTTTCCACATCCCCCAAAAAGAAAGAGATGTGATAAAAATAGTATTTCTATCTTAACCTAAAGTGTTTTTGCTGATTGCATTAACAAAAAATTCAAATTTGCAATATTGTAATAACTTAATTTATATTGCAGAATGTTTTTTCCATACAGGTTGATTATTTAAAACAAAACCATATGAAACACTGGCAAAATCTGCTTTTATTATAGAAATCACAAAAACTTTTTGACCTTCCTGTTTAAATTTGTTTATGTTTTGTTTATTTTATAAATTCCTTTCATTACTTCCCCAACTGGTGCAGACTGATGCAGATGTTTTCTGATTGGGAATTGTGGGTAAAATCATGTGGCTTGTCCCCAGCTTTATTTTCTGAACAGAGCTGTAAATGTCTGGAGCAAGGTCTAAGCCTTCAGATAAACTGACTATCTGCTAAATTAAAAAAAACATGGCAGACTAATTGTTAACAGAAAACATTGGTGGACTCTTGCTGTGAATACTTGTTTCAAATCCTCATGAAGAAGTTAAAGTGAAATAGCTGTTTGGATGTTGTGGTCCAGCTTAAACTGGTCCATGAGACACAGGAGACTAGCTCTGCAAGTCTCAGCTCTTCAGGTCAGTGTTTGTTGACACAATGAGGTGGAGAGTTGGAAACTGGCTCCTCTGACTCTCCAGGAGCATAACCATTGTGCCTGTTTTCTATTTTGTGGTGTCCATTTGTCAAAATGTTTATGGTGACATCGTCCACCACCCTGCTTTATGGGTGCAACAAAAGACCACCAGCATGCTTGTCCTACAAGATAATAAATGTTTAGTCCCTAGCATATGCACAATTGTAGTTAAAGAAAAGAACCAAAACATTTCAGTATGTTTTAATTTACTAGTTTATCAAATCACTGATACTTTTTAATGTTTTTTTTCCAGAGAAGACTGCTTGGCTTGCAATGTATGTTTTCCCCCAGAGTGGAAACTCTCCATCCTTTTACCAGAATCCTGCTGCTTTGACTGAGACGTGGCAATAATTACTCCTGGTGACCTACTGATCCTGTTCCTGTGGTTTAGTCCAGCTAGGATTGAGTGTTCCTAGATTTGCTGAAAGTCTAGCCAGCTTTAATGTTTGCTTTTATTAACATCGGATAACCAGCCATTAGTTACTGACCTGCAGCTGCGCAGTTTTAACCTTAAACCTTAATTCATGGTATTCAGACTAGAAGAACATAAAGAAAATCTGAAATTTGGAAGATAGAAAGCCAGACTTGTTTGACACACTTGGATCTGATTTAATTCCTCCTCTTGGCTGCATCTGTTTACCTTACTTGTATGTGTTTAATCTTAGTCAGTGCCTTTTTTTTTTGTTTGAGAGATCAAAAGTAGTTTTCATTTAGCCGGCTGAATGGTCTGAATACCTTGCTTTTGAGGGGGTAGGACCACATTAATCCCTACAAGAAAAAAAGGTTCCTTACCCTGTCAAAGTAGAGGGTAGCCTCTAGTGCAGCCTAAGATTGATTAGCATTACTTAGGCTCTGCGGTTGGACTCATTTGTGGTGTACCATTGGATGTATCTTTTTTTCTTACTTTTTTTTCTTTACTTTTCTCATATTTTCTTAAATTTAAAGACATTTTGCCACAAAACAAGCTGTTGCAGTTGACCTGTGTAAATCAAGGAAATCCACATTTATTGAATATATACATTTATATCCAAACATTTTGACATTGTATTTATATTACCTTTGGGTGTTTGGTTCCAAGATCAGTCTTTTTCTTATTTAAAAGCCATGAGCATAGCCAGTTAAACCGTTTTACAATAAAGTGAAAGGCCTGTCTCAGCGTTTAGAGTGGGAAATGTCCAACCAGAGGCAGTTTAAAGAGGCACTCATCCTGGCTCCAGAGCCGCATGTGGCTCTTTTTTTTGGTGTTGTGGTTGCAAACTATGTGCTTTTTTGACATCATTTTCTTTAAAAATTGAATGTTCCATTGAGGAAAATGAATTAATTACCTCTGTGTACAAGGCATTTATTTTTAAACGTAAACACAACAATAAAATTGTTGTTTAATTTAAAATTGAAAACAAACTTTCTATGGTAGGAACTGTACAAATAAGCTGATCTGTTTCATGTAGCCTTTGTGGCTCTAAACAACTTTAGTTTAGCTGAATCGAGGGCAAAAGGACTGAACTCTTTTATGAAAGAGGCTAATAACACAACAGATAAAGAAGACTGCGAGCGTAACCATGAGCAGAAGGAGGAAAATAGTAAGACTATTTTTTTCTAGGAGAAGCTGTGCAAAGAAGATTGATAATAATTTATCTCTCAGGTCAACCAGGGAACAAAAATCTTTCACTTAAATCAAATTAGGCTTCATATTCAGTACGGTAGGTGCATTATCGCCACCTGTTACACTGGAGTTTAAAGCTTTTGACCTATAAACTGAACACGTTGAAGCAAGGAAATCCAAAATGGAAAATGTGTGAATGTAGTAACAAGGTTGTTAGGATTTTGTTTAGGCAAATGAAGACACAGGAACCATGTTGAAGCCTTAAATCATCGCAACCAAAATTTTGGGGGAAAAAAAGGAAAAAACCCTCACATGTTTAGTAACCCGTTCACCCCGGGAAAAAATTCCCTCTGCATCTTCTTTTTTAAATTTATTTGGTCAACAGCTGCTGATTATTTAATACAATTTATTTACTAGAAAACAAAAACTAAAGCATGACCAGGAAAATAATAAACAGAAGCATGATTCAAAACCTATCAAGAATAATAAGAAGAAGAAGAACCCAAAAACACCCACAAATCATGACACCAAGCTGATTAACATTGGCACTGCAGTTCATTAGAAAATTACATTGACTCCTATCGTGACACTTGGACCTGTTTTTCATCATCAGACATAGCTGTTGTGGAGATGACAGATGCTTTCCGCCACCCCTCGCCTCTTCTACCCATCTGGGAAAAGGAGGAGCTTCAGCATGGCCAACAACATCTTTTTTCCTGTACTGCGACACTAACTCGGAGTCTCTCCAGTCTCTGCAGGTAAGCCAGCATATAAACCAGAGCAGGCCTCTCTGCATCACTCCACTGGTGATTAAAAACTATATTTAGGTTGAGGCAGGAGGTTGACAGACATGTAATTTGGTGGCATAAATGTGATGCAAGAAGATGCTTCATTGTTGTGAATCAAGCTTCACAGATCACCGGTGATATAATTTTTTTATCTATATTTCTTCCTTTTTTTATTAGGTTACAGTTTTTTAAATCTAATAGTTAATCCAGAGTTTATTCATATGAGATGATATAAAATTATCCTACAGTGTATTTTAAAAAATTGTATTTCAGCTATTTACTTAAATCTAAGACTGAACTGCTATTATAACATTTTAAGCATTATTTAAAAAGTAGAGAATTATAAGAAGGGCTGTTCTCTTTGGTACTGTTTAAGGCTGGGATTTTTACTATTATTTGGTTGGGGCTAGTATTATCATAATCATATATTTGTAAGTCATGGGCAAAACTTTGTTGCCTGCAGCACTGAGTAGTGATAAATCACTCCTAAAACATGTAATAATAAACTGTGGCTTCTGTAGAAATGGAGAATAGAATTGTAAACTAGATTATATCAGCGAACAATATTGCACACTATCAGTAAACATGTTGCAACACAGCAAAGAGTTTTTATACGATCTCAGCTCCATTAAGTCTGTTTTTATGACATAAAATTTCTCAAGATGGCGTTCCTCAAAGCTCAAATGCAAACTGCTTCCTGGTAAAGGTTTTCTATTCCTGTGGTCTCCTCTTATCTGCATGGGTGGTGCAGCTTCATGCTGTAAAAACCAGCCTTCTTTCTGGTAGGTTCGTCTGATCTCTTTCGGCTTATTAAATTACTTCAGAGGATTTCTTTCGATAATGGAGCTCTTTTAACCCAATTCACTCAGTTCAAAAGGTCTTTGTTGATTCAGTATAAATGTGGCTACGACGATTTCTAGTGAAACATAAGTAACATTTTCTCAGTGTAAAAGCAACAAATTAGTTCTACCAACTTTCTGTGTATGAGTTTAGAATTTCTTTGGCTCTAGTTCTTTATTTAAAATCCACCCAACTTGGGTAAAACCACTTTTATTGAGTTTGCGACACATCCCCATCAGTCATTATGTTGCTGAATAATATATTAGTCATTTTCAGTTATATACATAGATGTTTTTAAAGTAAAATAACTACATTCATTTAGCAGGTCAGTCCACTGATGTCTTTGACCAGGGTTTAATTTCAGGGATTTTACCAAAACATCTGCTGTGATTTTTGTCTTGAACCTGAACAGGTTTCTGCATAAAGCTTATAGTGCGAGAAAAACTTGGATGAAATATTTGGCAAGACCATTGTTTAATGTTGAAAATTACTGGCAAAATAAATAAAATGCAATCATTAAATTTGTCTTGCAGCAGGAAAAACTCAACCATGCATGCTGCAGGGATACGCTTAATGTTTCATACTAGAGAAGTGATCAATTTAGCATTTAATTTAGTTTTACCAATGTAAAATTGCATGATGTATACAAATTGTTGCTGGGAGAAAATGTTCCTCTCTAATCTCTAAACGTATTTTACTTTGCTTTAATTGCAGGAGATAATTTGCCAGAAGAACACTGTGAGTACACAAAGCTTTTTTCTCCTTTCCTTTGCCTTTCGCACATTATTCACCCATTGCTCACACACATCACACATATTATGTTGTGCAAATGCAGGGAGCAGAGCATCTAATGCCTTATGCTTCTATTCTCAGTGTTTGCACTTGTGCAGCAAACTGTGGTTGAGGAGCTGTTATAATTGTCTGGTTAAAAACAAAAAAACTGTCTTTTCTTTCACTGCATTCCCCCAGATGACAACTGCTTCGTGTGATTTGCCACACATGCTGCATGAAAGACCGCAGGCTCTTTGAGAATTTGACTTGAAAAAAACTGCAGCATTCAAATAAGGTGGCGGCTAAAAACTGAGGAAATCCTGTCCCTAACTGACAGATTTGACTGTAACCTCTGAATTTATTGAACTGATTGGTATAAAAATTTTGATGCAGATGAAATTCTTAGCCTCTTTTTTATTGGCAAATGGTCACAAGTTTCCTTATTTGCTATAATGAAAATTTGAAAGGAAGACATTAAACGTTAGTTAGTCACCTGTCCAACCCGGCACAGGTAGTGATGTAAAATCAGGGGCAGGAGCAGGCTGATGTTATCCAGGTGTGAGATGAAAGGCTTGTCTATCCTAAGCGGCTTTTCACAGTGGACAGAGTTGGCCCCACATTTCATGAAACGCTCTGTTCTCTGACTCCTGCCGAGTGAAGAGTGCTGATTATCACTCACAAACTCAGAGTCTGAACTCAAACATGCCACTCGAATACACACACTGTCATTTGTTCTCACTCACTCCTTTTTGAACGACACTGGCCTCTGCAACCACTACTAATCCTGCATGCTCATACAAAAATTCTACTAAAATGCAATACTGTAATCACCAACATTTATGCTTTCTTTTTCTATCTCTTTTATGTTGGCAGTGATAAGTGTTTAATAACTTTTTTATTTTTAGATTTGTTTTTAATGTTTCTATGAAGAATGAAATATTTTATACGTTTCAAAGACTGCATGCTTACATAGCTGCGCCTCCTTGTTACCCTTCTTCAGTTCACTCTTGCATGCTGGAGAGCAAGGTCTGGGCCAAACCTCGACTGATAGTGAGCCATACTTGTCTTATTATTGCTTGGAGGTGATCACAGTGATCACAGTTTGTTTTATCAACTTTTTTTGAGAGGTCCTCTCAGGTTCTCAATGAGGTTCAAATCTGGGCCACAACCGTGAAAATTTCAATGTGCTTATCTTTCAAAGCACTTTGTTATTGCTTTGTTTAGTGCTCTTTTATGGTGGAAAATACACATGTCATCACCAGATCGTGCCTTGGTAGCAGGACCCATGGCACTGGTCACCTTTTCTTTTATTTGGACAAGTGATTACATAGAAAATCCAAACTAGCAGTGAGAAGTAATCAGACAAAATAACTTTGCATCAGTGTTTTGTTATCCATCCTTCCTGCAGAATTTGAGTCTGTGCTTGACTATTATCTTGGACAGAAGTGGCCTCTTTGCTGCTCCTTTTCTCACAAAGTCTAAATTCACTGGTCTGCCCCTCATTTTCCATGTAGATGCTCTTACAGCCACCTGCTGCATTAATGTGTATCTTTTGAGCCGGGTCTCAGCTAAATTTCTGGGCCTAAATTTCATTATGGTGACATAGTGACAATACAGAATCTTTAATCTTGAATTGTCACCACAATAACCGAAATCACAAAACAAATTGTTTCCTTTAGATTTTCTATGCACAAAAAGTCTTCTGCAGATGGTGCTGCTCCGGATTTCTCTTTATGTTTTAGAAAGCATGAGTTGCAAACTGCAATGGGATGTTTTTAACTGCCTGCCATCATAATTAAAATCCAGGTTATTAAAAATGTTTGTGACACATACTATGTATTTAACTTCAGTTCTACTTTGCTCACAATGAAGATTTTTTAAATATAAATATAGAAGAAGGAAAATAAAAATAACTGTTTTTGTTGATATGTATATATACAGTGTTTTTACAAAATAAAAAAGCATGGTTGAATGAATGCATGGTATCGATCACTACATAGTGAGGATTTCCAACACATCTGTTTCACCCTCACAGATTACTGAGAACACTCACTGGGTTATCTCTGCAGTTCGCAAACTACCAAAGATTTACTGTGTAGAAGAAACAAGGTCTTTAGTGGTTGTTTGGTTGATTAACGACAAAAGCTGCCATGTATAATTAAGCTGTAGCAACAAGTTTCAATCTGAGTGCCACCTAACAAATAGGACAATTCATCCACAGTCATAGTCCCCAAATTCCCCTTAAGCTACAGTCATCACCCATTTCACCTCAGGGAGGTTTTGCCTGTAAACGACTTGTGCAAGTTGCCGTCAGATGACCTGCAGCTGCTCTGCAACAGTCAGGAGCATTTGATTCCTGTGACAACATAAATAATACACAGACAGTAGAACTAAATATAGCAGCAGTGTTTTGCAACCTGCTTTAGCTAAGAAAAACAGGGGTCAGGGTATTATTCTTTCAGAGAGTCGGCCTGCCGCTGCAGCAGCCAGTGATGTCATTAACCACTGTTGCACAGGAGGAAGTTGTTATCAGTAAATACCTTTCATTGCTTCAACACCACACCTTCTTTCACTTCCTTTTCAGTTGCCAGTGAAGGCATCAGTTGCGGTGTTGGTTCTTCTAAAAAGGTTCCTGTAAAGCTGAAAACATGATGGATCATTAGAGTAAGGATGCAGCTGGGTTCCAGCTCACCCACCCTCTGATGCTCATGTTGTGTGTCTCTGTGTATCTGACATTTATGAAGAAGCTCTCTTTGAAAACATTGCAAGGTCTCTTTTTGTGTTTCAAGCGTCTGCACACACCACACATTTCCTCTTTCTTTAGCAGCAAAAGGCCATCAGAGCCGGATCATCATAGCTGAACCACAGATATCTAAAAAAAAATCTAAATAAATTACAGCGGATGTAATGGTTTGCACTAAGTGAGCAGACCAACTTTAGTTTCCCCTTAATTTCTTCCTCAACAGACTGGATGAAAATGCAGTCCTATAAGTGTTTGAAGAATAAGAAAGCAGCTCTTAATCAGAATCAGAATCAGAATCAGCTTTATTGCCAAGTTTGTACATACAAACAAGGAATTTGACTCTGGTACACTTTCCCCATTGCTAATGGGGTTGTTACCACTGTGATCAAGCTGCTCTTACAGCTGCCGCATGTTTAGTTGGACTTATTGACAATAATGCTTTGTGAAGTAGCCTAAAAATATTTGAAGCAGAGGAAGCAGCTTAGACTTCCTCAGGGCAGCCTGCTTCCCGTCTTCTTACAGTAAAAAGCTTGCAGTTTGTTCTCTATAAAGTCAGTTCTGTTTACCCTTACTTTTCCCTCAGATCCTCTATGCTACAAAAGGGGGTTTCTCAGCTAGGAAATGTTGTCTTTTAACTCACGTCGTACTATGTGTCGCACACTTCTATGTACCCTCTGTCAGTGCAAAATGTGTGGTGTTGTGCGCTGATTGCTTTATCAAATAAAGAAATAACTACTCTCTCCAAACATTGCTAACACATGTTTAACCACGTTAATTAATTTTTCTCAGTGTTTCTCAATTAATTGAAGGTTATTTATCAGTATTTTGATTTCCAAACGAGGCAGCCCTTGTATAACATCAAATGAAATAAATTTTTTGAGCAGAAATAATCTTTTTTGATCAGAAAACCACCTCTAGACAGATTTAAATAGTTTAAGTGACATTTGAGATTAATTCATTCATCTTCTATAACGCTTATTTCATAGTGGGTCACGTGGGAGCTGGTGCCTATCTCCAGCAGTCTATGGGCGAGAGGCAGGGTACACGCTGGACAGGTCACCAATCCATTGCAAGGCAAACCCAGAGACATACAGGACAAACAATAATGCAACATACAACATTCACACCTAAGGGCAATTTAGAGAGACCAATTAACCTAACAGTCATGTTTTTGGACTGTGGGCAGAAGCCAGAGAACCCAGTGAGAACCCACACATGCACAGGGAGAACATGCAAACTCTATGCAGGAAGACCCAGGAGTTGAACCCAGGACCTTCTTGCTGCAAGGCAATAGTGCTACCAATTGTGCCACCGTGCAGCGCTGATTTAAGATTGTGTGCTCAAAGTAACATTTTTATACTTGGTACATTACTGTAGTGGAATTAAACTCCGGTAAATAATACACAGACGGATTTTGTTTAGAAAAGTGAGACTTTTAGTGGCTTTTATTCACTGTTGAAATTTTTTACACAGCTACTGCACAGTTCACTTCTATGAAGTATTGTGGTTACACAACTGTTGGTAGAAATGGGAGTACTGGCCCATGCCTATTCGAGTAAAAGTAACACTGCTGGTCAAAACTGGAGCACAATTTTGTCTAACTGAATAGTGCAAAACAAAAAAACTATTGCAGTTTTTCTTGAGCAGCCGTTCACTGTGACAAATTGCCAAAGAGCACTTTTAAATCCTTAGGTAGGTTACCAGTTTGTAAGGTCCCCATGCTAATGCTCGCCTTACTTTTTCGTCCTCACTGGATAAATCCTTCAAGGTCGACACTTTGTTGTCAGTATCTTCTTCCTGGATGAACATTGTCTTATGCACTGATTACTGAGTTTGTTGTTTCTTTCGTAAAGTCATGACCTTTTGGCGACCTTCATTCGTCTTAGAAATGAGTATACCTATGGTGAGGTACAAGCACAAACATAATTGAAAAGGAAAAGTTGTAAAACAGATGGCATATGCCCTTTAATGAACATAATTAGCATAACTAAAGTAAAGCACAGCTTAAAATAGACCAAACGAGGTTTCACATAATGTTTAACTTTGAATTTTAACTTTTAAATCTGCAAATTTCTTAAATTTGTAATAATCAGCTCTAAAAAGACTTCTGGAAAACATTTTGTAACTGAAGCTAAACTTAGAGTTTGCCTTTTAGGACAACATATCAGCCCTAAGCTGAAGGCAGAAGTAAAATAGATGATCGCTCTGCTTTTGACTTTACTGATCTAACATTTAATGTGTGTGTGTTCCATCCACAGACATGCTCAGCCAACTACACCTTCATCCCGTACATGGTAACTCCTCACAACAAGGTGTACTGCTGCGAGAGCAGCCTCATGAAGGGTCTGACCGAGCTGATGCAGCCAAGCTTCGAGATGTTGCTGGGACCCATCTGCATGCCCCTGTTGGACCGCTTCATTCAGCTGCTCAAAGTGTCACAGGCCAACTCTCAGTGAGTGTGCTCCTTGCAAATTATGCATTCTCTGTGTGTGTGTGTGTGTGTGTGTGTGTGTGTGTGTGTGTGTGTGTGTGTGTGCGTGTGTGCGTGTGTGCGTGTGTGTGTGTGTGTGTGTGTGTGTGTGTTTATTCAAATGCTGTCCTAATACTGTAAATCTTTCTTTTTGGTCATGTTGCAGATTTTGTACCTGTTAAAAAGCCTGGGTGTTCATCATTACTGTAGAACATAAGGATGTTGAATGTACAAACATCCTGTTTTTGACTGTTCTGCAGTGGAAGAACAAACTAATTGTTTACTACTCATTTTTATCGGAACAGCTTTTTAAGCAGAAATGGCAATTTCCTGTTGCAGGGAAAGATAATTTAAGTCTTGATCAGGGTTGTCCCGAATGCTCTGAACATCTCTACAGCTCTATAGTTTGTGAAAATATGAAACAATGACTGTAGACTATAAGCATCTTGAAGATACTTTGTATGCAGTGATTGTCAGAAGGATTTCTAACCCGTGAAGCTCAGTACATTTTGTCAACCACAACCTTGATTGTATGTTACTGGGATGTGAAAGACCAACAAAACCTTTAAGGTAATTGTGAGGTAGAAGAAAAAGATGATATGATTTAAAAATAATAATAAAAAACACAAAGTGTGGCATGTATTTGTATTGAGTCAGTACTTTGGAGAACCACCATTTGCTGGAGTTAAAGCTGCAAGTATTTTGAGTTATGTCTCTACCAACTTTAGACATCTACAGACTAAAACGTTCCTCCATTCTTCTTAAAATATCCCAGGTTTGATCAATAGCATCTGTAAGGATGAATGTTTAAGCTCCAAACCAGGGGTGTTTAATCCAGTGCTTGAGGGTCCTTGTCCTGCATGTTTTAGACATTTCACTACTCCAGCATAGCCGATTCGAATGGCTGAATTACCTCCTCATCATGTCAACAAATTCTGCAGAGGCCTGCTTATTAAGCACTCATTTAGTCCAGTTTTATTTAACCAGAGCAGTCCCTAAACCATGCAGGACACCGCCCTATGAAGACTTACTTTGGACACCACTGATCTACACCACTCCACTGTAGCTCTAGAAGGTGAACCTCTGCCCCAATGTCAAGTCTTTTGCAGCCTCTAACAGGTGTTTGTACAGTATTGCCCTGAATTTATCTCCCTCCATCCATCTTTCCACCTACTTGGAAGAGTTTCCATGATTCTACAGAAAAAAAGCATCTGCACAGCATGCAGCTGCCACCGCCATCTTCTAACTTTAGGATTGTTGTGCAGTGTTCTGCCTCACATAGGAATTTATATGTAGCCCAGAAGATTTAATTATGGCCAAAAGGTTAAAGGAATATTAATACTTTTGCGAGGCACTTTAAATGTACTGTCAGTAAAATCTATCATGTCATGCAGCTGTAATATGTTTATCTGAGGATGTTGATGGCCATACATTTGTTTGTTTTCTACCCAGTTTGAGGAAACACTTGCAGTTGTTTAAGTAAGAGGAAGGTGAAGAGTTCTCTACTAATGTGGACTCCCACTGAAGATTTTCTAACATCATTAAAAATAAAAAAAGGGGAATGCAGCATAATTGCTATTGAAAATGCTTCCTCATGTCTTTGAGAGAAATACTGTATTTGGAAGGAAATGTCCCTCAGATGGTTTGGCTATTTTACCCAAAGTAATGTTAAAGATGAATAAATAAGGCAGTTAGATCACATAGTAAAATTCATTATGTCATTTCATGATTGGAAAAATGTTTTAGGTCTGAATCTTCACTCAAATATTTTTCTGTAAAAACTTTATCAACCAACTCTTCCTATTATTTTCTGCAGTAAATACTTTGTGAGTGCATCTTTTGCTTGTGCAATGCACAGACATGTCGTTTATTTTTAAAGTGATTTGTGCGACCTTAGTTGCTGGGGTAACAGACAATGCAGCAGCTCAGCTTTAGGAATAGTGGCTCAAATTACTTTTTCACAGAGAACTATATTTTGTCTCACTCAGATTTTCTTTGTCAGATATAAAATGTGTCTGAAGATCAGAAACATGTAAGCATGACAAAAAAGCCAAAACAAAATAAATCTATAAGGGACTGAGTGGTTATTTCAGAGCACTAACTATGTGTATTATTTTTGTCCTGCAGTCAGTACTTCAGAGAGACGATTCTGAATGAGATCCGGAAAGCTCGGGAACTTTACACCGGCATGGAGCTGTCCGCCGAACTGAGCCGAATTCAGCAGAGGCTTGACAACGTGGAGTGTCTTTCAGTCGATGTGGTCATTAACCTGCTGCTGACATACAGGGACATCCAGGTATGTCTGCTGAACACTAATATATAAAAAACACACAGGAACCCGTTTTATTTGTCTCCTAGCTCAGGACAAAAACAACACTAAGCTAGGAACTGAAGAGAGCTCAATGTCAGCATGTACTGTTGCAGTGTTTACCCACATCACTCTGACAGTTAAGCTGTGTTTGTATAAAACATTCAGTAAGTAGATGGCAGCAGTCCAAAATTACATTTTTCTGTGTTCAAACTCTAGTTTCTGACTAAACAAATAGTGTAATATACTTTATCTGGCACAAATGGCCTAAAAGACAGTAACAATAACGGACCAAATATTACAGTATTTCATAATTTGACTGTATTGTCACTTATTTAAAAATCTGTAGGATTCCCTTATGATTTCAATTTAAGTAACCATTACGATGTTTAACCTCCTCTGATTGTCTTCCTACCACTAAAGAAAAACACAGGGCTATGACAAATGTAGAAACATTTTCAATGGTCAATTATTTTCTTATTTGCCTAATTCGAAATATTTCTAGGAAATAATCAGCTACATTTTAAACATCTAAGTGGCACTTCACTGTTGGCACCAGTGTTGCAAACTCACACATGAATATCTATAAAAAGATGGGTGGCTAAGAGAAGAAGCATAGACCCTGTTTGTTGCCAGATAATAATTTGCAAAATGACTTTAACAAACTTTTTTCTCTCAAATAATTAACCAATTATTTGTTTTGTTAATTCTTTAAATAAATTAAAATTTCTGTTGTTCTGCTATCTGACTCTTACGTGTAATTTCCTTGCTTATCACGCTTGTAATATTTCAATCTAATTATATAGAAACTCAAACCTACCTGACATTAGCAGCCACTGTACTGATTAAATGTAGAAGCTGAGAAGAGGTCACCTCAGCCATTATCATCCCTTCACAGGATAATTTTTCCTCAAACACGAGCGGTCCCGGACCACCTGCAAAGAGCTTGTGGCAAATTTTTTGGACTGCTCATTTTAAAACTTCCATTCATTCCAATCTTTCATCTCTGCTTTGTGATGTATTCATTGTCCAAATCCTGCTGCTTACCAAAAGCACTGCACAGCCTCATGAATCTTTCATTAGAACAACAAGCATAGAGGATGTCCTGAATTATTCAGCAGGCCGCGGCTATACTTAATATGTAGGCAAGTATAAGGAACAAAAAATATGAAGAAGAGCCCACTCAATTACTGCCATGCTTTCGGTGTTAGAGAGAGTTGAGTCTCTGAATAAATAAGGTGACATGAGAAGATTAATATCTTTACTTTGGAGGTGCTTGTTCTGTTCCCAAAATGCTCATGTCAACAGTGACAAGGATAAGGTTGCAGCAGGAGCTCATCTGCATGTTCTTTATTCACCTTTTAGGATTATGAGTCCATTGTGAAGCTGGTTGAAACCCTCGAGAAGCTGCCAACCTTTGACCCCATGGCCCACCCACACGTGAAGTTCCACTATGCCTTTGCACTGAACCGGTAAGATAGAAAAAATGCATAAAACCATGCTTTACCACAACTAGTCTACCTTATGACCATGTAGGCTTTCTCCTGCAGACATGAAAATTATTAACACATGAAAACTTTACAAGAAGAAGGTTTTTGTATTAGCCAGAGTGTTATGCTTTAATGAATGAATGCACCTTCACGAACAAATGATTTGTTTCACAGAGTTTAAAATAATTCAGCTAAAATGGTTCAACTGACACTAAAATCAAATTTCTTTAGCCAAAAATCACAATAGTTTGTTTCTGAATGTTGCCAAATGATAGCGTTCACTCCAAGTGGTCAAACCAGAAATTCGCTTTCCAAATGACAAAATGATATACCAACTATGAGAAGGATGATGACTTAATCCTGCCTGCCTTGTTTTTGTCCCTTTAAAAATGTCATGATTTGACATATAGACTCTTACTCAACTTTACATAATTTCACTTTTCAAACGCAACTGGAGAGATTCGCTCACTTACCCAAGAATTCAGGCGATCCATTCATTTCCATGGGTACATGTCTATAAAAATTCAGCACCTCAGCATGCAGACTGTTTCTACAAACATTTGTTGAAGATTGGGTGGCCATCAGGAGCTCAGTGAATTCCAGTGTGGTACCCTGATAAGAGGCAACCTGTGCCATGAAATGTCCTGGCTACTAAACATTACAGTCAACTGTTAGTGATATTCTAACAAAATGGAAGCGATCAGTGGAGGCTGAGGCACAATGTGCTTAGAGATTACGAACTTTCTGCAGAGTCATTAGCTACAGACCTCCAAACATATTGTGGCCAGATTAGCTCATGTATAGTGTATGGGGAGCTTCATCTAATGGGTTCCCATACCCGTACAATACCCTGTCACTGGAGCATTGGAGACGTGTTCTTTGGAGTGATTGAACATGTCTCTCTGTTTGGCAATCCCATGGATGAGTCTGTCTTTGGCAGCTGGCAGGACAACTGTGTCAAGTGTGAAGTTTGGTGCTGAGGGTATTATGGTATGAACTGTTTTTCAGAAGTTGGGCTAAGTTTTAGTTCAAGTAAAAGGAACTCATAAGCCTTAAGCAGACTAAAACATTTTGGACAATTTAATGTCCTGAGCGTTGTGGGAACAGTTACTCAGTGTTCCCTTCGTGTTCCAACATGACTGTTTACCAGTGCATAAAGCATAGTGTTGGAAACAGTTGTCAAGTTTTCTAATATTATAGCTCAAAGGAAGCATGTAGAAAGAATACAGAACTGGGCCTTGTGGAGAACCCTGAGGAACACAGTAATTCATTCTGGGAATGAATTAAGATGCCTTAATAACATTTAACATGAGGATGCCCTTTTAACATTTACAAACTACGATATATGATATAAATATGACAAACCTATTCAGTTCTGTGGCTTTGATCTGGATATGCACATGCAGTTTAAAAGGTGTATATCATCAGTGAAGTTTTGTTTTTGTTTTTGCAGGACCTTTTTAAACTATTTTGCTTAACATCAATATACCAAAGTTCACAAATGTTTGCTCTAAGTGCAAGCATGACGTGTAGCAGGAGAAACTGCCAATTTCTTCTTTTTTAATTAGGGATCATCAATATGCCTCTATTGTAGCAACTCAGCAGAGCACAGATGTTCCACACAGTAGGGTTTGGCTGCTTCTTTCACACCAGCTGCTTTTCTTATAAAACCTTCCTGCAGTTTTTATGGTGCATCTGCTCCTAACAGCAAATAAAGAATGATGCTCATTAATCTGGCAGCAGTTGTTAACACCAAATGTGAGAGGCTTACAGTAGCAACCAGGAACCATTCCCATGTCACAACACCAAAGCTATTAGTTACACAGTCACATAGAATAAATGTTAAAGACAGACAATCTATCCTTCAGCTTCATAAACAGAATGTGGCGTTGATATTTTGTTTCAGTGCACCTCACAAAAGCAGAGATGAGTCACGATACCTAGTGTTGAAGTGAAGGAGATGTGTAGTCTGATTTATTTTTGCTGAAAAAAAAAACATGCAGCAGAGAAACGGTTTTCCACTGCTTGTAGTAAAGGAGATGAATGTCTTATATAAGCAGAAAATATAGAAACACACATATAAATAATGCATAAAAGCTCGAGTAATGACACGCATCTTGCAAAATTTAAAGATACCTGTGTAGAAAGAAGGTTTAGTAAAACTGTATCACCTCTATGTATGTGCCGTACTAGGTTGAAGCTTTCCTTGTTGCAGATGGTAGATTTGCACATAGAATTTGTAAATGTTATATAATGTATTTTTAATTGTATAATTTATAATGAGGTGTGCAGAACAGTTACTTTCAGAAACTACATTTAAATTTAATAAATTATTCATGCGTTTGCCAAATTTGTAATGCAATTTTCATAAACACAGGTGCAGCACAACACACTATACTACGACGTTTTAGGGTCTCTTGGCGACAAATAAATGAGGAGGAAGAATTTTTCTTGCTTAATTGTTTTAGAAGTAAAGTCGAAATGATGAAAAAAAGGCTAAAAAGGTTGGAAGGTCAACAATAAAGTCAAAATACCAACCTGGGACAAGCAAGCCACGTTGAAATGAACCAGTACATTAGAACAGGGTTTAATAACTAAAATTGTTTTCCTCGTTCAGCATTTAAACATTCTGTGGATGCAGAGTCTTAGTCAGCAACGAGGCTACCGAACCTGTTTGGAAGGAACACAGCAGTTTCAGCATTCCACTTCGTTTAACATATTATTTCCACTTTATTTTTAATATTTTGACTTAAATCACAAAACAATTTTTGATTTTATACTCTTTATTTTAACATTATCCATAAAGGAAAACAAAACTTCACAGTACTTTTTTCTTTCAAATGAACCAAATACTCCTTTGTACTACAAATGTTAAAAACAGACGGACAAACATAAAAAACACACTAGAAACTATCAAACTAAGTATAAAAATAAATTAATTGATCAGTTATAAAGGGTGAGGAACTGAGGGGACTTGGAAGTGTAATTGTGTTGTGATAAAACACCAGAAATATAAATTAAAAATGATCAAGACACTAACATACTATAAACTGTACATAAAAGGTGTATAGAAATGAAAAGCTCCAAATATTTGTAAAATGGTAAAATGTTGTAAAATAATATGAAATAGATTAAAAATATAACATTTGTCAAAATTGTTAAGTAAAATTTTGTAAAAATAAAGTAGTAAGACCTAAATAAATAATAATTATGAAACTTCAACTAAAAGTGCAACTGAATAAATAAGTTTTTTTGCAGTTTTTTGCATATTTTACAAATGAACTCTTAAACCTTTCCTTTGGTATGTGAGTATATATACAGTATATTTTTGTTCTGTTCCATGTTTTATTACAGTCTAAAAATCCAGTAGTTCATGAACAAAAAAGCAGAAACATAAATGTTTGTGTGTCATCACAGTCCCTTAGAATCTCAGTCCTATAGAAAATGTGACACACGTTCTGTCAGGAGGAATGGGCCAAAATACCTGCATTCGACTTAAGTTATACAGTTTAAAGGCAATTTAACCAAAATCCAATGGGAATGTATGGAATTCTTGCACGGTGGTGCAGTTGGTAGCACTGCAGCACCGTGCAGTGCTACCAACTGCACTATGTGACCATGTGACTGCCTTCCTCCCACAGTCCAAAGACATGCCTGTTAGGTTGATTGGTCTCTCTAAATTGTCCTTGCCTCCTGCCCGTAGACTGCTGGAGATAAGCACCAGCTTCCCCCAACCCACTCTGGAAGAAGCGGTATAGAAAATGACTGACTGACTGTCTTGATTAAAATAATATCTAAAGTGCCAAAGAGATAGAAGTGAATAAACTCCACTACATTTATAAATTCAAATTGCAACAGTTGCTTGTCATGTTAAGAGTTAATTAATTCCCCTGATTTTAAATTGTTTAAGTAGACGCACAAAGTCTGTTGATGCTTTGAAATGTTTATTCTAGAGTAATGTTGAATTTTCTTTTATCCTTTTCCTGGTCTGTGACATTTCCATCAGCTTTCTGGCTTTTTGGCCTCTAATAGCATAATACAACATGCCAGCTACAGCAGTGGTGTCTTTTAACCTGCATGTTCTGCATGTTATTCTGCATCATTAGCAAGCCCCTGGTGACATGTTTAGGAGATAATCCCATCCATTATAATTAGGTGTGTTGACGAGGGGCACATTCAGGACACTACTGAGCTAAGGTCTTCTACTGATATCACGACCAGAGACAGAGAACCCAAATTCAGCCAAACACAAAGTGATAAGTAAAAAGGTTTATTCAGAAACTCAGGATCAGAGAGCAGAAGAGCAGCAGTCAGCTTCCAGAACCACTGAGAACAGAGGGACTAGTTTAGTGGCTGAATAAAACTCAGGATCTGCAAGGAGTTAGATAAAGCCACTAACCTTCTCAGTCTGGGGATGAGGCACAGAATCCAGAGGAGGAAGAGATCCAGACAGTTAATGAGGAAGCGTCCTACAGACTGAAGTCGGATTGCCGACTGATCCAAATCCTCCGGGGAACGAGCTGAAGCTGTGACAGGAATACAGAGAGCTGTGATTGTCCTCTTGACAATAAGTCCAGGCAGACTAGAGAGCCAGGCGGACTCAGGCTGAATAAACCAGTGGCTAGGCTGAGACGTAAATCCAGGGACAGAAACAGGGTCGAATTCCAGGGCTAGAGGCGTCAGACAAGGGGCAGGCAGAGACATAAACCAGAGGCAGAAAACAGAGTCAAAATCCAAAATCCTATCCGTCAGACAAGGAGCAAGCAAGAGGGAATAATCCGTAAGGCAAGGCAAGGTCATGGAACGAGATCAGTCAGGAAGGTACGCTGGATAACTACTCACAAATGTTTTCGAAAATCTGGCACCGTCTGCCGGTCAGAGGGCTGTATATAACTGCAGCTCGGGGGCAGCTTGCAGACGGGACACCACATAGGGCTTGATCCGGGACACGTGGAAGGTAGGGTGAACTCTCATGGCACGAGGCAGACGTAAACGAACCGCCACAGGATTGATGATCTTGGATATGGGAAAGGGTCCCACAAAACGAGGTGCCAGCTTACGGGAGTCAACAAGAAGCGGGAGGTCCTTGGTGGATAGCCAAACCTTCTGTCCCACCTTGTAGCTTGGAGCAGGGATTCTCCGACGATTTGCTGTGCGTGCCTGCACCTCCGAAATTCTGATCATAGACCTTCTTGCCTTCCTCCAGATGCGCTGACATCTTAGGGCCGCAGCCTGAGCAGAAGGAACCTCAGCCTCTTTCTCCTGGACAGTGAACAAGGGTGACTGAAAACCAAACACAACTTGGAAAGGGGATAACCCCGTGGCACTAGCCGGGAGGGTGTTGACAGCATATTCAACCCAGGGTAAATTTTTAGACCATTTGGTTGCGTCGGACTCACATAGTGTGCGAAGTTTGGTCTCCACC
This sequence comes from Crenichthys baileyi, assembly GCA_036173005.1. Classification (NCBI taxonomy): domain Eukaryota; kingdom Metazoa; phylum Chordata; class Actinopteri; order Cyprinodontiformes; family Goodeidae; genus Crenichthys; species Crenichthys baileyi. The sequence continues at coordinate 532,543 of JAHHUM010001462.1, forward strand.
TCCTGGTTGGCCCTCTCCGTCTGTCCATCCGACTGTGGGTGAAATCCTGAGGACAAACTAACAGTTATCCCCAGCAAGGAACAAAACTCTTTCCAGAAACGTGACACAAACTGGGGCCCTCTGTCTGAGACATTGTCTGTGGGTATGCCGTGAAGGCGAAAAACCTCACGTGCCAGAATGTCCCCCATTTCCTTGGCTGAGAAACTTTTTGAGAGGGACTAGGTGAACCATTTTAGAAAATCTGTCGATGATGGTTAACAGAACTGTGAAACCATTAGAAACTGGCAAACCTGTGACGAAGTCCATGGCTATGTGTGACCAGGGACGTGGAGGAATGGGTAGGGGATGCAAGAGTCCAGCAGGAGGGCGATGAGAAGACTTGGCTTGGGAACATTGAGTACAGGCCGTGATGTAATCTGTGACATCTTTGACAAGAAATGGCCACCAAAACTGAGTTCGACCATCTGTAACATCCTGCTGATACCAGGATGACAGAACAGACGTGAATTCTGGCATGAATTCATACCTTGGGTACGAGGCGTTCCGGGACAAAACACCGGTGCATGAAGTTGGGATAGGGAGGTCTTTGGTGGCATCTTTAACCTATCCCTCCAACTCCAACATGGTGACAGAGAGTCTCACTGATTCCGGAAGAATAAACTCATCCTCCCCAGAGGTCTGTGACTCGGAGGGTTCCTGTATTCTGGACAGGGCGTCTGGTTTGCCATTTTTTGAATCCAGGTCTGAAAGACAAAGATAAGTTGAATCTTCCAAAAATAGAGCCCACCTTGCCTGCCTGGGATTAAGGCGCTTCGCTGATCTCAGGTACTCCAGGTTCCTATGATCTGTCCATACAAGAAACGGTTCCTTAGCCCCCTCTAGCCAATGCCTCCACTCCTCGAGAGCCAACTTGACTGCCAACAGTTCTCGGTCCCCCACATCATAATTGCGCTCTGCTTGGGACAAAGTCCTAGAAAAGAAGGCACATGGGTGAATACGGCCATCAGAATTTCTTTGGCTTAGGACAGCTCCAACCCCTGTTTTTGAGGCGTCAACCTCCACAATAAACTGTTTATCGGGGTTAGGGGACTGTAGAACAGGAGCATACGTAAATAATCCTTTAAGCTTGACAAACAGCCATCTCATTCCAAACAAACCTTGTCTTGGATGATGTGAGAGCATTAAGAGGGGCTGCAACGAGGCTATAGTTCCTGATGAACCGTCTGTAAAAATTACCAAACCCCAGAAACCTTTGAAGCTGTTTGCGGTCGTTAGGAGAAGGCCATTCCAAGACTGCCTTGACTTTGGAGGGGTCCACTATAACTTGTTCTGGAGAAATGATGAATCCAAGGAATGAAGTGATAGTGGTGTGAAACTCACACTTTTCAGCTTTGACAAACAGATGATTTTGAAGAAGACGGAGGAGGACAGCCCGGACATGATTTCTGTGGGTTTCCAGATCCTGAGAATAAATCAGAATGTCATCAAGGTATACAAAAACAAACTGTCCAACCATATCCCTCAGGACATCATTCACCAATGCCTGAAAAACTGCAGGGGCATTGGTTAAACCAAAAGGCATTACAAGGTACTCATAGTGACCAGTAGGAGTGTTAAATGCCGTCTTCCATTCATCCCCCTCCTTGATACGAACAAGGTGGTAAGCGTTTCTCAAATCCAATTTAGAGAAGATCTTGGCGCCCTGAATCTGGTCGAAAGCAGTGTTCATAAGTGGTAGAGGGTATCGGTTCTTGACGGTGATGTCGTTTAAACCCCTGTAGTCGATACATGGTCTCAATGAACCGTCCTTCTTTCCCACAAAGAAGAAGCCTGCCCCTGCTGGAGAAGAAAAAGGCCTAATAATACCAGTTTTTATTGACTCATCAACATACTTCCTCATGGCTTGGTTCTCTGGTTCTGACAATGAATACAATCGACCCCTAGGGGGAGAAGTGCCTGGTAGGAGCTCAATGGCACAGTCATAGGGTCTATGAGGTGGAAGTGCCGTAGCCCTGGACTCGTTGAATACCTCCTTAAGTGATATTCGGACGGCACCTTAGACAGATCAGGATATGTCTCCTCAATGTCATTCTCCAGAATAATATCTGTAAAGGCAGAAGACAGGCAAGTGGCCGAGCAGGACTCTTGGTCGGGCCTTCAGGGTTTACCTGTCCAAAGCTGACTGGTTGGAGGACTCTTGGGCAGCCAATGAGGAAGCTAGGTGGATGAGAGGGAGATTAAAAAGCCTGCTCTGTCCTTCACTCAGAGCTGCTGTGCTTCATATGCCATTATGTGCTTGGCTGACCTCACTTCAGTAATTTTTGTGACTTTTGTAGCCAAGAGACGATTTGTGATAGACTTCATATTCGTGGTTTGAGCCACTAGTTTCTACTTCTACTTCTAGTTTTGATCATGTATTTTGTGTTTGGATCTTTCACTTTTGTCTTCAATTAGAATTGGTTTACTCTTAATAAGAGACACTTTTTGGTGTAATTTAGTTCATTTTTGAGGAAAACTTTGGTTATTGGTGCACTTTGTTTTACTGCTTTGCGCAAGTACCCTGAAAATATATTTCAACTTGTTCTTTTCAAATAATCTTTTGGGTTTAAACAACTGTAGGGAAATCTAAATTGATCGTGGCTTTATAAGGTTCTCCTAGATTCATTCACCTGTGGAAGTATCTTAAGACAACATGTCAACGCCACTGCTTTCATGTGTGCAATCATGGAAAATCAGGATAGGAAACCAGGATATCAGGAAGAGAATTGTGGACCTCCACAAGTCTGGTTCATCCTTAGATAAAAATTTCAGATGCATTAAGATGTGACAACAACATAAAAACTAGTGCAAATGCTCTAAGGGACAAAGATCTTACTTTTTGGACACATTCCCTGTGGTCTGATGAAACTAAAAATAAATCTGGTGGAAAATGGGGAAGGCTTGCAGCCTGAGAGCACAACCTCAGCTGTAAAGAATGCAGGTGGCAGCATCAGGCTGTAGGGGTGCTTTACTGCATCGTTATGTGCACATACTGAACAACATCTTAAGACATCAGCCAGGAAGTTAAAGCTTGAACACAGATAGGTCTTCCAAATGGAAAATGAACCTAATCATACTACCAAATTATTTGGACAACAGAAACAATATTTTTGAGTGGTCATCACAGTCCCATAGAAGCTCAGACCCATAGAAAATGTGTGGGTTTGTGTGAGCAATGTGATCAACCTGACTCAGTCACATGTTCTGTCAGGAGGAATGGGCCAAAATACCTGCAAACCCAAAACATTCGACTTAAGTTATGCATTTTAAGGGCAATTTAACCAAAATCCAATGGAAATGTATGGAATTTAAAGAAAGTAAAAAATATCTCTATAAAATTCTGTCATTATTACGAAATTTATCAAATAGAAATCATAATTTTAATCCCAACTGACCTAAAACCAGAAAATCTTTATTTGATCTTATATCAGCCAGTGAGAAAACATACTTTCAGCTTTTATACAGTGTATATTAACTTCTGGTTTTAGCTGTTTCCGGTTAAACAATGTTTTAATGCTCTCTCTAAAGACTGTCAGATGTTACATAATATGTAATATGTAATAAGTGTAAAACGTGTTCTATTTAAAGAGACACTAACTGAATTCTTTCCCTGAAGTGGTGTTGTATAATTATCTTTACCTTGGATATTTCACTGCGTTCTGACTCAGCATCATGCAGCCCACTCAAAGCCCTTAAATTAACAATATCTGACCTAAATAAAAGCCTGAATAATTGATCTGAAGCTGTTGCTATGCTTCTGTAATGAGTCGGCCAGTTTTTTAGTGGCCTCTATCACAGGTATGTTGGTGTCGAACAATGAGTCTTTTGCTCAGGTCAATTCCTGATAGGAGCAGGGAAAGAATGCCCTTTATGCAAATACACATCAACAGTGTGCAGAGGCGAAAGGCAGGAAACAGAGAACAGTATGAGGAAAGTGCAGGTCTTTCAGCCCTGTGTGGACAGTCGCCATGGTAATAGCTGTCAGCTCGTGTGTTGTAGTTAACCTTCACACCCTGGAGAACAGCCGCGTCATGTTTATCAGGATTTTGTGTTTGTTAATTTCAAAGCATATCCACAAGTCTTCCAAATCTAAACAGAAAAATGTGTTAATGCAAAAATGGCAAGACTGGGAAGGTGCAATAGCTTTGAGAAGTGTTAACACCCATTTAACTCCTTAACATTTTGTCAAGTTACAACCATGTTCTTCAATGTACTTACAGACCAACATGATGTAAGGGATTATTGTTAAGTGAAACGAGGAATGGTTTTTAAAACCTTTTACAAATAAAAAACTGAAAGATGTGGTGTGCATTTCTATTTAGCCCAACTGAGTTTATACTTTGTAGAACCACCTTTAACTGACATTGTAGCTGTATGTCTTTTAGGGTGAGCCTCTACCAGCTTTGCACATCTAGAGACTGCCATTTTTGCAATCTCAGTCAGATTGGATAAATAGTATCTGTGAAAACTTGTTTTCAAGTCTTCCCTTACTTTGACTGGGCTGTTCTAACACATGAATATAGTTTGTTCTAAGCCATGTCATTTCAGCTCTGATCTCACCAGAGCACTTTGTTCTACTTATTGCTAACAAATCAGCCTTCTTCCTGTTACTCTTCCATTAAGACAAGATTTTTAGTATGTACATGAATTGTCATGTTGCAGATTATCCCACCTGAGCTGTCGATCTCCATAGCTCCTCCAGAGTTACAGTGGAAGCCTTCTGGCTGCTTCTCTGATCAATACTCTCCTTGCCGTGCCTGTTAGTTTAGATGGACAGCCATGTCTTGGTTGGTTTGCAGATGTGACTTAAGCTTTGTGTTTATGGATGATGGATTAAATGTCTCAATGAGGCATTTAAATGTCTCCACAACTCTCTCCATCACCTGTCTACTGTGATCCCTGGTCTTCATGATGCTGTTTGATCACTAATTTTATCTAATAAACCACTGAGGCCTTCACAGAGCAGCTGGATTTATTCTGAGATTATATTATACACAAGTGGCCTTTTGAAGGCAATTGATTGCGCAGGATTTTATTTAGTACTGTAAAAGTAAATGGGGCTGAATACAAAGTCACTGTTTCTTATTTAATAAATAATCTCCATGCTCATCCAACGTTCCTGTCTGGTCTTGGGTCCAACTCAAAAACCCACACTGAGTGGCAGCTTTCTTGTAAAGTGCTGTTGTTCATAACAAAGACTTTCACAGCTTTTTTTTTATTTTTAGGTAATTTGTTTCAAAAATGGGACAAGTCCTGAGTATTTAGAAGCTGAAGTCCTAATTTCCCTCTAACAAATCTGGATCTATGCTCAAAGCTGATTAATTAGCTTCTTTGTTAATGTCTCAAACACGTTGGAAAATCCAAGAAATTAGATTTCTGTCTGACTCTGTCTTTCTGCTTTTTGTGTGTTTTTACACTTGTGTGTGACTGCAGGAGGAACCTGCCTGGTGACAGACAGAAAGCTCTGGACATCATGCTGCCTTTGGTGGAAGGGGAGGAGCAGGTAGCGTCAGACATCTACTGCATGGTGGGACGGATATATAAGGACATGTTCCTGGACTCTCACTTCATGGACACACAGAGCAGAGACAGAGGCATCCTCTGGTGAGAAAATCATGCTGGATTACTGTGTTTATCTGTTACATTTATGCTCACTCGGCTCTTCCAGACACTGAGTCACCAATAAATATTGTTAGAGGAAGCTTTTCGACGAAAAAGATGCATAATAACTGTGGTGACTCACTGGAGTTCAACATACTTTAATCCAAAATTTCCAAATAGCTGTTATCTGGAAGAAAAAATCAATTTGTTGGTAATGGATTTATAGTTTTTATTTAAATTGCAAATTGAATCTTATGCAAGCAATGACCTGCAAAATATAATTTAAGCTGATTTAAATAAGTAAAAATAAGAATAGGAATAGAAAAGCTTTCAGTTCTGCTGGGGCATTAGATTTTAGCACCCTAAAACAGGAGAGAAATGTTAACATTCTAAAGATGTTAAGAAGTGCTTCATATATTTTAGGGAAAGTCAAAGCTACTCTGGTTAAAGCTACTACATTACTTCCCTTGATGAAAAGTCAAGTCAAGAGGCGAGCTTTCAGGTTTTAGTGCAGTGAAGTTGTTAAAGCTTTTGTGATAAAGTTGCAGTCTATTGTAGGTTGAAATTGCAATTTTGACCATATGAAAAAAGAAATGTTAAGTTATTTTCAGCAATAATGGATGATTATGCTTTTTTTTTTTTCCTTTTTTAAAATCCTTTATGGATTAGAGAGTTAAAGGCTTTTATTAAAGATAAAACCCACACTGTAATATTCTAACACCTATATCATTAGTGGGGTTTGAGGTATTGCTGCAGGGGGATCATTCTTATAAACCCAATTGTCGGCAACAAGTTATTTTAATGTAATCCACTTCTTACATGAACCACATCATAAAGACAAATAAATCCTTGAGCTTGTAAATAGTTTGTCTTTTCTTCAGGGAACAGTTGAGCCCTCGGGACCAATCAGAGCAAACTGAAGTTTGTCCAATAACACGAGCCGTCTGATTATCTTCATCAGGGAATTGCAATTAAGATCTCATATAGTTGTTCACTGAACATGGTGCAGAGATAATCAACCTCCCATCTGGCTGGTATTTTCAGTTTTTCTCTGAAAAAAAAAATCGTACAAGGCTTTAATAACATTCGCAACTCATTCTGCAGCAGAACAGATTGGTCATTAAATAAATTAAATCTCTCGTTATTTGGGAGCATTCATGATTGCTAGTTGGCATTTTGTGGCCCCAGCTCAATAAGTGTTGTTGTTTTTTTCCCCCTATCTTCAGCTATCTTAGAAAGCCCTGTGAATTTCTTGGGATACCTCAGAGATACCTGGGTTTCAGGATGACGCATTTCTTGGAAGAACAGTGTTTATTGGTCTTTTTGTTCTGTCTCAGGTTTAAAAAGGGGTTTGAGTCTGAGCCAACACTACACTCTGGCATCAACTATGCTGTTCTGCTCCTGGCAGCTGAACACCAGTTTGACACATCATTCGAGCTCCGCAAAGTTGGTGAGTAGATGAGGTCTTCAGGATATATTCCTTTTTCTTATAGAGGAAAAAAAACTTTTATCCACATTATTGTATCTTTATGCTATTCCTTGGTGATTTTTTAAAGAGAAAAAATATTTATTTTGGGGGGTTTATTCTTAATGTGCTTGTCATAAATCGTACTTAAGCATTGTTAGTTTCTTCAATAACAATACAAATGTTGATGCCTCACTCTGTCTCAGGGTTATGTACTCATTATGTGCCCAAAAGCCTATTTAGCCCAGTAAGACTTCTTTGTCAGAGTGAACTGGGTTTTCCTGGTTAACTGGAAAGTCTGTAAACACCCGTAAGTAGATTGCACTCCTTCAGTCGTCTCATGCGACTCTTTCTGTTGTGTTGCCGTTACAACAGCTTGGTTTATATAAATTCATTGGTTGTATTTTCTCCTAGTTCTTTAAGCATGTTATTTGTAAGCCTTTTCAGCTTTAAGAAGCCTTATATAAAGCACCCTACCCCATTTATTGGCATTCCTGTTAAAGCTGTGCTTAAAGCTTAAAAAAGTTGATCCTTAATTGCAGCAGCGTAATCTTACACTGAGAATTTAAGAAAATTAAAACCATTATTTTGGGTAAACTTATTCATTACAGTGACTTTTTTGTGCAAAAATCCCCAGTACCACACTGATTTTGAGCCCAAGCAATCCCAGTATAGCTAAATGAATCATTTTAAAGTTAGACCGTACATTTTTAGGTGGTGAAATAGTTTAGAAACTTAGTTTGTAGGCTAATATGACATGTCATAGGTGGCATGTTCCTCTAAGCCTGTGACCACCAGTTTGGACAAAGACTAACAGGGAGACACAGGGATGATGATGGAAAGCTCGCTGTTACGCTGAACTGCAGCAAAGTGGCATCTTGGGAGTCATCAAGTCTCCATAACAACAAGTATATGCTATCTATATGACAACCAGTTGGTTGGCTGGCATGCCAAGAAAAATCCCTTTTGTCCTCACATCTCAACCCAAAACATGTGAAGTGTGCTAAACACAACAAGGACCTTAACTTGAATAATTTGTTCTGATGAGAGTAAGAGACTGTTGAGCAACAAACACTCCAGGTGCATCCGATGTGAAACAGGAGTTGGATATATGGAAAAGCACCACGTACCCAGTGTGGTGGAGGATGTGTGATGCTGTGGGTCTATTTCCCCTCCAAAGGCCCTGGTAATTTGTTATAGCACATGGGCTCATGAAATCTTTAAAACTGAAAGAGATAATGAATAAAACGTTCACTGCCAGAGAACTGAAAGTGGGTCATCAGCTGGGTCTGTTAACAGGATCTAAAACATCAAATAGTTAACCAGACACAAAATCAGCCTTCTTCCGTGGCAAAGTCAGTCCACAGACTTAAATCCTACAGAAAACCCCTGGGATGAGCTGAAGGGAAGAGAGCATAGGACAGAAGTCAGCACTCCAGATGATGTAGAGAGGCTGTCTAAAGAGGAATGGTCAAAGATCTCTCTCTCTCTCTCTCTCTCTCTCTCTGTGCTCCAACCATGTGAAATGTTGAGGTAGAGGAAAAAATTTTGTTTTCTTGGCAAAAGAGGATTGTACCCTGTTTTAACAGGAGGGGTATTAGAGGTAAAATAAAACAAGGAGCTTTTTAAAGAAAAAATACTAATACAGGACCCCTAATGAGTGTGGCGCTGGTGATTGTGGAAAAGAAAAAATGAAACAATTTCTTTAACTCTTAACAAGGGATTTTTAACGAATTATTTAATAAACATAGACTTGGTAAAAATGTAGATCAGCATTTTATTTAAATAGCTAGAAAAGAAAGAGGGACAACATTTTTATCACAGTCATTTACTTTAATACAATACAAATAAAATTACAATGTTTTCGTAAACCAACAAGAGCAAGCTTTAGTATAATTTTTCCTGTAAGATTTAAGATCCAATATAGATGAAAAATATCAGCCTGTGGAGAACATGTCTCCATGTCTGCTATCTTACCATGTTTTTCCTATTTTTATTTTTTTTTAAATAATTGTTGGTCAATTTTCAAAGCTTAATGTTCTGATTCTGTAATTTAAATGCTAGTGTTCTGAGCCTCTTTTAAGGTAAAGAAAAGTTGCCTTGCTGAACCCAGCAGGAGTACAAAATGGAAAAATAGGTGAACCTTTCATGAATTTTCTGAAACAGTAAACAGTGTAACTAGAGCAAGTAGAGCATTAAAGTACTTTGGGCCTTCTCTCAGTAGCCATTGCTTAACTTGTCTACAAACTAAGGCAAAACAAAAATTCTATGTTTCCTCTTTTGGATGAAATACTTATGTTTGATTCAATTTTGTTTTCCAGGAGTTAAACTGAGCAGCCTGCTGGGCAAAAAGGGCAGCCTGGACAAGCTGCAGAGTTACTGGGATGTGGGCTTCTTCTTGGGCGCCAGCATACTGGCCTGTGACAACACCAGGGTCATCCAGGCCTCAGAGAAACTCTTCAAGCTCAAAGCTCCCATCTGGTGAGAATAAGGAGAAGCCTTTCTCAGTTCAGCATGCTGTAAAAGCAACAGCTCCCAGTGTTGTTTTGATCTGGAGTGTGCTCGACTTTCCCTTGAAAGCGCAGCAGCCATCTGTGATCATTGTGAAAACATTTGGTGCATTTCGCATTAAGAGGAGAAAAGATCACAGGAGAATGTGTTTATTCTTTTAGGCTTCCCAGCTCTTCCCAGGGATGTGAAAGAAAAGCACCTAAAACCGAAACCACAGAAATGAATCGGTTAAAGTTACAGCTGTGTAACATTCAAACGTTTGTTTTTATTAGTTTCAGAGTTACTGGCCTGCGTCTGGAACTGCCCTCATGACATTTATATGTAAATAAAAAGTTCATGCTGAAATTAAAAAGTTCAAAGTATCTGGACGGTAAGATTTCAATTTGCAATTTTGAAATCTACAGTTGCAATTTTGTTGATTATTGCAACAATCATTGCAATTATTGTAACACTAATGTTTACAATAAACCCACAAATTCATACCATCCTCTTACCTTTCCATCATCGCCATTTCCCCACTGCTCTCTGCGAGCTTTAGCACCTCGCCCACTAAAATCTCTAGATACACATAAACATCTGGGTACTAGGCCCCTTGCACATTGGCCTCACCCCATTTTGCAGGAAAAGTTGAGCTTGTGGTTTCTGAGGTGGTTTGGGGCAAAAAAGCTTAGAATAAAAAAAGAAAAGGTGTTTGGTGAGTTTCAGAAGCCTATACTATTATTAAGACAAGCTTAATAATAGTATGAGATCACTTCTGTCTGCTGATTTCCATCACTGTGATGAAATATATTGAAGTAATGGGACAAAAAGTCTGCTACTTTAGCCTGCCTCTTACTGTATTGCTTTGCAAATCAGTGACCAGCAGCATCAAGTGTTTGCCTTGATTGACCTCTCAAGCACCTAAAACCTGCTAAACGTTTGATTATTTAGGTCTTTTATTGCACTGCACAGCCCTAAAGTTGTAATCACACCCATTCAAACCAGAGGGTCAAGAATGTTAATGCATAGTGGTTGGAACATAATAACAAATATTGTATCCAAGGACTTCTTTGCAACTGCAATATTTTACACAACGATTAGAGATTAAGTCTGCAAAATATATCGCGAAAAACAGTATTGAGAAGTTGTTTCTTTAGGAAGGGGGCAGCAGGAAAATTATGGGGAGAACGTTTGTCCCATTTAATGTAGATCCGACACAGAATATGAGAGATCCATCGACCTTGATTTGAATTCAATTCAGCTAACAGCTTTTTGGGAATAACCTTGTTGGAGCTAGAAAACCTTTCTTTCTCTATGTGTTATCTTTTGGCATTTTTCCTGGACTTTTTAAAATTCAGTTTAAAAATTGGATCATTGTAAGTCAACAAAAGACTAAAGGTCCGATTTAAAAGTGGTTCTCTGCAAAGGTATTGCAATTTCGTCCTGAGGTTTCTACTTCATTTGAAACCTTGCACAAACTCTTTCATGCAGATGTATTGAACCATAGGTAGTGGAGTATTGATCAATTATAATTATAATTATAAAAATGCCTAAATTTCAGATGTCATTGATTTTAACTGTTTATTGTTTAGGAGATTTTGTTTTTTCTGTTCTATTTTCATTGATTATGATTTTAAACCCTGTTTGAACCAGTTGACTCTTGTGAAATATGAGAGATTGTAACCCCTGATTAAACCAAAACAAACTGATCGGCCTCCTGCTGTTGGATAGGTTTTATTGAAGTCACAAAACCACATTTCATACAATAGATTCAAGGTTGTGGAAAATGACTCTAAATCATCGGTTGTTAAAGCAGCTATAAAACATCTTGTGGCAGGCGGCTGAAATTACCGGCACGCGTTTTATGTTCCAGACAGCAGCGCTGATTCATTCCTTCACTTCAGGAGCTATTTTGCATTAATTTGCATTTTTATACAGAATGTCTGAATTAAAACACAGAAGGAGACCCTCAGAAAGTGTAGAGAACCACTGATCAACCTAGACAGAATTCAACAAAGTCTGGCTTTGGAAAATATAGAGATGACTTAGGACTTAGTTTCTTAATCGCGTTATATTTGTCTGTCTCTCTGACTGTGGATAAAATGTGGTTTCCTGCTTTCAGTTCCTGCTCTGTTTTTCCGCTTTTTCACCGATTTCTGTCTGTTTGCGTTCAGGTATCTGCGCTCTCTGGTAGAGACCATCTTGATTTACCAGCATTTTAAAAAGCCCGGCAGTGAGCCGCCGGCACCCAAGCAGGAGCTGGTAGACTTTTGGATGGACTTCTTAGTGGAGTCAACCAAAACAGATGTCTCCTCTGTTCGATTTCCTGTGAGTAACACATTCACCACCCCCCTCCTAAAAAAAAGAGAAACCTGCAGCTGACATTGAAGTCATTCATGAAAAATGTAATAATTGATCTATTCCTCAAGGTGTTGATATTGGAGCCTACAAAAGTATACCAGCCTTCATATTTGTCCATCAACAAAGACGTTGAAGAGAACATCGTGTCCATCTGGCACGTTGCTCCAGATGACAAGGTGCGTATTATTTCACTCAGCCATTGAAATGAGGCTAACATCAGAGTGATTTGCTCTTGTTTACTTGTTCGTGGTAAAAGTCGCTCTTCTGCATTTTGGACAAATTGAAGGCGTGACCCAACTAATTCTTGTTAAAAGAGGGTTGCAATTATCCAATTGGGACATTATTAAAACCTGAATTACTGTTTCCAAGTCACGCCTAGAATGGAGAGGTTAGATTTTTAGAGAGACATCTAATTGAAAGACGGACAGTATATTACGGTCTACTTGCACAGTATGTTGGGGATTTGGCTTCTCATTAGAAATTGTTTGAAGAAAAACAAACTATATCGTACAGTATATACGTACAGTAGCCTCACCCATTTGTTTTGATTCTTTTGTTGGAGCCTCTAATGACCTCTATTTATTCTAAGATCAATACAAATAGTTTCAAGTTCTAGTTTTTAAATACTCCATCTCCGGCTATAAAGCAAAATATCTTTCAAATATTTGTTTGTAAAGACTACGCTAAGAGTCTAAAGAGCAACAAGTATGTTAAAATTTCAACTTTTAGCTGAAATTGTTGTATTATCATATTATTCGTAAAGTGCATTTAGTCCCCAATGTCAAAAATAAGTGGATAAAAATATAGCAATATATTAAAAACGCATCTTGCACATGTTACTGAAGCTTGAGAAGTCTTACTTTTGACATCTATTACTTTTAAATTGTGCCCCCAGACTGACATTCCTGCAATGATTCAATCTGCCTTCTGCAGCAAAAAAGTCATTTATTTGTTATATTTTTTGAATTTTTTCTCATAGAACAAAGGGATACATGAGTGGAACTTCGTTGCGACATCTGTTCGAGGTGTCAGGTAAGTGTTCAATGCCTTCATTTGAAATTTCTGTTTTGTGATCACGACCATCATCTGTCATGTTTTCTTTGGTCTGCTGTCTTTTTAAAATGGATTAAAGGGTCCACAATGGGTTTCAGGGACTTTGTGGTGTTAACATCAGCTCCTCTGACTGATTTCATGCATGTGTGAGAGCATCAGTCTAAGGCCTCAGAAAGTTAAAGTGGCAGCATGTGTCAATATGTCACAGTGTAAATTAAAATGTATAAGTATTCAGTAAAAGATGAGTTGATTACTTTTTACCATAATGCTAATGGTGCTAAATCTGAAGTGCATAATAGACAGGGTTCAATGCTTAGTCTTGAAAGTTGTCCTCAAGTATCCACGTAGTTTTTCTAAAAGCAGAGTGTGCTTAATTATAATTTTTCCATTGTTAATGTTTAATTTTATCAACAAAGTGATCAAGTTTGACCATAAATTTCATGTAAATCATTCAGGAAATGAACAACAGAATCTGAAAGAAAATCAGACAACATTTCTGAAAATGCTTGTCGAAACATTCAAGATTTTAGGAGATTTCTGTTTGGAAAAGTCTGGAATTCTGAAAAGGTTAATGAATCAAATGGATGTCCTTGATTCTCTCATCATTGAGAAGAACCAAAGTACCGTCACTGTTTGTTTCCATGATTCCACAAAAATTCCACAAAGACCAATTTTATAAATCTTATGTGCAGAGTTAGAAGAGGGACAAGTGGAAAATCCACTAAATGTTGGTTCAAACTGGGAAATCTCATGTTTAAAATTCTTTTCTACTGCATGTCACATTGTTCTAAATTTAGTTATGGATAAAAAGCACAGCATACTCTTAATAATTAACTGTATTTACATCATGAAACCTGGATGGGAGTTTATGTTTCTGTAAGTTTGCCTATCAATCAGCCATCTCTTGGAAGTACCTGCATGTAAGCTCTTGGCAGGGAAGCTCATTTCCCAAAATGTTGAGCAGCTTCTGTGAGGTGCACAAAATATACCTTAATTTCTTGGGTTGTGTGGAAATTTTTAATACGAAGTTTGGTTTTATATCAGTTCCAGCATTTGTTTCTCCTATAAGCATCTGAATACAGTTTTTTCAAAAATAAAAATACATTATTTTGCACGGAAACACATGGTTATATTTGTTTAAATCGAAATGTACAAACATTGGTTTTAATACTGATTGATTGATTTTTTTCTTTTCCAGAAATACAGTACTGTGTAAAGGTTTTAGGCAGGTGTGGAAAAAATGCTGCAAACAAAGAATGCTTTCAGAAATATAAATGATAGTTGTTTATTTTTATCAATTTACAAAATGCTAAGTGAGCGAACCCAAACATACAGCCAAAGTCATTAAGAACTATATTCATCTTTAAGAACAAGACTTACTGGAAGTGATGGTATGGCCCCCACAGAGTCCTGATCTCAACATCATGGAGTGTGTCTGGGATTACATGAAGAGACAGAAGGATGTGAGAAAGCCTCCATCCACAGAAGATCTGTGGTTAGTTCTCTAAGACGTTTGGAACAACCTACCAGCCGAGTTCTTTCAAACACTGTGTGCAAGTCTACCTAAAAGAATTGATGCTGTTTTGAAGGTGTAGTTGATTGTGGTCACACCAAATATTGACTTGATTTAGATTTCTCTTTTGTTCATTTACTGCATTTTGTTGATTGATGAAAATAAATGATTAACACTTCCAGTTTTGAAAGCATTCGTTGTTGACAGCATTTTTTCACACCAACCTTAAACTTTTGCACAGTATTATATATACAAGATTTAACAAATATTTCAGACAAATGCAATAATTTCCAGCTAACTGTAAAACACTTTTTGGCTGCAGATCCTTCATATAAGGATGTTTGAAACATCAACTCTTGAAAACATTTTAGCTTCCAGGTTTTCATTGTGCATTGGAAACATTACGATCACTTCTCCCCTGCAGACGGCTGCAGACACCATCAGAGTGCTCCAATATAGTATAGACTGGTTAATAAGGCTTGCTTTGCACCTATTTTTCCACGGTCCTCAAAGGAGTTCGGTGTCAGATCAGAGCCATGCTCACATGTTGCTAGGGAACGACTTGTTCTCCATGCCCACTCTGCCTGCAGACAGCAGCAGGACACAATAACGGCTCTGCAAGCTACAATACAACCCCACGTATAGACACTTGGTTGTCTGGCTCAGCAGATTTGGCCTTGGCACACATAAAAATGGACAAGCATTCATCTCACGGGATGAAACTTTGAGTTTACTGTTCTTTGTGCTGAGCTGATTTTGAATATTTGTGCAAAAATAAGCATTGTTCTGCAGCACATAAGCGGTGCATCGTCTCTGCGCTCGGGTTTATGGGTTTAACAGATATGCACATTTTACATCCTGATAATTATGTTTAGTTCAATATCCAAGAGTTTCAGCTATCTGGCAGCTAATATTCATTGAATCTGAGTCATATCTGCAATCATGTGATTAGGTTCCAACTAACTGTGGTTTTTTCCTCCCCAGCATCTCCAAGTTTGATGAACGCAGTGCCTTTCTCTACGTCCTGCACATTGCAGAGGACTTCCAGATCTATTTCTGCACAGAGATGCACTGCAAAAGGTTGGTCTGCCTCTTCAGCATCTCAGCTGCATTAGACAGGCTTGCAGTCATTACTTGGCTTGTCGTATGTTCTTTCGTCTGCAAAAACAATAAACCTTCCCTAAACATGATTACAGTTGCTTGGCAGTGCTGTACAATTACTTTGAAATGAGCATTTTAACATCCATTATTCATTTATCTAATATTAGTTTTGAAGTACAGTACTTTTGTCGGATTTATAAATGCAGCTCTCTATTTTAAAAGAGCTTTGTAACTTTTTTATGAGATTATTTAACAACATACAAAATAGAACCCAAAACTTGAACTTTAGGAATTACCAAAAACGGTTCATCACTTTTGTATATTGAAGTCTTCACTTAATGTGTGAAGCTGACATGATTTTAGTGAAATATTCTTTATTAATGAAATTTTCATATTGTGACAGAATAACAGGCAGATTGCTGTTAAAGGTTAATTAAAAATGCATGTGACTACATGTTAGCTGCTGCACAATCAGCTTGATGTAGGCTGCTGCTTCCTAATCTTCTTAAATGTCCTTATAATGTATTTTAGGATCACTAATTGACTGATGTTTCCCTTGAGTACTCTACTACCTGATGTTTGGACTCAAAATTAGCCTGAATATGTGAGACTTTCAGAGACTTGTTGGAAAGTACTTACCAGTTGTCGCTTATAGGTATTCTGTCAGACGTATAAGCTGTGTGTATTTTAGTAACTTTAAAGGGTTACAACATCAAATTAGCAATGTCTAGAAGCCCTTATAGCTCACAACAGACATGTTTTGGAGTAATGTAGTAAAGATGGCTTCATCAGTCGATTTTACCGAATACTAATCTGACTCCTTTAAGAACATTCAGTAACTGTGCCCATTACCAATCCGATAGCTTTAAAGAGCAGTCAAACCATACTACATTTGATCACTTTTACACAGTCGACCTTAGTATTATGGTTGTGTCCCTCTTTAACACATAATAATGTTCCAGACACAGAAGGACCAGTTTTCTTGGCAGCAACAGATATTTTGACAACAGAAAAAGTTCCAGTCTTCACGTCTTGCTCTTTCTGACAATGCTTTCATGCATATGAAAGCATTCCTGCTGATGATCTTCTCATGCATCACTAGCATATGAGGCATCATAATTTGGCTTGTAACATTACCAGTGAGGTTCCAGTTATAGATATGCAGACAAAACGTATAAAGAAGTTGTTCTCCTGTTTCCTAAACTTAGCTGTTTGGTTTGGACATCATAAACATTAATGGCTAGTGTTTCAGCTGCTTTCTGTTCAGCTGTCCCCTAGACCAACAGAATAGATCACATGGCACAGGTAAACAGAAAGCCAAACTGTGGTTGTACGGTGTTAACGTTTAATCAGGGACCCCTACTTAATCCTTGGAATCAGATCAGAACATTGCTAGCATTTAGCACTTGTTTTTATGTATTGCTCCCATGGAATAAAGATACTTTGAATGAAACTTCATGCACACCAGCAGTCCAAACTGACTACTCAGCTCAAAACTAGCTGTGAGCAGATATGATTACAAACAACAAATTTGTCTGCCTGCATGTTTTTTTTTCAACGTTAGCTTTAGTTTCTCTAATCTGGATTGCTGCAGCCAATCAGTGAGATTTCCTCAGCCAGGAGACGTTGTGCTTTATGTTGTTCTAGGCATTTATTAAGAAGGATCCACTCCCAGTTTAACAGCTGGTTTCACAATTTCCACATTTTTAGTACATGTGATCAGGCAACATGATTCTCTGGACTTCATCTGCAGTTTAGGTAGGAATTCATCAGTTTTTTGAGTTTTTCCTGTCTTCACTCCAGTTAGCTCTGTGGCCTGGTGGGAACTATGTTTCTCTCCCATCAACCCGAGCTCACCTTCTTTAATTTCCACACCTTCATGTTCCCCACGATCTGCTCTTTCAAGCAGTCTGCTCTGACTTGTGACTCTCACATCTGAGGCTTCCTGTGCCATTATCTGGAGTGTGAGAATAAGTGAGTCATGCCTGCTGCTGCTATTATGCTGCCCCTGGTTTCTCCGGAGTGACAGGGAGGAACGGGAGGTAAAATAGGGGAAATTGAAGATTGGAGAAAAGCCAACATATCATCTGAATCAAAGTGCTTGTTTGTGCACATGTACAGTATTGCTGACATGTGTGGACATAAATAAAAAATAAAAAAACTTGTGTCACTGAACACCTGCTGGCATGCTGTGAATTCGATGTGTTAACTCACAGCTTGTGTGCCGTGCGACCGGCAAAGGTCGTTGTTGGCATGCTGTGGGAAGTGCACAAGTAAATAAACTGCAACATGTTCAGGAGTAATTCAGCAGCAGTATAACACCCTTTGATATTAATATGATTTTTTAGCATTTGCAAAAATCTTTTTGTCAAAGGACCTTTTTAAATCATTAATAAATCATCTTATGTCTTCATCTACAGATGCTTTGGTCCTCATGTTATTTATACTAAGTGGGTCATTTACATTTAAAGATAAACACATTTGCTTGGAAATTCTACTAGTTATTTTAAGAATCACAGTGAACATACACTGACAAAACATAACATGACCATCTAATAGTATGGTGGTCCCAATTCTGCTGACAACAGTTGATTGAGGTCTGGGTAATTTGAAGGTAAAATTATTGTTGTGCTCCTCAAACCATTCCTAAAGCAGTATTGCCTTGTGGCAATGCACATTATCCTGCTGCAGTAAATACTGTTTCCATGAAAGGGTGTACAGGGTCTGCAACAACACTTCAGTAGGCGTTACATGTCAACATAACATCCAAATAGATAGCAGAACCCAGGACACTTTCCCACTCTGCTTTAGCCAGCTTGTCTTCTTCCTAATTGCACTAATTTGTGCCACAAACAGAGATGCACTGTGTATTCTAACACTTTTCTATCAGAAGCAACCTCTTCAGTAATTTGAGGAACAGCAGCTCTTCTGTTAAACCAGACCACATGGACCAGCCTTTGCTTGCTATGTGCCTTACTTGAACCCATTTTGATAGATGCTGACCACTGCAGACCGGGAACACCCCACAAGAGCTGCAGTTTTGGAGATGTCCTGACCCAGTAGTCTAGCCATCACAATTCGGCCCTCTGTCAAACTCCCTCACATCTTTACACCAACCCATTTTGCGTAACACAACATTGAGGACAAAATGTTTACTGGCTGCTTGATATAGCCCAGCCAATAAGAGATGCCAGTACTAAAGAGATAATCATTGTGTTTAACTTCATCTTGCCTCATTGGACAATTTCCACTGAATTCTCATTCATTGTCAGTGTACAGAACAAAAAACCTTCATTTCTGTACTTCTTTCTCTACATTCTGTCTCAAAAGGGCCAAATTCTAAAAAACATTCCTAAGGTGGTTTATAACAATGATTCTCCAGCTTGTCAGGAGGATATCTCCAATGAAATTGTGTTTTTGTTGTCATTTATTCAGTCACTTATTACTTTGAGCTGTGCATTATGGAGGCATAAACTGAAATCTAAACTCAAGGGATGAATCCATGCTGTGCCAATGCAGCTGACAACTTAATAAATCAAATTCAGTTCAGAAATCACATTCTTAGACAATCACAGCACAATCAGAGCATTTAACACTAATGTTATAATATGGACTGCTAACTTGACAGTAGAAAAGGTCACTACTAAAGAAGCTGGCTGCTCACAGAGTGCTATATCCAAGCATAATAATGGAAAGTTTAGTGGAAGGAAAAAGGTGCACAAGCAACAGGGATTACTGCAGCCTTCAGGGAATTGTTAAGCAAAACCCTGAAGACTTGAGAGTGATTCATAAAGCACGGACAGCGGCTGGAGTCAGTTCTTTAAGAGCCACCACACAGACATAACCAGAAGATGGGCTACAACTGTCCAATGTCAGAATGTTTACATTTTCGGAGAAGTTTAATTTTGACTTTTATTGTCTGTAAACAATAATCATCAAAATGTACTCCGATAAATAAATATATCACTTTTTAATGCAAATAACAGGAAACCTCTGTTTTTTTAAAAACTGAATCACATGCTGTTGCAATTTTTCTATGCAGAAGCTAGATAATATTAAAAAGGTAAAACTGTAAACCATTGCTTTTTTAATAAGATCTCTCTTTTTATGCGATTCTTCTAAATCGACGTTGAGACAGGAAAACTGTGCATGTTCCAGACCATATTCTCTAACTCCAAAATTACCTTTAAGGTACAGAATGAGGTTTTAATCTGAACTTCTGGATGACCTGACTTGTCTCTGGCAGGTTCTGTGATCTGGTCAACAGTATAACAGAGGAAGCCTGGAAGTGTCCTGAAGAAGGAGATTGTGACACTGATATCTTAGAGGTGAGATGATTACCAACTTCTTTAGCTCTTTCTAGCCTTTAAGTTGTGTTCTGTGCTTTTAATTTTCAGATTTTGTTTATTTTACTCCAAGGGTTTTTTGGTAGTGTCAAATGTTTTTCACCTTTTCAACTTTTGACTTTATTCTTTGTAAATCTGTGTGAACAAACCCGTTTAGTTTCCATACCGATAAGATGGTAGAAATGTGGTAAAAACATTGTTGTTTTGCTACATCCTGTTTTGCTTCAGAAGTACATTTTGTCTGTTTTTAAAATGTCACAGGAAGTGTAAGATTTTTTTCAAAACAGCAAAGAAATCATTGTATTTCACAACAAAATTGTTCAACCTTCTTCACTGACAACTAACACGTCTCGGTTATAAAGCTTAAACCAGAAAATCTTTTTGTATCCAGATTTTCAGAAATGTTCAATTTGAAATCTCGTCCATTTAAATCATAACGGCTGAATTGAAGCACAGCTGCGAACAGCTGCAAATGAGCAGAGACCTACTGTGATAAGGCCTGGATTTTTGCTCCTGCTGTTAGTCAGTTTTAACACCTGCTTCTAACTTTCACCTGTCTTCCCAGCCGAGGCGATGGAAAAGAAATGCAGATTAAGCTGCGCCCTCTTTGACTCAGCATGGCACAGATCACATTTCCAACATCTTCTTTCAAACAGGTTTCTGTACGTATGTTTTGATGCAGCCTGGTTTACATAAATAAATAAAAAACGTATCATTACTCAGCAAGTAACGCCATTTAATGCGCATCGTTATTTAGGCTGCATTGGGTTTAAGTGTTGCAGGTTCAAACTTAAAAAAAACGACTTGCTCTAAGCTGTAGTTTAGGATTGTTGTGTACAAACAATATGGGGACGCATGTTAGGTTTTCCGAATGTAATATACTAACTGGGATTTTTACTATTTTAAACACTCTATTTAAGCCATGAGGTTGCCAGGCCAAGCCAATAATTTTTCTGATAAAAAAAAATGTTTTTAGCCCAACTGGATTAAATTCATGGAGTACATGAACATAAACTGGACTAGGAACATATAAAGCATTTAGAAACACAAATAAATCTATCTACAGCTATAAAACCATCTACATTTTATTTTAGTTATTTATTTAACTATATGTATGTATTATATACCAGCATGATATATAATTAAACTAATAAATTAGTTTCAGGTCCATTTCCTTGAAGTGTTTTAAAAACAAGAATTAAAATCTTAAACTGGATCCTAAAATCAACAGCAAGGTCGTCTATCCAGTCAACAGGCAAGCGACTGTGCTCTGCAATAATGATTTAACCCATAGGTTCAGGCATTGCAATAATCTAAATGAGATGTTATAAATGCATGAATAACACTAAGTTGTTACTTGTTACAGCCTGGCTTAATGACTGTAACTGAGGAAGACAACATGAGGTTGTAGTAATTTAAGAAAATTATTGATTTAACTAAATAAAAGCATCTTTGATCTGTTGTCAGTAGTATTAAAATCTATGAATGTGTGGAAATGTATATGGTGCAAAAACCCATGTATCACCAAACTTCATAGGGCCAGGAGCATCCAAGACCCCAATGAAGGTTCCAAGGTTCCAGGTTGGAAAAATAAAAACGAAACAGACCTCCTGGTGGTGGGGTCGGCACAAGGGTGACAGTAAGAGGATGATCACCGAGATAATCAAATTTACCAAATGATGATAATTTCAGTTCTTTTTTATTGAGGCCAAGAAAGTGAAATTCCAGTCTATAACGATTTAATGTCTTAAAAAAGGTTTTCTATTTTGTAATGTCATTTTTCCTTTTTTTAAGAAAGGTAAATTTGAATGCTATCTATAAAGCAATAAAATAAATATTATACTCCTTATGCATTGTTCCCAAAGGCAGCATTCTTAAAGAGAACAGAAGAGGGGCTATAATAAAGCCCTGAGGGATGCCATAGTGGAATGAGACTGCTGCTGAAAAGTGCTTACCTAGATGGAACGATAAAAAACGGTCCACTCAATGTGATTGGAAGCTTTTAGGAGTTTTAAGTACTTTTAATGCATGCACACTGTTTAAGGCAATGGGAGGATAATCTGATGGTCAGCTGTGTCAGTCGCTGCAGGCTGGCCTAAAGCACCAGGGCAAATAAGTAGATCATTTAACACATTTCTACAACCTGTTGCAGTTCTGTGACCCAGTCCAAACCAGATAGATTTTTTTTAAGATGCCATAAAAAAACAAATTGAACTCTAACTGTATATAAATATATTTTTTTAACTGTACAAAAAAGCAGTTTGTGGGAAGACAGGAAGAAGGTTTTTACAGACATGCCGTTGCTGTTTTTTGGAACCATATTTTATGAGCTGAGAAGGCCCAGTAAGATTAAATGGGCAAGCAGTGCACACCTATGTTTCCAGTTCACCTGTAATCAAACTGACAATCCTCTCGAAACTTCTTCAAGCATGGATGTGAGTCTGAGTGGCCGAGCGTACCTAAACGAACTTCAGGAGTAGGAGGCTGTCATCGCAGTGAAATACATGAGGGTTCTTGCTTTTAGTAAATAAAAAGATCACAGTGTAAATAAGCAAGTGGTCATAAAAGTATCAAAGGCAAAGGATTAGGATTAGGTAAAAAACAAAATCTAAAATGGCTTTGATTTACATGGCAAGTAGAGGAAAATCTGTTCTGACCAAGTTGGGTCAAACATTAAGGGTATCCATCCTCAAGCTTCTCACAATAGTTTGCTGGAAGTTTGGCCCATTCTTCCTGACAGAACTGATGTAACTGGGTCCGGATTTTAGGCACCAAAGCACATACCTCTCTGGAACGCAGTACTTGTGCCGTTTCCAAACAATGTGACCAAGTGAAAATTCCCGTGATGTTTATACTTGCAGATGTACTTCCCACCTTCTTGCATCTCGATATTGTTCTCAAAGATGAGCCAGATTTGTAGAGGTCCACCATTCTTTTCCTTATATCTTCCCTGATTTCTTTTCATTTCCCTATGAGGTCACACAGGGAAGCTGTGCATTTGAGGTGTTACCTTCAAATCCATGCACAGGTGTGCTTTCAAGTAACTCACAGAAAAGTACAAAGCCATGACATCATCATGTGGCCTTTCGCAAATTAATTTAAGGCATAGTCATTTTGGAATTTTAAGAAAGTAAATAAAAACATACAAAAAATGTTATTATTCTGGCATTTAGCAAAAAGAAATAAATTTGGAAATCCCAGTAGACATGAAACAGAAAATGTTTTGGTCTAATTTAATGTCAGTCATCGAGGAAAAAAGTTTATGTGTTATTTTATGCAACGTATATAAAAATCTGGCTTCAGTTGTTATACACTGCACTGCCCATCAGCTTTAAACCCCTTGGATTTTTTTCTGTTTGATTCTGCAGTATGACTATGAGTACGACGAACACGGAGAGAGGGTGATCCTGGGAAAGGGCACGTTTGGAATTGTCTATGCGGGCCGAGACCTCAGCAACCAGGTCCGAATAGCCATCAAGGAAATACCAGAGAGAGACAGCAGGTCAGATGGCCATTCAGTGTTTTTTCTGTAGTTTTGTTAATTTTATTGTTGTTGATCTGATCTCTTAGCAAACAGTCCATTTTGTTTTCTTAACAGGGTCATAAAGTATCCAGAAGCTCATTCCTGATCACCTCAACTGTAGTTGAACAAAATTAACATAAATTGTTGTTGTTTCTTTTAAAGCATCCAGTGATCTCACTGGTAAATTGATGGGAACTGGTTTAATGCAGGTTCATATTCATATGGGGTTAAGCGTGTCTTTATTTGAAGTCCCCTCAGGACATCTCACATGTTTTTATTACTCCATTCAGGAACTGGATATTAACAAGTGCCTCAGCTGTTAATCCCTGATCCAAGTCAGCATTTCTGTTGAGCGCCTGTAGGAAACACATATTAGCAGTGTCACTGGTGGGTTCTGGCTTTCAGCAAACTTATTTCTGGCTGAGTGAGGAGCTGGGAAAGCATATTTCCACCACCCCGCTGCCTTTGTTTCCCGTCACTGTCTCCACTGTAAATGCTTGTTTCCTCGCGGTTCCACCTACTCATCTCAGACCGCGAGACTCGCCTCCCAGACGAGACAATTCCGGTGCCACACTTTGTTCCACTAATAACATCAGAAAGGCAGCAGGCCGCTCAGCTGCAGAGAATGAGGAGAACTCTGTGTGAATAATTTATAGGAGGACAGAAATCTCAAGACGGATAGAGGGAGTCATTCAGGCAGGGAGCTGAGTGTGAAGAGAAATAGCTGCCAGGCATTTCTTCTACCTACAGGGATCTTTTGTTCTGCTCAGATATCAGGAGTCGCTCTCAGCTCAGACTCGGTTTAGTGGGTTTCGGGTGTCTGGATCTACCTTTTCTACTTCTATCACCTTAAAGAAAATGTGCACTGAGATGACATAGCTGCAAAATGTACTTGCTTTGCAGAACAGAAGGCAGCTAGAGCCTCTTTTCATGTCTGTTTCAAAGCCAAAATATCAAATTTCCAACTTCAGGGAAAACCTTTCCAGCCTGCATTCACTGTCTATCTACATTTAATTTATTATTTTAATTTAAATTAAAACAGTTTTAACTAACATTTTAGTGTTTTAAGTTTTACTAATTTCTTTAGTTTACTTAATTAAATGTTTTTTTCTAGTTTATTTTAAGAAACATTATTCGAACAGTGTTGCAAATTTAAATTCTTGTTTTCTTATCTTTTTGTCATAAAAAGCTGAATACTTTTTAAATTGAGGGGCTCAAGAGACGAAACAAGTTATAAGGAAATGTTGCTAGAAATTGAACAAAATCTAAATTTTATGTTATTTTCCAAATTATTTCATTTTTTAATGATACAGGTACTCTCAGCCACTCCATGAGGAAATCGCCCTCCACAAGCACTTGAAGCACAAGAACATCGTCCAGTACCTGGGCTCCATCAGCGAGAACAGCTTTATCAAGATCTTCATGGAGCAGGTGCCTGGAGGTGAGACTCCTGTTGACTCTGTGGCAGAAAAGTTTTAACAGACTCAAAAAAACAAAGCTGGTTAATAATAGGTTCAAGTGGTTGTTCTGCTAATACTTTTGCCTTTTTCACATTTTGTACTACAAAGTTAAAATAGTTTTACTGGAAGAAAGCAAAAAAACTATCTGCCAGTTTAGTCCGTGGACTCTGAATGTTCAGACTTATTAATCCTCTGCGGTTGATCTTAGATCAAAGTGAGTATGGATACTTGTTGAGCTGTTTCCTTTTGTGTCCAGGGAGCCTGTCGGCACTGCTCAGGTCCAAATGGGGCCCTCTGAAAAACAACGAGCCCACCATCGGGTTCTACACGCGGCAGATCCTGGAGGGGCTCAAATACCTGCACGACAACCAGATAGCTCACAGAGACATTAAGGTGGCTGTTGCTGTGATGTACAGCTATATTTGTCACTCATTCACCCAAGGTTATATTAAAACGCGTAATATATCGTGGGGAAGTGTAAATCTCACAGTAGGACATTTGTTTGCTATGATTTCACTTTAATGATAACAGTCAAACTTAATGATAAGGTTTGCTTTAGCAAAACTCTATTTTTACCTGTATATTCTATATAAAACTAGAATTTTTTTAATCATTTCAAATTTGGTGATGAAGAAATATTACAGGTAACTAACGAAGAGTATTTTCTTTATATCACAAACAAGTTTTCCTGTTTGATTATATGCATTAAAAATATTTCTTCATATATTTATAAAAACTAAAAGAAATACATCTAAATGGATTTTTGAATGCTTTCTTTACAGGAAATAGTTTGGACAATTAAAGCAAATAAGAAAGACTGATAAGTGCATGAGAAAATATTGGGTTTTTTCCTAAGTTTGTTTTTCCGCTCAGTATAAAGAATCTGTACGGGTAATAGAAAGATTTTCGGTTCAATTTACCCATTTAATCTGTTATTGTTAGAAATTTTTCCTTGCTTATTAAACATTACATGAGTGTTTTGCTAAAAATAAAACGGTTTAATTTTCAGTATTTTCTTGTTCCTGTTGACCCTCAGAAGTTGTATTTTTGTTGAACTTTTACTAAATATATTCATAAAAAATAAACTTTAAAATCCAGATACAATGTATGTACGTATAAAAAGTATTTTATTGCAGTAGCATAATATCTGCAATATATATTTTTTATCCAGTCTTTAATTTGGGTACATTTGTTAGGGAAAAAATGCAAATTAATAATTACTTTTTTTTTTACAAAACAAACCCCAAAAGTTCCTATAAAAGAGTGGTACCTGAGGCATTTTTTAAGGGTTAGGGTTAGTTTTTACTTTATACGCTGATCAGAATGTCTTTCACCTTTATTAATCTGTAACTCCCTGTGAGCCCAGTTTAAAAATATCAAGTAACACAGAAGCACTCTTCTTTTAGCCACACTTAAAAATGGGGAAGACAAGAGATTATGTCATTCAAGGAAGGCAAATGTGGGTTGGTCTTCATACATAAATGGTTACAAGAAAATAATAATTATAAGGCTACAACCAAGCACTAAAATATGAATTTATTTAATGGGTTTCACAACAGGTGCCATAATGGCAAAGTGTGCTCTGTAATCAGGTCAAACAGATATTTCATACATATAAAGTATGGAGAGCCATTTCATTAAAAATGTAATAAATACTGCTATTGATAAATTATTAATAAATATTACATGAAATAAATAAATATCCCCATGAAATAAAACAAAATAATTATGTTAAAAGAAAATTTCATCTTATTTTATTTAATTCATTTCAAGATTTATTTAATTTACTTAAAGATTTATTTAATTTACTTAAAGATTTATTTATTTATTCATTTCATAATGCAGTTTTATTTTGTGACACTTTTATTTTGTAAATCTACTTTACGTATTTCAGTGACTTTTACTTTTTAACCTCGTTTTTCATTTTAAGGTCCTTTTATTTTATGTTCTTATATTCAAATGAGGGGGCGGAGTTTTATCTGCTGGGCGGCGCTGGGACAGCAGGGCCGAGCTCAATTCGTGGCAGTGGCCGGCAGAAGAAAGCATGTCGGAGGGAGCGAATCCCCTGGCTCCCCTGGTGCCAGACCAGCCGTAAAAGCCTGCCACGGTGGTTGCCGCTGTTTTTGTGAAAGCCAATGCTGATTATCGGCAAATGGGATGTCATTATTGTTACAGCCTGTTACTTTTAAATGATGATGTCTTTATTGGTTTTTATTTAATAAACAGCGTTAGACCCATAACATAAGGTGGCTGTATTTACTTGAGATGCGAAATAAATAGCACCATGTGTGTGTATGATGTGCTGGAAAGGATGACGAAGACTTATTGCACTAACAGCTTCTACAAAAATAGCGGCAACCGCCATGGTAGGCTTCTACGGCCAGTCTGGCACCTTCTGGCATCCTCGCAGAATCCCCTGGCTCCCTCCGGCATGCCCTCTTCTGGCAGGCAGTGGCATGCTTCTGCCGGCCACAGCCACGAATTGAGCTCGGCCCTGCTGTCCCAGCTACGCCCCACAGATAAAACTCCGCCCCCTCATTTGAATATAACAACATGAAATGAAAAGAGCTTAAAATGAAAAACGGGGTTAAAAAGTAAAAGTCACTGAAATACGTAAAGTAGCTCTACAAAATAAAAGTGTCACAAAATAAAACTGCATTATGAGATAAATAAATAAATAAATCTTTAAGTAAATTAAATAAATCTTGAAATGAATTAAATAAAACAAGATAAAATTTTCTTTTAACATAATTATTTTGTTTTATTTCATGGGGATATTTATTTACTTCATGGAATATTTATTAATAATTTATCAATAGCAGTATTTATTTATTTATTTATTTAATTTTGAATGAAACGGCTCTCCATAATAAAGTCTGGTCAGGGAAACATTTTGATGTTTGTGTTAAAAATATGTTCACATTTAACATTTTTATTTCTTTGTTTTTTTATAGGTATAAGGTAAACATGATGTTTAAAAGTATAAAACAGAGATAATGCTGAAATTCCCAATTTGGGTCAAATTCCCAAATTCCCCAACTTTCATGTTTATCACACAAACATAATAGATGAAATACTTTCTGGCTTTTTATAGTATAAAACAATGTCTTCTTTTATTTTCTTTTATTCACAGGGTGATAATGTCCTCATTAACACCTACAGTGGCGTCCTGAAGATATCAGATTTTGGCACATCCAAAAGATTGGCTGGAATCAACCCCTGCACTGAAACCTTTACAGGTACTGACCAACCTCATTTCATCCTGTTTAAACAAACATCTTCACAAGCTGAAAGTGTCTCAGATTTCTGCCTGCCTCCCAAAACAGAAAAACTGGGCTCATCTGTTGCAATAAATAAAACTGAGCCTCAAATGACTGTTCCTCTAACTGTCTCTTTTTCAAGGAATTAATACTGTGTTCCTTAATTAAACAGCAATGGATGTCCTTAAAATAGCTTGCTGTTACTATCTGGAGAAGCTGGCTTTGAGCCTGTGGTCCGGTCAAATAGGATTGTGTCTACACAAAAGCAGCCAAGTGTGGCTCAGTTTGACCTCATGAATTAGACCGACTGACTGCTGGCTAGAGCAGACAGGGACTCACCCTGAAAGGTGGGGCTCTTTTAGGAAACTGGGCTTCTCCTTGATGTCCCAACCCACGCCTTCTATAAATGCGACAGTAGCTGTTTTTAGCTGAATGCACAGGCGTCTAAATGGAGCATATAAGCACCTAGCAGGTTATAAATAAAACAAAGGAGTCCTTTCAGTTGGGATGAGAAAATATTTCTTTGGAGTCAGGATTAAAGAGCAGCACTGAGACTTTGTTACTTCACACAAAGCACTAACCCATTTCCGGCCTTAATGGTGACTTTCAGGAATTGTGTCATCACTTTACAGCTGAACTGATTCGTGATTATCTCTAATGCAAGCTATTTTTGATTTTGACATCAGTTCTTTCACACAGTGATGACGTTTCTGTTACCTAATGCAGATTGTAATACACTTTGTACTTTGTCTTTTGAACTTTTGGACAGACACACAATGTTAAAGGTTATTGTTTGTGGCTTTTTCAGACCAGGAGATAACATACACTCATATCCCTTTAACTGTTTCACATTACAAAAACAGACTTTGAGATCCTGTAATAGGGTTTTATATTATGGTTTACCACAAAGTAGTGCAGAATTGTGAAGTGGAAGAAAACATATACTTGCTTCTCAAGTGTGGTGTGCATTTGCATCCAACTGTCAGTCGTTTAGGGTATGTCTCTACCAGCTTTCCACACCTAGACAATCAAGGTTTTGCCCATTCTTTTTTGCAAAATAGCTCAAGCTCTTGAGGGTTAGATGGGCAGCATCTGCAAACATCAGTTTTCAAGTCTTGCAACAGATTTTTTTTATGGATTTAGGGCTAGACTTTGAGTGGGCCATTGTAATACATGCCTATTATTTGATCTAATCCCTTGTATTGTAGCTCTGGCTGATTGTTTAGGGTTGTTGTCCTGCTGGAAGGTGAGCCTCTGCCACAAGTCTTTTGTAGCCTCAAACATGTCATTTTCCAGGGTTTACCGGCATAAAGCTCCATCCATCTTCATACAATTCTGACCAGCTACCCTCCACATTATTCTGCCACCCACGTTTCACAGTGGGTATGGTGTGTTTAGGCCAATGTGAGCTTAAGTTTTGTGTTGCACATAGCGTTGTGCATGTTGACAAAAAAACATCAGTCTCACCTTCTTCCACATGTTTTCTATGTCCCCTACATAACTTGTGCCAAATATTTGAATGGGGCTTCTTATGGATTTATTCCTTCTTGCCACTTTTTCATAAAGGTCAGAGTGATGGAGATTTACCCACCTGAGCTGTGGATCTCTGCAGCTCCCCCAGAGCTACAATGGGCCTCTTGGCTGCTTCTTTTTGCCCAGCTTGCGGTTTATGAAATTGTGCCACACTGTTTTCATTCTATTTTCAGATAAAGGACTGAACAGAGCTTGGTGTGATGTTCAGCGTTTGGGAAATTGTTTTAGAACCTACCTCTTCTTCAAACTTCTCCATAGCTTCATACCTCACCTGTCGGATGTGTTCCTTGGTCTTCATGATGCTGTTTGTTCACTAATGTTCTCCAACAAACATCTGAATCCTTTACAGAACAGCTGTATTTACACTGAGATTATATTAAACAAATATGGAATCTTTTTTACGTGTTATATGACTTATTAAATAATTTGCACATGCTTTTTGAAGGTGTATCAAAGTAAAGGGGATCTGAATACAAATGTGCGTCCACACTTTTCAGATTTTTCTTTGTAAAGGTTTTTTGAAACCATCTTTCCTTCTCCTTCCACTTCACTACTATGCACTACTGTTTTTTGAATCCTCACGTAAAATCCCAATAAAATAAATTCAAAGTAATTGTTGTACGTTGAAAAAGTGTGAATAAGTTCAGAGGGATTTGAGTATTTTTGCTAGTTGTGCAGTTTTCTGCTAGTGCAGAGCAAATCTTTATCATCTGTGTATTGTTTGTTCTTCAGGTACATTGCAATACATGGCCCCTGAAATTATAGACAAAGGTCCCAGAGGATATGGCAAACCAGCAGACATCTGGTCCCTGGGCTGCACCATCATAGAGATGGCAACTGGTAAACCACCATTCTATGAACTTGGAGAACCACAAGCTGCCATGTTCAAGGTGAGAGATGTTAGCTGCAACATATTCTGTAGATGTAGCAAGTTATAGATAAACAAACTGAATGATACAATCCTGCAGGGATTGTATCATTCAGTTTGTTTCTGTTGGGTTTTTGGATTTAAGCTCCTTCTCATGAATTGATCTGACCTGGGATTTTCTGAAGCATTTTTTCCATCTGTCTTTAGCCATTCTGTGGTTTAATGACTTGTGTTGTCAAAGTTGATGCCTTCCCACATGAGTGACCTGTTCTTTAGAATCAGTCCATGCAATTTACAAATGTAAGTTAAACATTGGAAAACATACACTTACCTTCTGTGTTAAAAAACTCACTAACAAGTGGAGTTTAAGAGATAAAATAAGTGCATTTAACCTAAGGGGATTATCAGTTTTTACAGTGTGACATGATAGCATATGCATTTCTCCACCATACCACCACTCTTGAATACACCAAGATACTCTAGCTCTAGCTCAAGGTGCTCTAAAGCTCATGGCTAGAAGTTGGTAACAGAAACACAACGTCTGCAAAAAAGCAAGATACAATTTTCCCGACCTGATAAATGTCCCGTCTAGATTTATCTCATGAGATCTTATGCATGAACACGACAACAGCATCAGTTCCCAGTCACCAAAATTGTCATTATTCAAACTGAAAGGTTTTGTTTTGGTGTTTGCATCCCTATTTTGGCTCTTTAATAATTGTTTTGTACATTCCAGGAAGCTAAGACTACTTCCTGAATTTCTTTCATTTTTGTGAAACTTGTAAACTTTAGATGATCATCAGATGATCACTCAACACCAGTTTTGTAAAATGATTGTCTCATTTGATTAGATGTAATCAGCTTGCAGGACTTTAAATGGTTCATGCTTTTTTATGTAATCGTTTTCATATTCTATTTTGTTGCTTTTTATGTAAGACTACATCACCACCTACATGTTGTTATCATATTACATGCAATCGCTCTGGAAACCAGTTCATCCCGTCTGTCTTGATCTGTAAATTATTCTCGCTAAAAGTGAAATACAATCTCCCAGCTTGTCAAGGCAGACTAAAAGCTCCCATTATTACACGTCCAATGAAAGTCACACTCAGTGTTACCTGAGAAGCTGTGAACTAAACTAACATGAAGCCAGCTGATAATCACCGGCTCTGTCGTGCTGAAAAGGGCCCATCAATCAAGAAATTAGCAAAGTCATGCAAGTAAGTAAGTTCATCTAGGTTTGAAAGTTAACAAGAAAAGCTAAGTCAAAATGAATATACAGTTAATACCTTATATTTACCTATACTTTATGAAAAGACAGATTACCTTTTTTGTCTGACATCAGATAGGATTACCAAAATTATTTCTTTTTGCTAAATTCCAGAATAGATTATTATATTACTTTCGTTAAAGTGCTGGAAAGCACAGGTTATGATGTTATGGCTTTGCAAGCTGCTGATGGGTTAAATCACAACTTTCGAGTTAAATTGAAGCACACCTATTGTTATTATTTCAAGGCAAAACCTGAAACACACTGCCTGCTTGTTTGACACCTCTGAAACCTCAGCAGAAAACCGCTAAGATATCAGGAAGAGAATTGTTGACCTTCAGGCATGTAGATAATATATCCTTGGATACACTATCCAGATGCCTGAAGGTGCCATGTTCTTTTGTTAAAAAATTATAAGCAAATACAAATATCATGAGCACAATGTTTAGGAAGGAGACAGGTTCTGTCTGCCCAGAGATAAACATGTTTTGGTGTAAAACGTGTGTATCAACACCAGAACCTTGTGAACATTGTTGCTGAAGCTGGTAAGAATGTGTATCAAATAATAATTGAGGACTCTTACATCTCTTACATCTCTTTTTATGAACACCAAACCAAATCACTTGCGTTGTGTTACCTTCTGTGGTCTGCAGCATGATCAAGCCCAGTAGGAACTCCAAAATACCATCCATGCACAAACATTTGTTTGAACACAAACAGACATGTGTGCCCTTGTGGGAGGAACTCTGACAAGCTGGCATGCATTTTTCTTTGTTTCATTTATTTATTCTGTGAGTTTACATGGCATATCTATTGTGGATGGGAAGCTGAAGCTCTCCAAACCAGCAAATTGTTTTTTCTAACCACTTGTAGGCCATTAAGGACTAGAGGGGGGTTGCTGGATGTCTGGAAAACATTATTGTTCTCATGTAAAAGCTTGCATATGATGGGATTTAATTAAAGGACTGCGAATCATTAACAAAGGCATACTTTATAGTTAGTGCACCTTAAAAGAAGAAAAAAACAGTTTTACTCATTCTATGGACACACTCTTTAAAGACTGAAATATCTCATGTTATTTTACTATTTATAAAATATTAAATTAAACAATAAGAGAGCTCTACACTTAAGTCTTCCTTGCTGAATGTATCGAGAGAGAGTTATCTTCATCTAATCCTCAATCAACATACCTAAGGTTTAGTGAAAGAAACTGTTTGTATAGCACAGCAATTATTTTTACTTCTGAAATGTGCTGCAAGTTAATACTTGGCTTGAAGCATTTCTAAATTATTATTATTTATCACATAAATAATTTATTCCAAGAGGAAGACATGGCCAATTTTGTAAGTATACACCATAAAGAATTAGATGTTGTGACCTTTTGCAGGTCGGTATGTTTAAGATTCATCCAGAAATCCCGGACACAATGTCACCAGAGGCCAAAGCTTTCATCCTGCGCTGTTTTGAGCCCGACCCGGATCGGCGCTCCACCGCTGTTGACCTGCTCACAGACGAGTTCCTCACCGTCACCAGCCGCAGGAAGAAGAGCAGGACTGGCCTTCTAGGTGGGTGCAATCCAGCAAGTTCTGGCTAGCTAGCTAAAACCTTAGTCTTTAATTTGGGATTTTTGGATATTTTTTGTTTGCTTATTTAGAGAGTGGTTAAAACCTTTTAAATCCAAAAGACAAACCAGGAACATGGAGGGACGACGGTGAAGGGAGAATTACACGATGCAGACTAGAGCAGTATAGAGCAGTTGAACCAGCAGTAACTTAAGAACCAAAAGGGGAATATATGCTGAGGAGAACTGATGAGTGGAACAAGATCAGACTAATGAGCGGAGTGGAAGCAGCCGAGAGTGCTGTTAGAGAACACTGGCAAAGGGAACCAAAGAGAATGAATGGCAGAACAGGAACTAAACATAGACCAGAAACTAATGAGCAGGATACAGACACAACACAGCTAGATGTAAGACTCATAACCAACAGGAGACTCAGAGACAGTAAGACAACTGGAAGTAAAGAAAACTCAGAACAGAAATGGACAGACTATCCAAAATAAACCAGGAAGCTACTAATCAGAAACCAAATACAACTCTAAATGCAACATACCTACCCAAACGTAAAAACAAAGTCCAATAAATGACATGTGGCTCGTCACCAGTGCAGAAGACTAGGAAAAGGCTTTAAAGCTGCACGGCGAGCTGCTTGTTTGCACGTTATTTTCTTTGTTTTACATTTAAATGTTGCTCTGCTCTGCTCTCATGAAACTGCAGACACTTAATTTTTTGTTTTCCCCCCCTGCAGCTCCTTCAGGATCAGGTGAGACATATTTACAACTACTTCTACTTAACTGTATTTCAGTTGCATGAAACATCTGCCTGCTTTGCAAGCAAGTGGCTTAACCACAGATTGCATTTCTTTTCCTGCTACTCTCTTCAACTCCCCCACTTTCCAAGAACTTGAAATAGATTTTAAACAACGTTTTCCACATGCAACTGTTTATAACCTGCAAATGTAAAAGCATGTAATTTAAAAAGCTGCTGTAATTTGCTGAAAAATAACTCACAATAGAAGATTTCTGTCTGCCTTATCCTTCAACAACAATGTATTCTCTTCAAAGCTTTTTACTGCAGTACTAAAACTGCTACCTCGGGACTTGAACAGGATTTCTGCTTCGTTACAATTCACAAGATCTTTTGTGTGTAAGTGCTGAAAGTGTTATGGAGGCACTGCGTTAAGCAGGATTTGCTGTGCCCTTCAGAGTACCTACGCAGCATTTCCCTGCCGGTGCCGGTGGTGGTGGAGGACACCAGCAGTAGCAGTGAGTACGGATCCGTCTCTCCCGACAACGACCTCAATACGAACCCTTTCAGCTTCAAGCCCAGCATCAAGTGCTACAGCGAGAGAGAGATCAAGGGGCAAAGGCCGCTTTTCCTCAGGTAGAATAACTGAAGACTGTTGTCAGGGTCAATGTAGTCAAAGTGGCGTTTTTTTTACGCAGTCTTCTACATGACTTCAAAAGCTTATATAAAATTGTAAATGGCTTATACGGTCTCAAATTTAAATATTTATAACATGTAGACAGGGCTGAAATAAATAAATGGATGGACTGAGTAATTCTAAATTATATGGATGATAATTGTCTTATGATGTTTGTAATTATGTTTTTATGTCCTTCATAGCTCTGGTGGTAGTTCTGTCTGTATGTTTAGGGTTGTTTGTCCTACTGAAAGTACTACATTTAATTAAACATTCTGAAACTAAACCAAAAGACTTAAATAAAACTCGTCTGACAGCATGAAGTAGGATGAAAGATCTGAAAAAAGAAAGGCATCATGCTCTAATCTAAAGAAATTCACGAACAAATGACTAAGTAACATTGACATTTGACATTTAGCAATTTAAAAAGGTTTAATAATGCCTCAGATATAGTGAATGTTAATGAGCCAACAGTTAGATAGATGCTGGGCAAAAATGGCATCTATGGGAGAAGAACACAAAATAGACATTTGTCCCGAAAAAAATCTAGATGATCCTGAAGAGTTTTGTGAAAATACTTTGTGAACTGACAAAACAAACAAGAAACTTTTTGGGAGGCATGCATACTGTTACATGTGATGTAAAGCTAACACAAATGTGAGGCTGCTTTGTTGCTTCAGGACCTGGATGACTTCCCTTAATGGATGGAAATACAAATGTTGCTCTCTAACAGAAAATGCAAAAAGCTTGTGACTTTAAGCTCAAGCACACATGGGTGACAAAGGAGGTCAGTGATCCAAAGCATACTAGCATGTCCAACTCTAAATGTTTAAAATTAATAGATAAAGGCACTGGACAAGTTAAAGTCTGGACTGTCACAGCCAGTTTTTAGATTTAGGGAGCTATTACAGATAGCTTTAGTCAATAAATAAATCATATTTTTTAACTGTATTGTGTAATAAAAATAAGAAATCTGTGAGGTGGCAAATACTGTTTTACACCACTGTAATTTCTGAATGATGTTTTTCTTATCAGCATTCCAGTGGAAAACTTCGAGGACCACAGCGCACCTCCATCTCCTGATGAGAAGGACACCGGCTTCTTTATGCTTCGGAAGGACAGCGAGAGGCGAGCCACCCTGAACCGCATCCTGACAGAGGACCAGGACAAGGTTGTAGGCAACCTAATGGAGGCTCTCACGCAGGTCGGTGGTGGACATTAACTTCAGGAGTGGTTGGACGGGTCAGCATCTCCCGAATTATCATTCATATCTGTTTTTATGACCCAAATTGACCTCCAGGGCGCTGAGGAAATGAAACTGAAACCTCAGCACATCTCCACCCTCGTTGTGAGCTTGGCCGACTTTGTCCGAGTGGCCGACAGGAAAATCATCGCCAACACCTTGTCGCAGCTCAAACTGGAGCTGGACTTTGACAGCACCGCCATCAGCCAGCTGCAGGTTGTGCTGTTCAGCTTCCAGGATGCTGTAAGTATCCACAGAAATACTATTTAAATACTGTTATAGTTTATCTCAGACTTTCCACCCAAACTAAAACAATTCAAATACTTAATTTTAATGCAAAAAGGAAAATTAATGCAACACTATATCTATGTTTACAGTGACTTTCAAAAGTATTCATACCCTGTGAACTTTTCCACATCATGTAATTAGATGAAGAGCATCTAGGTTCATCACTTTTGAAGTCTTGGATTCAGCTCTTGACTTTGACTGGGCCTTTCTAACACATGAATGTTCCATTGGCTGCTGCCTTGATCTAAATCGCTCCGTTGTAGCTCTGGCTGTTTGTTTAGGGTTGTTTGTCTTGCAGGAAGGTAAAACCTCTGCCCCAGTTTTCTTGCAGGATTACCCTGTATTTAGCTCCATCCATCTTCCTATCAACTCTGACCACCTCCATGTTCCTGCTGAACAAGAGCATCCCCACAGCATGATCCTGCCACTACTGTGTAATACTTTGGATGGTGTGTTCAGAGTAATTTGGTATTAGTTTTCTGCCACACACAGCATTTTGCATGTAGACCAAAAAGTTATTTCTGGTCTTATCTGACCAGAGCTCCTTCTTCCACATGTTTGCCATGACCCCTACTTGTCTAATAGAAAACCGCAAACTCTCTTTCTTTCAACAATGATTTTCTTCTTCTCACTTTTCAATTAAACCTAGATTTGTAGAGTGAATGGCTTACATTTGATCTGTCAACAGGTATTCCCACCAGATTTGTGGATCTTTGATCAGTTTCTCCAGAGTTACCATAGGGCTTTAGGCATCTTCTCTCACCAATGGTTGTTTTGTTGTTTGGTGACTTTTAAAGGCCGTTGGTTTCATGGAATCTTATTTAGGGGTATTAAAATAAACTGGACTGAATAAAAAAATCAATGCCACGTTTTCAGATTTTTATTTAAAAATAATTACAACTAGTTTCATTTTGTACCTATCAATATAATCCAAAAAAGAAAGTTTGGTGTTGTAATGTGACTGTATGTAAAAAAAGTCCCATTAGTTTTGCAAGGCACTGTAATTCCAAATTACAAGGATTAAAACCACTCAACATTTTCAACTATTCTGAACCCCAGTCATGTGATTTCCTGCCTATTATCCATCCCCCTTTTGGGGGCAGAGGTGCCTCTCGCCTTTCTGTCAACCTCTAAACACTCTGGTGTGAATATAGCATGCATTCTACATCTGCTGCATTCAGCAGCAAGCTGCCTCTTTTCTCCTCCTGCACAGAGATCAGACAGAAATCTGAAAATGACTTCAGTAAAAGAGGGGATCTGCCAGGAGTAATTGCACCTTCTGTAAATAGGCTCATTTGCTATCCCCCCTTTAGAAATGCAGATGAAACGAGACATAAGCAAATTGTTGTTTTTAGATTGGCATGGGCTATTGCATAACCAGACAGAAGCTGGAGCTTTGACGCCTCCTGCTGGCCATTATTAACATTCATAGAAAGTGTGATGCTTTAAAAACCTATTTGAAAAGATATATGACAGAAATGAAGACAGTATATTATAAATTCAATGTATATTGGCAGTGTTCTAATTATGCAAATCTTGACATTTCCAGGTGAATAAAGTCCTGCGAAACCACAACATCAAGCCTCACTGGATGTTTGCTCTGGACAACATCATCCGGAAAGCTGTTCAGACCGCCATCACCATCCTGGTGCCAGGTAGCATCCTCTGTGTCTCGAGCAGAGCCCCTCTAATTGAATTGGAGCCGGCCTGCTCATGGGCACAACTTAGTGATGAATGCATGAGCTGTGTGATTACAAAGCTGCGCTTTGTGCAAGAATAACAAGGGGGAAAGCTAAAATACTTTGTGTTCAGGCAATATATTGAGGAAAAAAAAACACTGAGGAAAGATGCTTTGCTTTTTAAAATGTAAAAAAAAAACGAATATTTATACCTAACACTATAATTTCTTTGGCTCCTTATTTTCTGTTTTGTAAGGTTGCTGAAAACACCCATCCATGTGTATGCTCTGTAATTGAGCCTGTAATCTGGAAAAAAATATGCAATGTAGCTCTTATCGTGTGGTACTAAAATCAGACAGAACGAAAATGACAATTCAACATTTTTTAACGTTATGCACTGTGTCAACTCCAGCTTTAATCTAAAACATTAGAAATACACTTTAGGGCTTCCAATGGTTCTATTATCATACAATTCCGTCAGTCATTTCTAACGTTTATCCCATAGTGGGTTGCGGGGGAGCTGGTGCCTATCTCCAGCAGTCTATGGGCGAGAGCCGGGGTACACCCTGGACAGGTCGCCAGGTCAACGCAGGGCAGCACACAATCAACC
The DNA here is from genome assembly GCA_036173005.1 of Crenichthys baileyi. Classification (NCBI taxonomy): domain Eukaryota; kingdom Metazoa; phylum Chordata; class Actinopteri; order Cyprinodontiformes; family Goodeidae; genus Crenichthys; species Crenichthys baileyi. Next base: position 571,227 of record JAHHUM010001462.1, read on the forward strand.
ATGCATACACTCATTCATACAATTTAGAGTGACCAATTAACCTAACAGGCATGTCTTTGGACTGTGGGAGGAAGCCGGAGTACCCAGTGAGAACCCACACATGCACGGGGAGAACATGCTAACTCCATGCAGAAAAACCCCCGGCCGGGAATGGAACCCAGGACCTTCTTGCTGCAAGGCAACAGTGCTATCAACTGCGCCACCATCATACAATTCACTATTTATTAAATCAACATAATGTAAGAAGTAGAATGAAGTTGAAAGTCTGTTGTAGATGTCATTTATAAACATAATACATTTAGTGTAATGTTGAAAAATATAGAAGTAGTACTTATATAGTAGGAGAACAGGTATAAAATAACATAAAATGTGTTGAGAATGGTTGAGGATTTTCTTAAAATTGTTGACAAAGTTGACAAATAGTCATAAAAATGCTTTTAACAAAACCTGTGTAGCCAGAAAAACAGCAGAGTTTCCATCATGTTGTTTGTATTATAAACAGGAGATTTTTGTCTTGATTTCAGAACTGAGGCCTCACTTCAGCCTGACCTCAGAAAGCGACCCAGCCGATCAGGACGACTTAGACGACGACGCGGGGCCCGCCAGAAACTCCACTCACCAGAGCCGCACACCTGCCGTTGCCACTCACGACGACACGGTGGCCACGTCGGGAGTCAGCACCCTCAGCTCCACCGTCTCCCACGAGTCCCACAATGCACAGCGCTCCGTGAGCATGGAGCTGGGCAGGATGAAGCTGGAGACCAACAGGTAAACTCATACGTCTCCTACAGCAGTGTTCCGGTCATGAGCCACTGATCTGTTCATTTTTGATTGTCGTCTCACTAAATAAAGCTCCTCTGTGTTTTCTATCTCCATGGTTGATTGCAGGTTGCTGGAAGAGCTGCTGCAGAAGGAGAGAGAGTATCAGGCCATCCTGCAACAAGTGCTGGAGGAAAGAGAACAGGAGATCAGACTGCTGAGGATACGATCTGAGCCTGCAGGTTTGCATTTTGATAACACCTACATTATTACTCTCCCTGAATGTAAAACTAGCACACCTTGCAGCCTGGCTGTGTTTCACCAGTAAGATTAAGTTGAAATGCACCACAAGAACAAAATTGTGTGAAAGATGTTGAGACAGGATAAATAAAAGTGTGAAGTGTGTACTCTTGTCCATCATCCCACTGAACACTCTGTACACATCAGTACATGAACATCACACACTATGATGGCTTCCTTATCACCTTCTAGGGGGTGCAAATTGGAGGATTTCAGACTAAAACTCAAAAATAAAATTATTGTTCATTTCCTGGCTTTGTAATGTGTTTATCATTTGCCTTCCTTCAAGCAAACTATTTGCAGATGTTGTGCCCAGGTTTAAACATACTGGTGCAAAGGGACGCTCTACATCTGAAACTATTTTTAAGTTAGGATGGTTTAAAAAAGTTTAGTGAAACAGGCCCGGATTCGAACAAGGGACCTTCTTTGCGCACTAGTGCTACCAATTGTTCCACCATGCAGCCATATTATTTACCAGACAAACTATTTAATTTAATAGTATTTTGTAAAAAATCATCTGAAACTGATTTTTGCTCAATAACATGTTTTATATGTATGCCATCCTTCACTTGTTATAAATGGCTAGTTTTAGTGAAAACAGTTTATATTATTCTTAGCAAAAAGTAAATACATTTCCTTATGGTGTTAAGTTGACATTTCCACTGTGAGATTTTACTTATTTGTTGATTTGCATTAGTAGCCAGCCAATTCCAAGTGGCGAATTTGGGAGTTGCAGTTTTTACACTTGACAAAATTATTTATTTGGCCTTATATTTATTACCTTTTATTGAATAAGTGCATAAAATAACGTAGTCATTATTTATTTTTGTAAGATTGAGCAAACATCTTCCAGGGTATTTTTTTTTAAATAAATGGACCCAAAAAGGTTACATTAATATCTTCTGGTTTAGAACCCACCACAGCTTCAGAGGGCCTTCAGGGGCAGAGAAGTGAAGCTGCAGAGAGACGTGAAGACCCTGAGCTGAGCAGATGGCTGAGGCTTTCTGGTGCTGACCAAGACGCTATAGACAGGGTGGGTTGTAGTGCAATCACTGTTTCCATATTTACATCAAGGACATTTTATTTGTTTTTACATCGTTACAGGAACAGCAGGATGTTAAAATATATTTATTTTTGTCTTTCTTTCTAGATACTGAACGAGGAGTATACTTTAAATGACATCCTTCATTATGTGACAAGAGACGACCTGAAGAGTTTAAGACTGAGGTTGTAAAACATGTTCTCCTTAACATATCAACTTATATCTGAGGCACAGTTTCACTTCTGTGTTCAGTTTTATGTCACAGAAATGCAGGCAAACACTCACATCTGCTCCAATCTATACACGAATACAGAAGTGAAGCTGTGACAGCTGTCTGTTGCACAGTGTTACACTTTGCATTGTGGTGTTTTACTCTGCTTGCACAGGAAACCTTTGCATTTAGCAGCTCCTCATTGGCACCAGAAGTCTAATGGGTCGTTGACTTTATCGTAAAGGGAAGAGCTAATAAATAGTATTTTCTGTGAATTCTGCTTATCAGCTCTACTTGGGTCAGGAAGTACAATAGTCCTTGAACCTAAATTGTCCTGCTGTGAAAGTGACTCTAAATCTGATCAAAAATCACTTAGGTATCAATTCTCTGCAATTAAAATATTGTTACCACTCAAACTGTACCAAATTTTGTCACGCTACAACCACAGAGTTCAGTGTTTCAACACAAAGTAGCACATAAAGGAGAAGTGAAAGGAAAAGGATACATGGTTATCTTGTAAACAGATTCTCCCGACTAAGCTGAAGAAAAACAAACTGACAGCATGATGCTGCCTTCACCATGTTTTACCTTGTGGTTATTGTGTTCAGGGGGGTGCTGAGCAGTGTTAGCTTTCAGCCACACATCAATTTGCATGTGGGCCAAGCAGTCGAATTTTGGTCTCATCTGACCATCTCTCGTGTTTGCTGTGGTCCCCTACATGTGGTCCCCTACATGTGGTCCCCTACATGTGGTCCCCAGCTGTGAACCAGTCTTCTTGTGGCTTTTTTTGCCATTTTTCCACAAAGGCCTTATTTGGTAGGTGCCAGGCCTACCACCCTGCCCGGCCACCAGATTCTTCCAACTGAGGTGTTGATCTCTGCCGCTCTTCCAGAGATACCATGGGCTTCTTGGATTATTTTCTGATTAATGTTATCCTTGCCCGGTCTGTCAGTTATACTCTCATATTCTTTCCAATTATAGTTCATGGATTGACTGGTGCTACATGAGAAGACATTACATGCTATTAGGCTCTACTCATTAGGGGACTACTGGTTGCACAAGATTGTATTTAGGGGTATCATAGTAAAAGCAGGATTAATACAAATGTAACACTTTTAGATATTCCTTTATAAAACTTTTTTTAAAAGTTAGTTGGTCTTTTTCCTTCCACTTCAAACTTATGCAATTCTTTGTGTTGGTCTATTTCATAAAATCCCAAATTAATACATAGATGTTTGTGATTGCAACTTGACAAAAAAGGAAAAAGTTCAAGGGGGTATAAATAATTTGTCAGGGCTTGTTTGTGTTTATGTTTAAGTTTGTATGGGCAGACCTTGAATATATTTGAATATTTGGCGCCACCTAGCAGTGACGATGAAGAATACACTGTGGAAGACCTAAACAGTTTCATTTTAGGGAGTATGCTTTCCATGGTATAAATTAATATATACCTGTATATACAGGGGTGGGATAATGAAACTGAAACACCTGTCATTTTAGTGTGGGAGGTTTCATGGCTAAATTGGACCAGCCTGGTAGCCAGTCTTCATTGATTGCACATTGCACCAGTAAGAGCAGAGTGTGAAGGTTCAATTAGCAGGGTAAGAGCACAAAGACTTGCTGTCTTGGTCGCAGATGCGCCAGCAAGACATGCACCAACAATTTGTCCTCTTTTGAACTCTGGTATGTCACCCATAATGTTGTGTGCATTTCAACATTTTGAGCAAACTGTGCTCTTACCCTGCTAATTGAACCTTCACACTCTGCTCTTACTGGTGCAATGTGCAATCAATGAAGACTGGCTACCAGGCTGGTCCAATTTAGCCATGAAACCTCCCACACTAAAATGACAGGTGTTTCAGTTTCATTATCCCACCCCTGTATATACAGGTATATATTAATTTATACCATGGAAAGCATACTCCCTAAAATGAAACTGTTTAGGTCTTCCACAGTGTATTCTTCATCGTCACTGCTAGGTGGCGCCAAATATTCAAATATATTCAAGGTCTGCCCATACAAACTTAAACATAAACACAAACAAGCCCTGACAAATTATTTATACCCCCTTGAACTTTTTCCTTTTTTGTCAAGTTGCAATCACAAACATCTATGTATTAATTTGGGATTTTATGAAATAGACCAACACAAAGAATTGCATAAGTTTGAAGTGGAAGGAAAAAGACCAACTAACTTTTAAAAAAAGTTTTATAAAGGAATATCTAAAAGTGTTACATTTGTATTAATCCTGCTTTTACTATGATACCCCTAAATACAATCTTGTGCAACCAGTAGTCCCCTAATGAGTAGAGCCTAATAGCATGTAATGTCTTCTCATGTAGCACCAGTCAATCCATGAACTATAATTGGAAAGAATATGAGAGTATAACTGACAGACCGGGCAAGGATAACATTAATCAGAAAATAATCCAAGAAGCCCATGGTATCTCTGGAAGAGCGGCAGAGATCAACACCTCAGTTGGAAGAATCTGGTGGCCGGGCAGGGTGGTAGGCCTGGCACCTACCAAATAAGGCCTTTGTGGAAAAATGGCAAAAAAAGCCACAAGAAGACTGGTTCACAGCTGGGGACCACATGTAGGGGACCACATGTAGGGGACCACATGTAGGGGACCACAGCAAACACGAGAGATGGTCAGATGAGACCAAAATTCGACTGCTTGGCCCACATGCAAATTGATGTGTGGCTGAAAGCTAACACTGCTCAGCACCCCCCTGAACACAATAACCACAAGGTAAAACATGGTGAAGGCAGCATCATGCTGTCAGTTTGTTTTTCTTCAGCTTAGTCGGGAGAATCTGTTTACAAGATAACCATGTATCCTTTTCCTTTCACTTCTCCTTTATGTGCTACTTTGTGTTGAAACACTGAACTCTGTGGTTGTAGCGTGACAAAATTTGGTACAGTTTGAGTGGTAACAATATTTTAATTGCAGAGAATTGATACCTAAGTGATTTTTGATCAGATTTAGAGTCACTTTCACAGCAGGACAATTTAGGTTCAAGGACTATTGTACTTCCTGACCCAAGTAGAGCTGATAAGCAGAATTCACAGAAAATACTATTTATTAGCTCTTCCCTTTACGATAAAGTCAACGACCCATTAGACTTCTGGTGCCAATGAGGAGCTGCTAAATGCAAAGGTTTCCTGTGCAAGCAGAGTAAAACACCACAATGCAAAGTGTAACACTGTGCAACAGACAGCTGTCACAGCTTCACTTCTGTATTCGTGTATAGATTGGAGCAGATGTGAGTGTTTGCCTGCATTTCTGTGACATAAAACTGAACACAGAAGTGAAACTGTGCCTCAGATATAAGTTGATATGTTAAGGAGAACATGTTTTACAACCTCAGTCTTAAACTCTTCAGGTCGTCTCTTGTCACATAATGAAGGATGTCATTTAAAGTATACTCCTCGTTCAGTATCTAGAAAGAAAGACAAAAATAAATATATTTTAACATCCTGCTGTTCCTGTAACGATGTAAAAACAAATAAAATGTCCTTGATGTAAATATGGAAACAGTGATTGCACTACAACCCACCCTGTCTATAGCGTCTTGGTCAGCACCAGAAAGCCTCAGCCATCTGCTCAGCTCAGGGTCTTCACGTCTCTCTGCAGCTTCACTTCTCTGCCCCTGAAGGCCCTCTGAAGCTGTGGTGGGTTCTAAACCAGAAGATATTAATGTAACCTTTTTGGGTCCATTTATTTAAAAAAAAATACCCTGGAAGATGTTTGCTCAATCTTACAAAAATAAATAATGACTACGTTATTTTATGCACTTATTCAATAAAAGGTAATAAATATAAGGCCAAATAAATAATTTTGTCAAGTGTAAAAACTGCAACTCCCAAATTCGCCACTTGGAATTGGCTGGCTACTAATGCAAATCAACAAATAAGTAAAATCTCACAGTGGAAATGTCAACTTAACACCATAAGGAAATGTATTTACTTTTTGCTAAGAATAATATAAACTGTTTTCACTAAAACTAGCCATTTATAACAAGTGAAGGATGGCATACATATAAAACATGTTATTGAGCAAAAATCAGTTTCAGATGATTTTTTACAAAATACTATTAAATTAAATAGTTTGTCTGGTAAATAATATGGCTGCATGGTGGAACAATTGGTAGCACTAGTGCGCAAAGAAGGTCCCTTGTTCGAATCCGGGCCTGTTTCACTAAACTTTTTTAAACCATCCTAACTTAAAAATAGTTTCAGATGTAGAGCGTCCCTTTGCACCAGTATGTTTAAACCTGGGCACAACATCTGCAAATAGTTTGCTTGAAGGAAGGCAAATGATAAACACATTACAAAGCCAGGAAATGAACAATAATTTTATTTTTGAGTTTTAGTCTGAAATCCTCCAATTTGCACCCCCTAGAAGGTGATAAGGAAGCCATCATAGTGTGTGATGTTCATGTACTGATGTGTACAGAGTGTTCAGTGGGATGATGGACAAGAGTACACACTTCACACTTTTATTTATCCTGTCTCAACATCTTTCACACAATTTTGTTCTTGTGGTGCATTTCAACTTAATCTTACTGGTGAAACACAGCCAGGCTGCAAGGTGTGCTAGTTTTACATTCAGGGAGAGTAATAATGTAGGTGTTATCAAAATGCAAACCTGCAGGCTCAGATCGTATCCTCAGCAGTCTGATCTCCTGTTCTCTTTCCTCCAGCACTTGTTGCAGGATGGCCTGATACTCTCTCTCCTTCTGCAGCAGCTCTTCCAGCAACCTGCAATCAACCATGGAGATAGAAAACACAGAGGAGCTTTATTTAGTGAGACGACAATCAAAAATGAACAGATCAGTGGCTCATGACCGGAACACTGCTGTAGGAGACGTATGAGTTTACCTGTTGGTCTCCAGCTTCATCCTGCCCAGCTCCATGCTCACGGAGCGCTGTGCATTGTGGGACTCGTGGGAGACGGTGGAGCTGAGGGTGCTGACTCCCGACGTGGCCACCGTGTCGTCGTGAGTGGCAACGGCAGGTGTGCGGCTCTGGTGAGTGGAGTTTCTGGCGGGCCCCGCGTCGTCGTCTAAGTCGTCCTGATCGGCTGGGTCGCTTTCTGAGGTCAGGCTGAAGTGAGGCCTCAGTTCTGAAATCAAGACAAAAATCTCCTGTTTATAATACAAACAACATGATGGAAACTCTGCTGTTTTTCTGGCTACACAGGTTTTGTTAAAAGCATTTTTATGACTATTTGTCAACTTTGTCAACAATTTTAAGAAAATCCTCAACCATTCTCAACACATTTTATGTTATTTTATACCTGTTCTCCTACTATATAAGTACTACTTCTATATTTTTCAACATTACACTAAATGTATTATGTTTATAAATGACATCTACAACAGACTTTCAACTTCATTCTACTTCTTACATTATGTTGATTTAATAAATAGTGAATTGTATGATGGTGGCGCAGTTGATAGCACTGTTGCCTTGCAGCAAGAAGGTCCTGGGTTCCATTCCCGGCCGGGGGTTTTTCTGCATGGAGTTAGCATGTTCTCCCCGTGCATGTGTGGGTTCTCACTGGGTACTCCGGCTTCCTCCCACAGTCCAAAGACATGCCTGTTAGGTTAATTGGTCACTCTAAATTGTATGAATGAGTGTATGCATGGTTGATTGTGTGCTGCCCTGCGTTGACCTGGCGACCTGTCCAGGGTGTACCCCGGCTCTCGCCCATAGACTGCTGGAGATAGGCACCAGCTCCCCCGCAACCCACTATGGGATAAACGTTAGAAATGACTGACGGAATTGTATGATAATAGAACCATTGGAAGCCCTAAAGTGTATTTCTAATGTTTTAGATTAAAGCTGGAGTTGACACAGTGCATAACGTTAAAAAATGTTGAATTGTCATTTTCGTTCTGTCTGATTTTAGTACCACACGATAAGAGCTACATTGCATATTTTTTTCCAGATTACAGGCTCAATTACAGAGCATACACATGGATGGGTGTTTTCAGCAACCTTACAAAACAGAAAATAAGGAGCCAAAGAAATTATAGTGTTAGGTATAAATATTCGTTTTTTTTTTACATTTTAAAAAGCAAAGCATCTTTCCTCAGTGTTTTTTTTTCCTCAATATATTGCCTGAACACAAAGTATTTTAGCTTTCCCCCTTGTTATTCTTGCACAAAGCGCAGCTTTGTAATCACACAGCTCATGCATTCATCACTAAGTTGTGCCCATGAGCAGGCCGGCTCCAATTCAATTAGAGGGGCTCTGCTCGAGACACAGAGGATGCTACCTGGCACCAGGATGGTGATGGCGGTCTGAACAGCTTTCCGGATGATGTTGTCCAGAGCAAACATCCAGTGAGGCTTGATGTTGTGGTTTCGCAGGACTTTATTCACCTGGAAATGTCAAGATTTGCATAATTAGAACACTGCCAATATACATTGAATTTATAATATACTGTCTTCATTTCTGTCATATATCTTTTCAAATAGGTTTTTAAAGCATCACACTTTCTATGAATGTTAATAATGGCCAGCAGGAGGCGTCAAAGCTCCAGCTTCTGTCTGGTTATGCAATAGCCCATGCCAATCTAAAAACAACAATTTGCTTATGTCTCGTTTCATCTGCATTTCTAAAGGGGGGATAGCAAATGAGCCTATTTACAGAAGGTGCAATTACTCCTGGCAGATCCCCTCTTTTACTGAAGTCATTTTCAGATTTCTGTCTGATCTCTGTGCAGGAGGAGAAAAGAGGCAGCTTGCTGCTGAATGCAGCAGATGTAGAATGCATGCTATATTCACACCAGAGTGTTTAGAGGTTGACAGAAAGGCGAGAGGCACCTCTGCCCCCAAAAGGGGGATGGATAATAGGCAGGAAATCACATGACTGGGGTTCAGAATAGTTGAAAATGTTGAGTGGTTTTAATCCTTGTAATTTGGAATTACAGTGCCTTGCAAAACTAATGGGACTTTTTTTACATACAGTCACATTACAACACCAAACTTTCTTTTTTGGATTATATTGGATAGGTACAAAATGAAACTAGTTGTAATTATTTTTAAATAAAAATCTGAAAACGTGGCATTGATTTTTTTATTCAGTCCAGTTTATTTTAATACCCCTAAATAAGATTCCATGAAACCAACGGCCTTTAAAAGTCACCAAACAACAAAACAACCATTGGTGAGAGAAGATGCCTAAAGCCCTATGGTAACTCTGGAGAAACTGATCAAAGATCCACAAATCTGGTGGGAATACCTGTTGACAGATCAAATGTAAGCCATTCACTCTACAAATCTAGGTTTAATTGAAAAGTGAGAAGAAGAAAATCATTGTTGAAAGAAAGAGAGTTTGCGGTTTTCTATTAGACAAGTAGGGGTCATGGCAAACATGTGGAAGAAGGAGCTCTGGTCAGATAAGACCAGAAATAACTTTTTGGTCTACATGCAAAATGCTGTGTGTGGCAGAAAACTAATACCAAATTACTCTGAACACACCATCCAAAGTATTACACAGTAGTGGCAGGATCATGCTGTGGGGATGCTCTTGTTCAGCAGGAACATGGAGGTGGTCAGAGTTGATAGGAAGATGGATGGAGCTAAATACAGGGTAATCCTGCAAGAAAACTGGGGCAGAGGTTTTACCTTCCTGCAAGACAAACAACCCTAAACAAACAGCCAGAGCTACAACGGAGCGATTTAGATCAAGGCAGCAGCCAATGGAACATTCATGTGTTAGAAAGGCCCAGTCAAAGTCAAGAGCTGAATCCAAGACTTCAAAAGTGATGAACCTAGATGCTCTTCATCTAATTACATGATGTGGAAAAGTTCACAGGGTATGAATACTTTTGAAAGTCACTGTAAACATAGATATAGTGTTGCATTAATTTTCCTTTTTGCATTAAAATTAAGTATTTGAATTGTTTTAGTTTGGGTGGAAAGTCTGAGATAAACTATAACAGTATTTAAATAGTATTTCTGTGGATACTTACAGCATCCTGGAAGCTGAACAGCACAACCTGCAGCTGGCTGATGGCGGTGCTGTCAAAGTCCAGCTCCAGTTTGAGCTGCGACAAGGTGTTGGCGATGATTTTCCTGTCGGCCACTCGGACAAAGTCGGCCAAGCTCACAACGAGGGTGGAGATGTGCTGAGGTTTCAGTTTCATTTCCTCAGCGCCCTGGAGGTCAATTTGGGTCATAAAAACAGATATGAATGATAATTCGGGAGATGCTGACCCGTCCAACCACTCCTGAAGTTAATGTCCACCACCGACCTGCGTGAGAGCCTCCATTAGGTTGCCTACAACCTTGTCCTGGTCCTCTGTCAGGATGCGGTTCAGGGTGGCTCGCCTCTCGCTGTCCTTCCGAAGCATAAAGAAGCCGGTGTCCTTCTCATCAGGAGATGGAGGTGCGCTGTGGTCCTCGAAGTTTTCCACTGGAATGCTGATAAGAAAAACATCATTCAGAAATTACAGTGGTGTAAAACAGTATTTGCCACCTCACAGATTTCTTATTTTTATTACACAATACAGTTAAAAAATATGATTTATTTATTGACTAAAGCTATCTGTAATAGCTCCCTAAATCTAAAAACTGGCTGTGACAGTCCAGACTTTAACTTGTCCAGTGCCTTTATCTATTAATTTTAAACATTTAGAGTTGGACATGCTAGTATGCTTTGGATCACTGACCTCCTTTGTCACCCATGTGTGCTTGAGCTTAAAGTCACAAGCTTTTTGCATTTTCTGTTAGAGAGCAACATTTGTATTTCCATCCATTAAGGGAAGTCATCCAGGTCCTGAAGCAACAAAGCAGCCTCACATTTGTGTTAGCTTTACATCACATGTAACAGTATGCATGCCTCCCAAAAAGTTTCTTGTTTGTTTTGTCAGTTCACAAAGTATTTTCACAAAACTCTTCAGGATCATCTAGATTTTTTTCGGGACAAATGTCTATTTTGTGTTCTTCTCCCATAGATGCCATTTTTGCCCAGCATCTATCTAACTGTTGGCTCATTAACATTCACTATATCTGAGGCATTATTAAACCTTTTTAAATTGCTAAATGTCAAATGTCAATGTTACTTAGTCATTTGTTCGTGAATTTCTTTAGATTAGAGCATGATGCCTTTCTTTTTTCAGATCTTTCATCCTACTTCATGCTGTCAGACGAGTTTTATTTAAGTCTTTTGGTTTAGTTTCAGAATGTTTAATTAAATGTAGTACTTTCAGTAGGACAAACAACCCTAAACATACAGACAGAACTACCACCAGAGCTATGAAGGACATAAAAACATAATTACAAACATCATAAGACAATTATCATCCATATAATTTAGAATTACTCAGTCCATCCATTTATTTATTTCAGCCCTGTCTACATGTTATAAATATTTAAATTTGAGACCGTATAAGCCATTTACAATTTTATATAAGCTTTTGAAGTCATGTAGAAGACTGCGTAAAAAAAACGCCACTTTGACTACATTGACCCTGACAACAGTCTTCAGTTATTCTACCTGAGGAAAAGCGGCCTTTGCCCCTTGATCTCTCTCTCGCTGTAGCACTTGATGCTGGGCTTGAAGCTGAAAGGGTTCGTATTGAGGTCGTTGTCGGGAGAGACGGATCCGTACTCACTGCTACTGCTGGTGTCCTCCACCACCACCGGCACCGGCAGGGAAATGCTGCGTAGGTACTCTGAAGGGCACAGCAAATCCTGCTTAACGCAGTGCCTCCATAACACTTTCAGCACTTACACACAAAAGATCTTGTGAATTGTAACGAAGCAGAAATCCTGTTCAAGTCCCGAGGTAGCAGTTTTAGTACTGCAGTAAAAAGCTTTGAAGAGAATACATTGTTGTTGAAGGATAAGGCAGACAGAAATCTTCTATTGTGAGTTATTTTTCAGCAAATTACAGCAGCTTTTTAAATTACATGCTTTTACATTTGCAGGTTATAAACAGTTGCATGTGGAAAACGTTGTTTAAAATCTATTTCAAGTTCTTGGAAAGTGGGGGAGTTGAAGAGAGTAGCAGGAAAAGAAATGCAATCTGTGGTTAAGCCACTTGCTTGCAAAGCAGGCAGATGTTTCATGCAACTGAAATACAGTTAAGTAGAAGTAGTTGTAAATATGTCTCACCTGATCCTGAAGGAGCTGCAGGGGGGGAAAACAAAAAATTAAGTGTCTGCAGTTTCATGAGAGCAGAGCAGAGCAACATTTAAATGTAAAACAAAGAAAATAACGTGCAAACAAGCAGCTCGCCGTGCAGCTTTAAAGCCTTTTCCTAGTCTTCTGCACTGGTGACGAGCCACATGTCATTTATTGGACTTTGTTTTTACGTTTGGGTAGGTATGTTGCATTTAGAGTTGTATTTGGTTTCTGATTAGTAGCTTCCTGGTTTATTTTGGATAGTCTGTCCATTTCTGTTCTGAGTTTTCTTTACTTCCAGTTGTCTTACTGTCTCTGAGTCTCCTGTTGGTTATGAGTCTTACATCTAGCTGTGTTGTGTCTGTATCCTGCTCATTAGTTTCTGGTCTATGTTTAGTTCCTGTTCTGCCATTCATTCTCTTTGGTTCCCTTTGCCAGTGTTCTCTAACAGCACTCTCGGCTGCTTCCACTCCGCTCATTAGTCTGATCTTGTTCCACTCATCAGTTCTCCTCAGCATATATTCCCCTTTTGGTTCTTAAGTTACTGCTGGTTCAACTGCTCTATACTGCTCTAGTCTGCATCGTGTAATTCTCCCTTCACCGTCGTCCCTCCATGTTCCTGGTTTGTCTTTTGGATTTAAAAGGTTTTAACCACTCTCTAAATAAGCAAACAAAAAATATCCAAAAATCCCAAATTAAAGACTAAGGTTTTAGCTAGCTAGCCAGAACTTGCTGGATTGCACCCACCTAGAAGGCCAGTCCTGCTCTTCTTCCTGCGGCTGGTGACGGTGAGGAACTCGTCTGTGAGCAGGTCAACAGCGGTGGAGCGCCGATCCGGGTCGGGCTCAAAACAGCGCAGGATGAAAGCTTTGGCCTCTGGTGACATTGTGTCCGGGATTTCTGGATGAATCTTAAACATACCGACCTGCAAAAGGTCACAACATCTAATTCTTTATGGTGTATACTTACAAAATTGGCCATGTCTTCCTCTTGGAATAAATTATTTATGTGATAAATAATAATAATTTAGAAATGCTTCAAGCCAAGTATTAACTTGCAGCACATTTCAGAAGTAAAAATAATTGCTGTGCTATACAAACAGTTTCTTTCACTAAACCTTAGGTATGTTGATTGAGGATTAGATGAAGATAACTCTCTCTCGATACATTCAGCAAGGAAGACTTAAGTGTAGAGCTCTCTTATTGTTTAATTTAATATTTTATAAATAGTAAAATAACATGAGATATTTCAGTCTTTAAAGAGTGTGTCCATAGAATGAGTAAAACTGTTTTTTTCTTCTTTTAAGGTGCACTAACTATAAAGTATGCCTTTGTTAATGATTCGCAGTCCTTTAATTAAATCCCATCATATGCAAGCTTTTACATGAGAACAATAATGTTTTCCAGACATCCAGCAACCCCCCTCTAGTCCTTAATGGCCTACAAGTGGTTAGAAAAAACAATTTGCTGGTTTGGAGAGCTTCAGCTTCCCATCCACAATAGATATGCCATGTAAACTCACAGAATAAATAAATGAAACAAAGAAAAATGCATGCCAGCTTGTCAGAGTTCCTCCCACAAGGGCACACATGTCTGTTTGTGTTCAAACAAATGTTTGTGCATGGATGGTATTTTGGAGTTCCTACTGGGCTTGATCATGCTGCAGACCACAGAAGGTAACACAACGCAAGTGATTTGGTTTGGTGTTCATAAAAAGAGATGTAAGAGATGTAAGAGTCCTCAATTATTATTTGATACACATTCTTACCAGCTTCAGCAACAATGTTCACAAGGTTCTGGTGTTGATACACACGTTTTACACCAAAACATGTTTATCTCTGGGCAGACAGAACCTGTCTCCTTCCTAAACATTGTGCTCATGATATTTGTATTTGCTTATAATTTTTTAACAAAAGAACATGGCACCTTCAGGCATCTGGATAGTGTATCCAAGGATATATTATCTACATGCCTGAAGGTCAACAATTCTCTTCCTGATATCTTAGCGGTTTTCTGCTGAGGTTTCAGAGGTGTCAAACAAGCAGGCAGTGTGTTTCAGGTTTTGCCTTGAAATAATAACAATAGGTGTGCTTCAATTTAACTCGAAAGTTGTGATTTAACCCATCAGCAGCTTGCAAAGCCATAACATCATAACCTGTGCTTTCCAGCACTTTAACGAAAGTAATATAATAATCTATTCTGGAATTTAGCAAAAAGAAATAATTTTGGTAATCCTATCTGATGTCAGACAAAAAAGGTAATCTGTCTTTTCATAAAGTATAGGTAAATATAAGGTATTAACTGTATATTCATTTTGACTTAGCTTTTCTTGTTAACTTTCAAACCTAGATGAACTTACTTACTTGCATGACTTTGCTAATTTCTTGATTGATGGGCCCTTTTCAGCACGACAGAGCCGGTGATTATCAGCTGGCTTCATGTTAGTTTAGTTCACAGCTTCTCAGGTAACACTGAGTGTGACTTTCATTGGACGTGTAATAATGGGAGCTTTTAGTCTGCCTTGACAAGCTGGGAGATTGTATTTCACTTTTAGCGAGAATAATTTACAGATCAAGACAGACGGGATGAACTGGTTTCCAGAGCGATTGCATGTAATATGATAACAACATGTAGGTGGTGATGTAGTCTTACATAAAAAGCAACAAAATAGAATATGAAAACGATTACATAAAAAAGCATGAACCATTTAAAGTCCTGCAAGCTGATTACATCTAATCAAATGAGACAATCATTTTACAAAACTGGTGTTGAGTGATCATCTGATGATCATCTAAAGTTTACAAGTTTCACAAAAATGAAAGAAATTCAGGAAGTAGTCTTAGCTTCCTGGAATGTACAAAACAATTATTAAAGAGCCAAAATAGGGATGCAAACACCAAAACAAAACCTTTCAGTTTGAATAATGACAATTTTGGTGACTGGGAACTGATGCTGTTGTCGTGTTCATGCATAAGATCTCATGAGATAAATCTAGACGGGACATTTATCAGGTCGGGAAAATTGTATCTTGCTTTTTTGCAGACGTTGTGTTTCTGTTACCAACTTCTAGCCATGAGCTTTAGAGCACCTTGAGCTAGAGCTAGAGTATCTTGGTGTATTCAAGAGTGGTGGTATGGTGGAGAAATGCATATGCTATCATGTCACACTGTAAAAACTGATAATCCCCTTAGGTTAAATGCACTTATTTTATCTCTTAAACTCCACTTGTTAGTGAGTTTTTTAACACAGAAGGTAAGTGTATGTTTTCCAATGTTTAACTTACATTTGTAAATTGCATGGACTGATTCTAAAGAACAGGTCACTCATGTGGGAAGGCATCAACTTTGACAACACAAGTCATTAAACCACAGAATGGCTAAAGACAGATGGAAAAAATGCTTCAGAAAATCCCAGGTCAGATCAATTCATGAGAAGGAGCTTAAATCCAAAAACCCAACAGAAACAAACTGAATGATACAATCCCTGCAGGATTGTATCATTCAGTTTGTTTATCTATAACTTGCTACATCTACAGAATATGTTGCAGCTAACATCTCTCACCTTGAACATGGCAGCTTGTGGTTCTCCAAGTTCATAGAATGGTGGTTTACCAGTTGCCATCTCTATGATGGTGCAGCCCAGGGACCAGATGTCTGCTGGTTTGCCATATCCTCTGGGACCTTTGTCTATAATTTCAGGGGCCATGTATTGCAATGTACCTGAAGAACAAACAATACACAGATGATAAAGATTTGCTCTGCACTAGCAGAAAACTGCACAACTAGCAAAAATACTCAAATCCCTCTGAACTTATTCACACTTTTTCAACGTACAACAATTACTTTGAATTTATTTTATTGGGATTTTACGTGAGGATTCAAAAAACAGTAGTGCATAGTAGTGAAGTGGAAGGAGAAGGAAAGATGGTTTCAAAAAACCTTTACAAAGAAAAATCTGAAAAGTGTGGACGCACATTTGTATTCAGATCCCCTTTACTTTGATACACCTTCAAAAAGCATGTGCAAATTATTTAATAAGTCATATAACACGTAAAAAAGATTCCATATTTGTTTAATATAATCTCAGTGTAAATACAGCTGTTCTGTAAAGGATTCAGATGTTTGTTGGAGAACATTAGTGAACAAACAGCATCATGAAGACCAAGGAACACATCCGACAGGTGAGGTATGAAGCTATGGAGAAGTTTGAAGAAGAGGTAGGTTCTAAAACAATTTCCCAAACGCTGAACATCACACCAAGCTCTGTTCAGTCCTTTATCTGAAAATAGAATGAAAACAGTGTGGCACAATTTCATAAACCGCAAGCTGGGCAAAAAGAAGCAGCCAAGAGGCCCATTGTAGCTCTGGGGGAGCTGCAGAGATCCACAGCTCAGGTGGGTAAATCTCCATCACTCTGACCTTTATGAAAAAGTGGCAAGAAGGAATAAATCCATAAGAAGCCCCATTCAAATATTTGGCACAAGTTATGTAGGGGACATAGAAAACATGTGGAAGAAGGTGAGACTGATGTTTTTTTGTCAACATGCACAACGCTATGTGCAACACAAAACTTAAGCTCACATTGGCCTAAACACACCATACCCACTGTGAAACGTGGGTGGCAGAATAATGTGGAGGGTAGCTGGTCAGAATTGTATGAAGATGGATGGAGCTTTATGCCGGTAAACCCTGGAAAATGACATGTTTGAGGCTACAAAAGACTTGTGGCAGAGGCTCACCTTCCAGCAGGACAACAACCCTAAACAATCAGCCAGAGCTACAATACAAGGGATTAGATCAAATAATAGGCATGTATTACAATGGCCCACTCAAAGTCTAGCCCTAAATCCATAAAAAAAATCTGTTGCAAGACTTGAAAACTGATGTTTGCAGATGCTGCCCATCTAACCCTCAAGAGCTTGAGCTATTTTGCAAAAAAGAATGGGCAAAACCTTGATTGTCTAGGTGTGGAAAGCTGGTAGAGACATACCCTAAACGACTGACAGTTGGATGCAAATGCACACCACACTTGAGAAGCAAGTATATGTTTTCTTCCACTTCACAATTCTGCACTACTTTGTGGTAAACCATAATATAAAACCCTATTACAGGATCTCAAAGTCTGTTTTTGTAATGTGAAACAGTTAAAGGGATATGAGTGTATGTTATCTCCTGGTCTGAAAAAGCCACAAACAATAACCTTTAACATTGTGTGTCTGTCCAAAAGTTCAAAAGACAAAGTACAAAGTGTATTACAATCTGCATTAGGTAACAGAAACGTCATCACTGTGTGAAAGAACTGATGTCAAAATCAAAAATAGCTTGCATTAGAGATAATCACGAATCAGTTCAGCTGTAAAGTGATGACACAATTCCTGAAAGTCACCATTAAGGCCGGAAATGGGTTAGTGCTTTGTGTGAAGTAACAAAGTCTCAGTGCTGCTCTTTAATCCTGACTCCAAAGAAATATTTTCTCATCCCAACTGAAAGGACTCCTTTGTTTTATTTATAACCTGCTAGGTGCTTATATGCTCCATTTAGACGCCTGTGCATTCAGCTAAAAACAGCTACTGTCGCATTTATAGAAGGCGTGGGTTGGGACATCAAGGAGAAGCCCAGTTTCCTAAAAGAGCCCCACCTTTCAGGGTGAGTCCCTGTCTGCTCTAGCCAGCAGTCAGTCGGTCTAATTCATGAGGTCAAACTGAGCCACACTTGGCTGCTTTTGTGTAGACACAATCCTATTTGACCGGACCACAGGCTCAAAGCCAGCTTCTCCAGATAGTAACAGCAAGCTATTTTAAGGACATCCATTGCTGTTTAATTAAGGAACACAGTATTAATTCCTTGAAAAAGAGACAGTTAGAGGAACAGTCATTTGAGGCTCAGTTTTATTTATTGCAACAGATGAGCCCAGTTTTTCTGTTTTGGGAGGCAGGCAGAAATCTGAGACACTTTCAGCTTGTGAAGATGTTTGTTTAAACAGGATGAAATGAGGTTGGTCAGTACCTGTAAAGGTTTCAGTGCAGGGGTTGATTCCAGCCAATCTTTTGGATGTGCCAAAATCTGATATCTTCAGGACGCCACTGTAGGTGTTAATGAGGACATTATCACCCTGTGAATAAAAGAAAATAAAAGAAGACATTGTTTTATACTATAAAAAGCCAGAAAGTATTTCATCTATTATGTTTGTGTGATAAACATGAAAGTTGGGGAATTTGGGAATTTGACCCAAATTGGGAATTTCAGCATTATCTCTGTTTTATACTTTTAAACATCATGTTTACCTTATACCTATAAAAAAACAAAGAAATAAAAATGTTAAATGTGAACATATTTTTAACACAAACATCAAAATGTTTCCCTGACCAGACTTTATTATGGAGAGCCGTTTCATTCAAAATTAAATAAATAAATAAATACTGCTATTGATAAATTATTAATAAATATTCCATGAAATAAATAAATATCCCCATGAAATAAAACAAAAATAATTATGTTAAAAGAAATTTTTATCTTGTTTTATTTAATTCATTTCAAGATTTATTTAATTTACTTAAAGATTTATTTAATTTACTTAAAGATTTATTTATTTATTCATTTCATAATGCAGTTTTATTTTGTGACACTTTTATTTTGTAAAGCTACTTTACGTATTTCAGTGACTTTTACTTTTTAACCCCGTTTTTCATTTTAAGCTCTTTTTATTTCATGTTCTTATATTCAAATGAGGGGGCGGAGTTTTATCTGCTGGGCGGCGCTGGGACAGCAGGGCCGAGCTCAATTCGTGGCTGTGGCCGGCAGAAGACAGCATACCGGAGGGAGCCCCCCTGGTCCCCTGTTGCCAGACAGGCTGTAAAAGCCTGCCACGGCGGTTGCCGCTGTTTTTGTGGAAACCAATGCTGATTATCGGCAAATGGGATGTCATTATTGTTACAGCCTGTTACTTTTAAATGATGATGTCTTTATTGGTTTTTATTTAATAAACAGCGTTAGACCCATAACATAAGGTGGCTGTATTTACTTGAGATGCGAAATAAATAGCACCATGTGTGTGTATGATGTGCTGGAAAGGATGACGAAGACTTATTGCACTAACAGCTTCTACAAAAATAGCGGCAACCGCCATGGTAGGCTTCTACGGCCAGTCTGGCACCTTCTGGCATCCTCGCAGAATCCCCTGGCTCCCTCCGGCATGCCCTCTTCTGGCAGGCAGTGGCATGCTTCTGCCGGCCACAGCCACGAATTGAGCTCGGCCCTGCTGTCCCAGCTACGCCCCACAGATAAAACTCCGCCCCCTCATTTGAATATAACAACATGAAATGAAAAGAGCTTAAAATGAAAAACGGGGTTAAAAAGTAAAAGTCACTGAAATACGTAAAGTAGCTCTACAAAATAAAAGTGTCACAAAATA
Source organism: Crenichthys baileyi (assembly GCA_036173005.1). Taxonomy (NCBI): domain Eukaryota; kingdom Metazoa; phylum Chordata; class Actinopteri; order Cyprinodontiformes; family Goodeidae; genus Crenichthys; species Crenichthys baileyi. The sequence goes on from JAHHUM010001462.1 coordinate 591,091, forward strand.
AAACTGCATTATGAGATAAATAAATAAATAAATCTTTAAGTAAATTAAATAAATCTTGAAATGAATTAAATAAAACAAGATAAAATTTTCTTTTAACATAATTATTTTGTTTTATTTCATGGGGATATTTATTTACTTCATGGAATATTTATTAATAATTTATCAATAGCAGTATTTATTTATTTATTTATTTAATTTTGAATGAAACGGCTCTCCATAATAAAGTCTGGTCAGGGAAACATTTTGATGTTTGTGTTAAAAATATGTTCACATTTAACATTTTTATTTCTTTGTTTTTTTATAGGTATAAGGTAAACATGATGTTTAAAAGTATAAAACAGAGATAATGCTGAAATTCCCAATTTGGGTCAAATTCCCAAATTCCCCAACTTTCATGTTTATCACACAAACATAATAGATGAAATACTTTCTGGCTTTTTATAGTATAAAACAATGTCTTCTTTTATTTTCTTTTATTCACAGGGTGATAATGTCCTCATTAACACCTACAGTGGCGTCCTGAAGATATCAGATTTTGGCACATCCAAAAGATTGGCTGGAATCAACCCCTGCACTGAAACCTTTACAGGTACTGACCAACCTCATTTCATCCTGTTTAAACAAACATCTTCACAAGCTGAAAGTGTCTCAGATTTCTGCCTGCCTCCCAAAACAGAAAAACTGGGCTCATCTGTTGCAATAAATAAAACTGAGCCTCAAATGACTGTTCCTCTAACTGTCTCTTTTTCAAGGAATTAATACTGTGTTCCTTAATTAAACAGCAATGGATGTCCTTAAAATAGCTTGCTGTTACTATCTGGAGAAGCTGGCTTTGAGCCTGTGGTCCGGTCAAATAGGATTGTGTCTACACAAAAGCAGCCAAGTGTGGCTCAGTTTGACCTCATGAATTAGACCGACTGACTGCTGGCTAGAGCAGACAGGGACTCACCCTGAAAGGTGGGGCTCTTTTAGGAAACTGGGCTTCTCCTTGATGTCCCAACCCACGCCTTCTATAAATGCGACAGTAGCTGTTTTTAGCTGAATGCACAGGCGTCTAAATGGAGCATATAAGCACCTAGCAGGTTATAAATAAAACAAAGGAGTCCTTTCAGTTGGGATGAGAAAATATTTCTTTGGAGTCAGGATTAAAGAGCAGCACTGAGACTTTGTTACTTCACACAAAGCACTAACCCATTTCCGGCCTTAATGGTGACTTTCAGGAATTGTGTCATCACTTTACAGCTGAACTGATTCGTGATTATCTCTAATGCAAGCTATTTTTGATTTTGACATCAGTTCTTTCACACAGTGATGACGTTTCTGTTACCTAATGCAGATTGTAATACACTTTGTACTTTGTCTTTTGAACTTTTGGACAGACACACAATGTTAAAGGTTATTGTTTGTGGCTTTTTCAGACCAGGAGATAACATACACTCATATCCCTTTAACTGTTTCACATTACAAAAACAGACTTTGAGATCCTGTAATAGGGTTTTATATTATGGTTTACCACAAAGTAGTGCAGAATTGTGAAGTGGAAGAAAACATATACTTGCTTCTCAAGTGTGGTGTGCATTTGCATCCAACTGTCAGTCGTTTAGGGTATGTCTCTACCAGCTTTCCACACCTAGACAATCAAGGTTTTGCCCATTCTTTTTTGCAAAATAGCTCAAGCTCTTGAGGGTTAGATGGGCAGCATCTGCAAACATCAGTTTTCAAGTCTTGCAACAGATTTTTTTTATGGATTTAGGGCTAGACTTTGAGTGGGCCATTGTAATACATGCCTATTATTTGATCTAATCCCTTGTATTGTAGCTCTGGCTGATTGTTTAGGGTTGTTGTCCTGCTGGAAGGTGAGCCTCTGCCACAAGTCTTTTGTAGCCTCAAACATGTCATTTTCCAGGGTTTACCGGCATAAAGCTCCATCCATCTTCATACAATTCTGACCAGCTACCCTCCACATTATTCTGCCACCCACGTTTCACAGTGGGTATGGTGTGTTTAGGCCAATGTGAGCTTAAGTTTTGTGTTGCACATAGCGTTGTGCATGTTGACAAAAAAACATCAGTCTCACCTTCTTCCACATGTTTTCTATGTCCCCTACATAACTTGTGCCAAATATTTGAATGGGGCTTCTTATGGATTTATTCCTTCTTGCCACTTTTTCATAAAGGTCAGAGTGATGGAGATTTACCCACCTGAGCTGTGGATCTCTGCAGCTCCCCCAGAGCTACAATGGGCCTCTTGGCTGCTTCTTTTTGCCCAGCTTGCGGTTTATGAAATTGTGCCACACTGTTTTCATTCTATTTTCAGATAAAGGACTGAACAGAGCTTGGTGTGATGTTCAGCGTTTGGGAAATTGTTTTAGAACCTACCTCTTCTTCAAACTTCTCCATAGCTTCATACCTCACCTGTCGGATGTGTTCCTTGGTCTTCATGATGCTGTTTGTTCACTAATGTTCTCCAACAAACATCTGAATCCTTTACAGAACAGCTGTATTTACACTGAGATTATATTAAACAAATATGGAATCTTTTTTACGTGTTATATGACTTATTAAATAATTTGCACATGCTTTTTGAAGGTGTATCAAAGTAAAGGGGATCTGAATACAAATGTGCGTCCACACTTTTCAGATTTTTCTTTGTAAAGGTTTTTTGAAACCATCTTTCCTTCTCCTTCCACTTCACTACTATGCACTACTGTTTTTTGAATCCTCACGTAAAATCCCAATAAAATAAATTCAAAGTAATTGTTGTACGTTGAAAAAGTGTGAATAAGTTCAGAGGGATTTGAGTATTTTTGCTAGTTGTGCAGTTTTCTGCTAGTGCAGAGCAAATCTTTATCATCTGTGTATTGTTTGTTCTTCAGGTACATTGCAATACATGGCCCCTGAAATTATAGACAAAGGTCCCAGAGGATATGGCAAACCAGCAGACATCTGGTCCCTGGGCTGCACCATCATAGAGATGGCAACTGGTAAACCACCATTCTATGAACTTGGAGAACCACAAGCTGCCATGTTCAAGGTGAGAGATGTTAGCTGCAACATATTCTGTAGATGTAGCAAGTTATAGATAAACAAACTGAATGATACAATCCTGCAGGGATTGTATCATTCAGTTTGTTTCTGTTGGGTTTTTGGATTTAAGCTCCTTCTCATGAATTGATCTGACCTGGGATTTTCTGAAGCATTTTTTCCATCTGTCTTTAGCCATTCTGTGGTTTAATGACTTGTGTTGTCAAAGTTGATGCCTTCCCACATGAGTGACCTGTTCTTTAGAATCAGTCCATGCAATTTACAAATGTAAGTTAAACATTGGAAAACATACACTTACCTTCTGTGTTAAAAAACTCACTAACAAGTGGAGTTTAAGAGATAAAATAAGTGCATTTAACCTAAGGGGATTATCAGTTTTTACAGTGTGACATGATAGCATATGCATTTCTCCACCATACCACCACTCTTGAATACACCAAGATACTCTAGCTCTAGCTCAAGGTGCTCTAAAGCTCATGGCTAGAAGTTGGTAACAGAAACACAACGTCTGCAAAAAAGCAAGATACAATTTTCCCGACCTGATAAATGTCCCGTCTAGATTTATCTCATGAGATCTTATGCATGAACACGACAACAGCATCAGTTCCCAGTCACCAAAATTGTCATTATTCAAACTGAAAGGTTTTGTTTTGGTGTTTGCATCCCTATTTTGGCTCTTTAATAATTGTTTTGTACATTCCAGGAAGCTAAGACTACTTCCTGAATTTCTTTCATTTTTGTGAAACTTGTAAACTTTAGATGATCATCAGATGATCACTCAACACCAGTTTTGTAAAATGATTGTCTCATTTGATTAGATGTAATCAGCTTGCAGGACTTTAAATGGTTCATGCTTTTTTATGTAATCGTTTTCATATTCTATTTTGTTGCTTTTTATGTAAGACTACATCACCACCTACATGTTGTTATCATATTACATGCAATCGCTCTGGAAACCAGTTCATCCCGTCTGTCTTGATCTGTAAATTATTCTCGCTAAAAGTGAAATACAATCTCCCAGCTTGTCAAGGCAGACTAAAAGCTCCCATTATTACACGTCCAATGAAAGTCACACTCAGTGTTACCTGAGAAGCTGTGAACTAAACTAACATGAAGCCAGCTGATAATCACCGGCTCTGTCGTGCTGAAAAGGGCCCATCAATCAAGAAATTAGCAAAGTCATGCAAGTAAGTAAGTTCATCTAGGTTTGAAAGTTAACAAGAAAAGCTAAGTCAAAATGAATATACAGTTAATACCTTATATTTACCTATACTTTATGAAAAGACAGATTACCTTTTTTGTCTGACATCAGATAGGATTACCAAAATTATTTCTTTTTGCTAAATTCCAGAATAGATTATTATATTACTTTCGTTAAAGTGCTGGAAAGCACAGGTTATGATGTTATGGCTTTGCAAGCTGCTGATGGGTTAAATCACAACTTTCGAGTTAAATTGAAGCACACCTATTGTTATTATTTCAAGGCAAAACCTGAAACACACTGCCTGCTTGTTTGACACCTCTGAAACCTCAGCAGAAAACCGCTAAGATATCAGGAAGAGAATTGTTGACCTTCAGGCATGTAGATAATATATCCTTGGATACACTATCCAGATGCCTGAAGGTGCCATGTTCTTTTGTTAAAAAATTATAAGCAAATACAAATATCATGAGCACAATGTTTAGGAAGGAGACAGGTTCTGTCTGCCCAGAGATAAACATGTTTTGGTGTAAAACGTGTGTATCAACACCAGAACCTTGTGAACATTGTTGCTGAAGCTGGTAAGAATGTGTATCAAATAATAATTGAGGACTCTTACATCTCTTACATCTCTTTTTATGAACACCAAACCAAATCACTTGCGTTGTGTTACCTTCTGTGGTCTGCAGCATGATCAAGCCCAGTAGGAACTCCAAAATACCATCCATGCACAAACATTTGTTTGAACACAAACAGACATGTGTGCCCTTGTGGGAGGAACTCTGACAAGCTGGCATGCATTTTTCTTTGTTTCATTTATTTATTCTGTGAGTTTACATGGCATATCTATTGTGGATGGGAAGCTGAAGCTCTCCAAACCAGCAAATTGTTTTTTCTAACCACTTGTAGGCCATTAAGGACTAGAGGGGGGTTGCTGGATGTCTGGAAAACATTATTGTTCTCATGTAAAAGCTTGCATATGATGGGATTTAATTAAAGGACTGCGAATCATTAACAAAGGCATACTTTATAGTTAGTGCACCTTAAAAGAAGAAAAAAACAGTTTTACTCATTCTATGGACACACTCTTTAAAGACTGAAATATCTCATGTTATTTTACTATTTATAAAATATTAAATTAAACAATAAGAGAGCTCTACACTTAAGTCTTCCTTGCTGAATGTATCGAGAGAGAGTTATCTTCATCTAATCCTCAATCAACATACCTAAGGTTTAGTGAAAGAAACTGTTTGTATAGCACAGCAATTATTTTTACTTCTGAAATGTGCTGCAAGTTAATACTTGGCTTGAAGCATTTCTAAATTATTATTATTTATCACATAAATAATTTATTCCAAGAGGAAGACATGGCCAATTTTGTAAGTATACACCATAAAGAATTAGATGTTGTGACCTTTTGCAGGTCGGTATGTTTAAGATTCATCCAGAAATCCCGGACACAATGTCACCAGAGGCCAAAGCTTTCATCCTGCGCTGTTTTGAGCCCGACCCGGATCGGCGCTCCACCGCTGTTGACCTGCTCACAGACGAGTTCCTCACCGTCACCAGCCGCAGGAAGAAGAGCAGGACTGGCCTTCTAGGTGGGTGCAATCCAGCAAGTTCTGGCTAGCTAGCTAAAACCTTAGTCTTTAATTTGGGATTTTTGGATATTTTTTGTTTGCTTATTTAGAGAGTGGTTAAAACCTTTTAAATCCAAAAGACAAACCAGGAACATGGAGGGACGACGGTGAAGGGAGAATTACACGATGCAGACTAGAGCAGTATAGAGCAGTTGAACCAGCAGTAACTTAAGAACCAAAAGGGGAATATATGCTGAGGAGAACTGATGAGTGGAACAAGATCAGACTAATGAGCGGAGTGGAAGCAGCCGAGAGTGCTGTTAGAGAACACTGGCAAAGGGAACCAAAGAGAATGAATGGCAGAACAGGAACTAAACATAGACCAGAAACTAATGAGCAGGATACAGACACAACACAGCTAGATGTAAGACTCATAACCAACAGGAGACTCAGAGACAGTAAGACAACTGGAAGTAAAGAAAACTCAGAACAGAAATGGACAGACTATCCAAAATAAACCAGGAAGCTACTAATCAGAAACCAAATACAACTCTAAATGCAACATACCTACCCAAACGTAAAAACAAAGTCCAATAAATGACATGTGGCTCGTCACCAGTGCAGAAGACTAGGAAAAGGCTTTAAAGCTGCACGGCGAGCTGCTTGTTTGCACGTTATTTTCTTTGTTTTACATTTAAATGTTGCTCTGCTCTGCTCTCATGAAACTGCAGACACTTAATTTTTTGTTTTCCCCCCCTGCAGCTCCTTCAGGATCAGGTGAGACATATTTACAACTACTTCTACTTAACTGTATTTCAGTTGCATGAAACATCTGCCTGCTTTGCAAGCAAGTGGCTTAACCACAGATTGCATTTCTTTTCCTGCTACTCTCTTCAACTCCCCCACTTTCCAAGAACTTGAAATAGATTTTAAACAACGTTTTCCACATGCAACTGTTTATAACCTGCAAATGTAAAAGCATGTAATTTAAAAAGCTGCTGTAATTTGCTGAAAAATAACTCACAATAGAAGATTTCTGTCTGCCTTATCCTTCAACAACAATGTATTCTCTTCAAAGCTTTTTACTGCAGTACTAAAACTGCTACCTCGGGACTTGAACAGGATTTCTGCTTCGTTACAATTCACAAGATCTTTTGTGTGTAAGTGCTGAAAGTGTTATGGAGGCACTGCGTTAAGCAGGATTTGCTGTGCCCTTCAGAGTACCTACGCAGCATTTCCCTGCCGGTGCCGGTGGTGGTGGAGGACACCAGCAGTAGCAGTGAGTACGGATCCGTCTCTCCCGACAACGACCTCAATACGAACCCTTTCAGCTTCAAGCCCAGCATCAAGTGCTACAGCGAGAGAGAGATCAAGGGGCAAAGGCCGCTTTTCCTCAGGTAGAATAACTGAAGACTGTTGTCAGGGTCAATGTAGTCAAAGTGGCGTTTTTTTTACGCAGTCTTCTACATGACTTCAAAAGCTTATATAAAATTGTAAATGGCTTATACGGTCTCAAATTTAAATATTTATAACATGTAGACAGGGCTGAAATAAATAAATGGATGGACTGAGTAATTCTAAATTATATGGATGATAATTGTCTTATGATGTTTGTAATTATGTTTTTATGTCCTTCATAGCTCTGGTGGTAGTTCTGTCTGTATGTTTAGGGTTGTTTGTCCTACTGAAAGTACTACATTTAATTAAACATTCTGAAACTAAACCAAAAGACTTAAATAAAACTCGTCTGACAGCATGAAGTAGGATGAAAGATCTGAAAAAAGAAAGGCATCATGCTCTAATCTAAAGAAATTCACGAACAAATGACTAAGTAACATTGACATTTGACATTTAGCAATTTAAAAAGGTTTAATAATGCCTCAGATATAGTGAATGTTAATGAGCCAACAGTTAGATAGATGCTGGGCAAAAATGGCATCTATGGGAGAAGAACACAAAATAGACATTTGTCCCGAAAAAAATCTAGATGATCCTGAAGAGTTTTGTGAAAATACTTTGTGAACTGACAAAACAAACAAGAAACTTTTTGGGAGGCATGCATACTGTTACATGTGATGTAAAGCTAACACAAATGTGAGGCTGCTTTGTTGCTTCAGGACCTGGATGACTTCCCTTAATGGATGGAAATACAAATGTTGCTCTCTAACAGAAAATGCAAAAAGCTTGTGACTTTAAGCTCAAGCACACATGGGTGACAAAGGAGGTCAGTGATCCAAAGCATACTAGCATGTCCAACTCTAAATGTTTAAAATTAATAGATAAAGGCACTGGACAAGTTAAAGTCTGGACTGTCACAGCCAGTTTTTAGATTTAGGGAGCTATTACAGATAGCTTTAGTCAATAAATAAATCATATTTTTTAACTGTATTGTGTAATAAAAATAAGAAATCTGTGAGGTGGCAAATACTGTTTTACACCACTGTAATTTCTGAATGATGTTTTTCTTATCAGCATTCCAGTGGAAAACTTCGAGGACCACAGCGCACCTCCATCTCCTGATGAGAAGGACACCGGCTTCTTTATGCTTCGGAAGGACAGCGAGAGGCGAGCCACCCTGAACCGCATCCTGACAGAGGACCAGGACAAGGTTGTAGGCAACCTAATGGAGGCTCTCACGCAGGTCGGTGGTGGACATTAACTTCAGGAGTGGTTGGACGGGTCAGCATCTCCCGAATTATCATTCATATCTGTTTTTATGACCCAAATTGACCTCCAGGGCGCTGAGGAAATGAAACTGAAACCTCAGCACATCTCCACCCTCGTTGTGAGCTTGGCCGACTTTGTCCGAGTGGCCGACAGGAAAATCATCGCCAACACCTTGTCGCAGCTCAAACTGGAGCTGGACTTTGACAGCACCGCCATCAGCCAGCTGCAGGTTGTGCTGTTCAGCTTCCAGGATGCTGTAAGTATCCACAGAAATACTATTTAAATACTGTTATAGTTTATCTCAGACTTTCCACCCAAACTAAAACAATTCAAATACTTAATTTTAATGCAAAAAGGAAAATTAATGCAACACTATATCTATGTTTACAGTGACTTTCAAAAGTATTCATACCCTGTGAACTTTTCCACATCATGTAATTAGATGAAGAGCATCTAGGTTCATCACTTTTGAAGTCTTGGATTCAGCTCTTGACTTTGACTGGGCCTTTCTAACACATGAATGTTCCATTGGCTGCTGCCTTGATCTAAATCGCTCCGTTGTAGCTCTGGCTGTTTGTTTAGGGTTGTTTGTCTTGCAGGAAGGTAAAACCTCTGCCCCAGTTTTCTTGCAGGATTACCCTGTATTTAGCTCCATCCATCTTCCTATCAACTCTGACCACCTCCATGTTCCTGCTGAACAAGAGCATCCCCACAGCATGATCCTGCCACTACTGTGTAATACTTTGGATGGTGTGTTCAGAGTAATTTGGTATTAGTTTTCTGCCACACACAGCATTTTGCATGTAGACCAAAAAGTTATTTCTGGTCTTATCTGACCAGAGCTCCTTCTTCCACATGTTTGCCATGACCCCTACTTGTCTAATAGAAAACCGCAAACTCTCTTTCTTTCAACAATGATTTTCTTCTTCTCACTTTTCAATTAAACCTAGATTTGTAGAGTGAATGGCTTACATTTGATCTGTCAACAGGTATTCCCACCAGATTTGTGGATCTTTGATCAGTTTCTCCAGAGTTACCATAGGGCTTTAGGCATCTTCTCTCACCAATGGTTGTTTTGTTGTTTGGTGACTTTTAAAGGCCGTTGGTTTCATGGAATCTTATTTAGGGGTATTAAAATAAACTGGACTGAATAAAAAAATCAATGCCACGTTTTCAGATTTTTATTTAAAAATAATTACAACTAGTTTCATTTTGTACCTATCCAATATAATCCAAAAAAGAAAGTTTGGTGTTGTAATGGTGACTGTATGTAAAAAAAGTCCCATTAGTTTTGCAAGGCACTGTAATTCCAAATTACAAGGATTAAAACCACTCAACATTTTCAACTATTCTGAACCCCAGTCATGTGATTTCCTGCCTATTATCCATCCCCCTTTTGGGGGCAGAGGTGCCTCTCGCCTTTCTGTCAACCTCTAAACACTCTGGTGTGAATATAGCATGCATTCTACATCTGCTGCATTCAGCAGCAAGCTGCCTCTTTTCTCCTCCTGCACAGAGATCAGACAGAAATCTGAAAATGACTTCAGTAAAAGAGGGGATCTGCCAGGAGTAATTGCACCTTCTGTAAATAGGCTCATTTGCTATCCCCCCTTTAGAAATGCAGATGAAACGAGACATAAGCAAATTGTTGTTTTTAGATTGGCATGGGCTATTGCATAACCAGACAGAAGCTGGAGCTTTGACGCCTCCTGCTGGCCATTATTAACATTCATAGAAAGTGTGATGCTTTAAAAACCTATTTGAAAAGATATATGACAGAAATGAAGACAGTATATTATAAATTCAATGTATATTGGCAGTGTTCTAATTATGCAAATCTTGACATTTCCAGGTGAATAAAGTCCTGCGAAACCACAACATCAAGCCTCACTGGATGTTTGCTCTGGACAACATCATCCGGAAAGCTGTTCAGACCGCCATCACCATCCTGGTGCCAGGTAGCATCCTCTGTGTCTCGAGCAGAGCCCCTCTAATTGAATTGGAGCCGGCCTGCTCATGGGCACAACTTAGTGATGAATGCATGAGCTGTGTGATTACAAAGCTGCGCTTTGTGCAAGAATAACAAGGGGGAAAGCTAAAATACTTTGTGTTCAGGCAATATATTGAGGAAAAAAAAACACTGAGGAAAGATGCTTTGCTTTTTAAAATGTAAAAAAAAAACGAATATTTATACCTAACACTATAATTTCTTTGGCTCCTTATTTTCTGTTTTGTAAGGTTGCTGAAAACACCCATCCATGTGTATGCTCTGTAATTGAGCCTGTAATCTGGAAAAAAATATGCAATGTAGCTCTTATCGTGTGGTACTAAAATCAGACAGAACGAAAATGACAATTCAACATTTTTTAACGTTATGCACTGTGTCAACTCCAGCTTTAATCTAAAACATTAGAAATACACTTTAGGGCTTCCAATGGTTCTATTATCATACAATTCCGTCAGTCATTTCTAACGTTTATCCCATAGTGGGTTGCGGGGGAGCTGGTGCCTATCTCCAGCAGTCTATGGGCGAGAGCCGGGGTACACCCTGGACAGGTCGCCAGGTCAACGCAGGGCAGCACACAATCAACCATGCATACACTCATTCATACAATTTAGAGTGACCAATTAACCTAACAGGCATGTCTTTGGACTGTGGGAGGAAGCCGGAGTACCCAGTGAGAACCCACACATGCACGGGGAGAACATGCTAACTCCATGCAGAAAAACCCCCGGCCGGGAATGGAACCCAGGACCTTCTTGCTGCAAGGCAACAGTGCTATCAACTGCGCCACCATCATACAATTCACTATTTATTAAATCAACATAATGTAAGAAGTAGAATGAAGTTGAAAGTCTGTTGTAGATGTCATTTATAAACATAATACATTTAGTGTAATGTTGAAAAATATAGAAGTAGTACTTATATAGTAGGAGAACAGGTATAAAATAACATAAAATGTGTTGAGAATGGTTGAGGATTTTCTTAAAATTGTTGACAAAGTTGACAAATAGTCATAAAAATGCTTTTAACAAAACCTGTGTAGCCAGAAAAACAGCAGAGTTTCCATCATGTTGTTTGTATTATAAACAGGAGATTTTTGTCTTGATTTCAGAACTGAGGCCTCACTTCAGCCTGACCTCAGAAAGCGACCCAGCCGATCAGGACGACTTAGACGACGACGCGGGGCCCGCCAGAAACTCCACTCACCAGAGCCGCACACCTGCCGTTGCCACTCACGACGACACGGTGGCCACGTCGGGAGTCAGCACCCTCAGCTCCACCGTCTCCCACGAGTCCCACAATGCACAGCGCTCCGTGAGCATGGAGCTGGGCAGGATGAAGCTGGAGACCAACAGGTAAACTCATACGTCTCCTACAGCAGTGTTCCGGTCATGAGCCACTGATCTGTTCATTTTTGATTGTCGTCTCACTAAATAAAGCTCCTCTGTGTTTTCTATCTCCATGGTTGATTGCAGGTTGCTGGAAGAGCTGCTGCAGAAGGAGAGAGAGTATCAGGCCATCCTGCAACAAGTGCTGGAGGAAAGAGAACAGGAGATCAGACTGCTGAGGATACGATCTGAGCCTGCAGGTTTGCATTTTGATAACACCTACATTATTACTCTCCCTGAATGTAAAACTAGCACACCTTGCAGCCTGGCTGTGTTTCACCAGTAAGATTAAGTTGAAATGCACCACAAGAACAAAATTGTGTGAAAGATGTTGAGACAGGATAAATAAAAGTGTGAAGTGTGTACTCTTGTCCATCATCCCACTGAACACTCTGTACACATCAGTACATGAACATCACACACTATGATGGCTTCCTTATCACCTTCTAGGGGGTGCAAATTGGAGGATTTCAGACTAAAACTCAAAAATAAAATTATTGTTCATTTCCTGGCTTTGTAATGTGTTTATCATTTGCCTTCCTTCAAGCAAACTATTTGCAGATGTTGTGCCCAGGTTTAAACATACTGGTGCAAAGGGACGCTCTACATCTGAAACTATTTTTAAGTTAGGATGGTTTAAAAAAGTTTAGTGAAACAGGCCCGGATTCGAACAAGGGACCTTCTTTGCGCACTAGTGCTACCAATTGTTCCACCATGCAGCCATATTATTTACCAGACAAACTATTTAATTTAATAGTATTTTGTAAAAAATCATCTGAAACTGATTTTTGCTCAATAACATGTTTTATATGTATGCCATCCTTCACTTGTTATAAATGGCTAGTTTTAGTGAAAACAGTTTATATTATTCTTAGCAAAAAGTAAATACATTTCCTTATGGTGTTAAGTTGACATTTCCACTGTGAGATTTTACTTATTTGTTGATTTGCATTAGTAGCCAGCCAATTCCAAGTGGCGAATTTGGGAGTTGCAGTTTTTACACTTGACAAAATTATTTATTTGGCCTTATATTTATTACCTTTTATTGAATAAGTGCATAAAATAACGTAGTCATTATTTATTTTTGTAAGATTGAGCAAACATCTTCCAGGGTATTTTTTTTTAAATAAATGGACCCAAAAAGGTTACATTAATATCTTCTGGTTTAGAACCCACCACAGCTTCAGAGGGCCTTCAGGGGCAGAGAAGTGAAGCTGCAGAGAGACGTGAAGACCCTGAGCTGAGCAGATGGCTGAGGCTTTCTGGTGCTGACCAAGACGCTATAGACAGGGTGGGTTGTAGTGCAATCACTGTTTCCATATTTACATCAAGGACATTTTATTTGTTTTTACATCGTTACAGGAACAGCAGGATGTTAAAATATATTTATTTTTGTCTTTCTTTCTAGATACTGAACGAGGAGTATACTTTAAATGACATCCTTCATTATGTGACAAGAGACGACCTGAAGAGTTTAAGACTGAGGTTGTAAAACATGTTCTCCTTAACATATCAACTTATATCTGAGGCACAGTTTCACTTCTGTGTTCAGTTTTATGTCACAGAAATGCAGGCAAACACTCACATCTGCTCCAATCTATACACGAATACAGAAGTGAAGCTGTGACAGCTGTCTGTTGCACAGTGTTACACTTTGCATTGTGGTGTTTTACTCTGCTTGCACAGGAAACCTTTGCATTTAGCAGCTCCTCATTGGCACCAGAAGTCTAATGGGTCGTTGACTTTATCGTAAAGGGAAGAGCTAATAAATAGTATTTTCTGTGAATTCTGCTTATCAGCTCTACTTGGGTCAGGAAGTACAATAGTCCTTGAACCTAAATTGTCCTGCTGTGAAAGTGACTCTAAATCTGATCAAAAATCACTTAGGTATCAATTCTCTGCAATTAAAATATTGTTACCACTCAAACTGTACCAAATTTTGTCACGCTACAACCACAGAGTTCAGTGTTTCAACACAAAGTAGCACATAAAGGAGAAGTGAAAGGAAAAGGATACATGGTTATCTTGTAAACAGATTCTCCCGACTAAGCTGAAGAAAAACAAACTGACAGCATGATGCTGCCTTCACCATGTTTTACCTTGTGGTTATTGTGTTCAGGGGGGTGCTGAGCAGTGTTAGCTTTCAGCCACACATCAATTTGCATGTGGGCCAAGCAGTCGAATTTTGGTCTCATCTGACCATCTCTCGTGTTTGCTGTGGTCCCCTACATGTGGTCCCCTACATGTGGTCCCCTACATGTGGTCCCCAGCTGTGAACCAGTCTTCTTGTGGCTTTTTTTGCCATTTTTCCACAAAGGCCTTATTTGGTAGGTGCCAGGCCTACCACCCTGCCCGGCCACCAGATTCTTCCAACTGAGGTGTTGATCTCTGCCGCTCTTCCAGAGATACCATGGGCTTCTTGGATTATTTTCTGATTAATGTTATCCTTGCCCGGTCTGTCAGTTATACTCTCATATTCTTTCCAATTATAGTTCATGGATTGACTGGTGCTACATGAGAAGACATTACATGCTATTAGGCTCTACTCATTAGGGGACTACTGGTTGCACAAGATTGTATTTAGGGGTATCATAGTAAAAGCAGGATTAATACAAATGTAACACTTTTAGATATTCCTTTATAAAACTTTTTTTAAAAGTTAGTTGGTCTTTTTCCTTCCACTTCAAACTTATGCAATTCTTTGTGTTGGTCTATTTCATAAAATCCCAAATTAATACATAGATGTTTGTGATTGCAACTTGACAAAAAAGGAAAAAGTTCAAGGGGGTATAAATAATTTGTCAGGGCTTGTTTGTGTTTATGTTTAAGTTTGTATGGGCAGACCTTGAATATATTTGAATATTTGGCGCCACCTAGCAGTGACGATGAAGAATACACTGTGGAAGACCTAAACAGTTTCATTTTAGGGAGTATGCTTTCCATGGTATAAATTAATATATACCTGTATATACAGGGGTGGGATAATGAAACTGAAACACCTGTCATTTTAGTGTGGGAGGTTTCATGGCTAAATTGGACCAGCCTGGTAGCCAGTCTTCATTGATTGCACATTGCACCAGTAAGAGCAGAGTGTGAAGGTTCAATTAGCAGGGTAAGAGCACAAAGACTTGCTGTCTTGGTCGCAGATGCGCCAGCAAGACATGCACCAACAATTTGTCCTCTTTTGAACTCTGGTATGTCACCCATAATGTTGTGTGCATTTCAACATTTTGAGCAAACTGTGCTCTTACCCTGCTAATTGAACCTTCACACTCTGCTCTTACTGGTGCAATGTGCAATCAATGAAGACTGGCTACCAGGCTGGTCCAATTTAGCCATGAAACCTCCCACACTAAAATGACAGGTGTTTCAGTTTCATTATCCCACCCCTGTATATACAGGTATATATTAATTTATACCATGGAAAGCATACTCCCTAAAATGAAACTGTTTAGGTCTTCCACAGTGTATTCTTCATCGTCACTGCTAGGTGGCGCCAAATATTCAAATATATTCAAGGTCTGCCCATACAAACTTAAACATAAACACAAACAAGCCCTGACAAATTATTTATACCCCCTTGAACTTTTTCCTTTTTTGTCAAGTTGCAATCACAAACATCTATGTATTAATTTGGGATTTTATGAAATAGACCAACACAAAGAATTGCATAAGTTTGAAGTGGAAGGAAAAAGACCAACTAACTTTTAAAAAAAGTTTTATAAAGGAATATCTAAAAGTGTTACATTTGTATTAATCCTGCTTTTACTATGATACCCCTAAATACAATCTTGTGCAACCAGTAGTCCCCTAATGAGTAGAGCCTAATAGCATGTAATGTCTTCTCATGTAGCACCAGTCAATCCATGAACTATAATTGGAAAGAATATGAGAGTATAACTGACAGACCGGGCAAGGATAACATTAATCAGAAAATAATCCAAGAAGCCCATGGTATCTCTGGAAGAGCGGCAGAGATCAACACCTCAGTTGGAAGAATCTGGTGGCCGGGCAGGGTGGTAGGCCTGGCACCTACCAAATAAGGCCTTTGTGGAAAAATGGCAAAAAAAGCCACAAGAAGACTGGTTCACAGCTGGGGACCACATGTAGGGGACCACATGTAGGGGACCACATGTAGGGGACCACAGCAAACACGAGAGATGGTCAGATGAGACCAAAATTCGACTGCTTGGCCCACATGCAAATTGATGTGTGGCTGAAAGCTAACACTGCTCAGCACCCCCCTGAACACAATAACCACAAGGTAAAACATGGTGAAGGCAGCATCATGCTGTCAGTTTGTTTTTCTTCAGCTTAGTCGGGAGAATCTGTTTACAAGATAACCATGTATCCTTTTCCTTTCACTTCTCCTTTATGTGCTACTTTGTGTTGAAACACTGAACTCTGTGGTTGTAGCGTGACAAAATTTGGTACAGTTTGAGTGGTAACAATATTTTAATTGCAGAGAATTGATACCTAAGTGATTTTTGATCAGATTTAGAGTCACTTTCACAGCAGGACAATTTAGGTTCAAGGACTATTGTACTTCCTGACCCAAGTAGAGCTGATAAGCAGAATTCACAGAAAATACTATTTATTAGCTCTTCCCTTTACGATAAAGTCAACGACCCATTAGACTTCTGGTGCCAATGAGGAGCTGCTAAATGCAAAGGTTTCCTGTGCAAGCAGAGTAAAACACCACAATGCAAAGTGTAACACTGTGCAACAGACAGCTGTCACAGCTTCACTTCTGTATTCGTGTATAGATTGGAGCAGATGTGAGTGTTTGCCTGCATTTCTGTGACATAAAACTGAACACAGAAGTGAAACTGTGCCTCAGATATAAGTTGATATGTTAAGGAGAACATGTTTTACAACCTCAGTCTTAAACTCTTCAGGTCGTCTCTTGTCACATAATGAAGGATGTCATTTAAAGTATACTCCTCGTTCAGTATCTAGAAAGAAAGACAAAAATAAATATATTTTAACATCCTGCTGTTCCTGTAACGATGTAAAAACAAATAAAATGTCCTTGATGTAAATATGGAAACAGTGATTGCACTACAACCCACCCTGTCTATAGCGTCTTGGTCAGCACCAGAAAGCCTCAGCCATCTGCTCAGCTCAGGGTCTTCACGTCTCTCTGCAGCTTCACTTCTCTGCCCCTGAAGGCCCTCTGAAGCTGTGGTGGGTTCTAAACCAGAAGATATTAATGTAACCTTTTTGGGTCCATTTATTTAAAAAAAAATACCCTGGAAGATGTTTGCTCAATCTTACAAAAATAAATAATGACTACGTTATTTTATGCACTTATTCAATAAAAGGTAATAAATATAAGGCCAAATAAATAATTTTGTCAAGTGTAAAAACTGCAACTCCCAAATTCGCCACTTGGAATTGGCTGGCTACTAATGCAAATCAACAAATAAGTAAAATCTCACAGTGGAAATGTCAACTTAACACCATAAGGAAATGTATTTACTTTTTGCTAAGAATAATATAAACTGTTTTCACTAAAACTAGCCATTTATAACAAGTGAAGGATGGCATACATATAAAACATGTTATTGAGCAAAAATCAGTTTCAGATGATTTTTTACAAAATACTATTAAATTAAATAGTTTGTCTGGTAAATAATATGGCTGCATGGTGGAACAATTGGTAGCACTAGTGCGCAAAGAAGGTCCCTTGTTCGAATCCGGGCCTGTTTCACTAAACTTTTTTAAACCATCCTAACTTAAAAATAGTTTCAGATGTAGAGCGTCCCTTTGCACCAGTATGTTTAAACCTGGGCACAACATCTGCAAATAGTTTGCTTGAAGGAAGGCAAATGATAAACACATTACAAAGCCAGGAAATGAACAATAATTTTATTTTTGAGTTTTAGTCTGAAATCCTCCAATTTGCACCCCCTAGAAGGTGATAAGGAAGCCATCATAGTGTGTGATGTTCATGTACTGATGTGTACAGAGTGTTCAGTGGGATGATGGACAAGAGTACACACTTCACACTTTTATTTATCCTGTCTCAACATCTTTCACACAATTTTGTTCTTGTGGTGCATTTCAACTTAATCTTACTGGTGAAACACAGCCAGGCTGCAAGGTGTGCTAGTTTTACATTCAGGGAGAGTAATAATGTAGGTGTTATCAAAATGCAAACCTGCAGGCTCAGATCGTATCCTCAGCAGTCTGATCTCCTGTTCTCTTTCCTCCAGCACTTGTTGCAGGATGGCCTGATACTCTCTCTCCTTCTGCAGCAGCTCTTCCAGCAACCTGCAATCAACCATGGAGATAGAAAACACAGAGGAGCTTTATTTAGTGAGACGACAATCAAAAATGAACAGATCAGTGGCTCATGACCGGAACACTGCTGTAGGAGACGTATGAGTTTACCTGTTGGTCTCCAGCTTCATCCTGCCCAGCTCCATGCTCACGGAGCGCTGTGCATTGTGGGACTCGTGGGAGACGGTGGAGCTGAGGGTGCTGACTCCCGACGTGGCCACCGTGTCGTCGTGAGTGGCAACGGCAGGTGTGCGGCTCTGGTGAGTGGAGTTTCTGGCGGGCCCCGCGTCGTCGTCTAAGTCGTCCTGATCGGCTGGGTCGCTTTCTGAGGTCAGGCTGAAGTGAGGCCTCAGTTCTGAAATCAAGACAAAAATCTCCTGTTTATAATACAAACAACATGATGGAAACTCTGCTGTTTTTCTGGCTACACAGGTTTTGTTAAAAGCATTTTTATGACTATTTGTCAACTTTGTCAACAATTTTAAGAAAATCCTCAACCATTCTCAACACATTTTATGTTATTTTATACCTGTTCTCCTACTATATAAGTACTACTTCTATATTTTTCAACATTACACTAAATGTATTATGTTTATAAATGACATCTACAACAGACTTTCAACTTCATTCTACTTCTTACATTATGTTGATTTAATAAATAGTGAATTGTATGATGGTGGCGCAGTTGATAGCACTGTTGCCTTGCAGCAAGAAGGTCCTGGGTTCCATTCCCGGCCGGGGGTTTTTCTGCATGGAGTTAGCATGTTCTCCCCGTGCATGTGTGGGTTCTCACTGGGTACTCCGGCTTCCTCCCACAGTCCAAAGACATGCCTGTTAGGTTAATTGGTCACTCTAAATTGTATGAATGAGTGTATGCATGGTTGATTGTGTGCTGCCCTGCGTTGACCTGGCGACCTGTCCAGGGTGTACCCCGGCTCTCGCCCATAGACTGCTGGAGATAGGCACCAGCTCCCCCGCAACCCACTATGGGATAAACGTTAGAAATGACTGACGGAATTGTATGATAATAGAACCATTGGAAGCCCTAAAGTGTATTTCTAATGTTTTAGATTAAAGCTGGAGTTGACACAGTGCATAACGTTAAAAAATGTTGAATTGTCATTTTCGTTCTGTCTGATTTTAGTACCACACGATAAGAGCTACATTGCATATTTTTTTCCAGATTACAGGCTCAATTACAGAGCATACACATGGATGGGTGTTTTCAGCAACCTTACAAAACAGAAAATAAGGAGCCAAAGAAATTATAGTGTTAGGTATAAATATTCGTTTTTTTTTTACATTTTAAAAAGCAAAGCATCTTTCCTCAGTGTTTTTTTTTCCTCAATATATTGCCTGAACACAAAGTATTTTAGCTTTCCCCCTTGTTATTCTTGCACAAAGCGCAGCTTTGTAATCACACAGCTCATGCATTCATCACTAAGTTGTGCCCATGAGCAGGCCGGCTCCAATTCAATTAGAGGGGCTCTGCTCGAGACACAGAGGATGCTACCTGGCACCAGGATGGTGATGGCGGTCTGAACAGCTTTCCGGATGATGTTGTCCAGAGCAAACATCCAGTGAGGCTTGATGTTGTGGTTTCGCAGGACTTTATTCACCTGGAAATGTCAAGATTTGCATAATTAGAACACTGCCAATATACATTGAATTTATAATATACTGTCTTCATTTCTGTCATATATCTTTTCAAATAGGTTTTTAAAGCATCACACTTTCTATGAATGTTAATAATGGCCAGCAGGAGGCGTCAAAGCTCCAGCTTCTGTCTGGTTATGCAATAGCCCATGCCAATCTAAAAACAACAATTTGCTTATGTCTCGTTTCATCTGCATTTCTAAAGGGGGGATAGCAAATGAGCCTATTTACAGAAGGTGCAATTACTCCTGGCAGATCCCCTCTTTTACTGAAGTCATTTTCAGATTTCTGTCTGATCTCTGTGCAGGAGGAGAAAAGAGGCAGCTTGCTGCTGAATGCAGCAGATGTAGAATGCATGCTATATTCACACCAGAGTGTTTAGAGGTTGACAGAAAGGCGAGAGGCACCTCTGCCCCCAAAAGGGGGATGGATAATAGGCAGGAAATCACATGACTGGGGTTCAGAATAGTTGAAAATGTTGAGTGGTTTTAATCCTTGTAATTTGGAATTACAGTGCCTTGCAAAACTAATGGGACTTTTTTTACATACAGTCACATTACAACACCAAACTTTCTTTTTTGGATTATATTGGATAGGTACAAAATGAAACTAGTTGTAATTATTTTTAAATAAAAATCTGAAAACGTGGCATTGATTTTTTTATTCAGTCCAGTTTATTTTAATACCCCTAAATAAGATTCCATGAAACCAACGGCCTTTAAAAGTCACCAAACAACAAAACAACCATTGGTGAGAGAAGATGCCTAAAGCCCTATGGTAACTCTGGAGAAACTGATCAAAGATCCACAAATCTGGTGGGAATACCTGTTGACAGATCAAATGTAAGCCATTCACTCTACAAATCTAGGTTTAATTGAAAAGTGAGAAGAAGAAAATCATTGTTGAAAGAAAGAGAGTTTGCGGTTTTCTATTAGACAAGTAGGGGTCATGGCAAACATGTGGAAGAAGGAGCTCTGGTCAGATAAGACCAGAAATAACTTTTTGGTCTACATGCAAAATGCTGTGTGTGGCAGAAAACTAATACCAAATTACTCTGAACACACCATCCAAAGTATTACACAGTAGTGGCAGGATCATGCTGTGGGGATGCTCTTGTTCAGCAGGAACATGGAGGTGGTCAGAGTTGATAGGAAGATGGATGGAGCTAAATACAGGGTAATCCTGCAAGAAAACTGGGGCAGAGGTTTTACCTTCCTGCAAGACAAACAACCCTAAACAAACAGCCAGAGCTACAACGGAGCGATTTAGATCAAGGCAGCAGCCAATGGAACATTCATGTGTTAGAAAGGCCCAGTCAAAGTCAAGAGCTGAATCCAAGACTTCAAAAGTGATGAACCTAGATGCTCTTCATCTAATTACATGATGTGGAAAAGTTCACAGGGTATGAATACTTTTGAAAGTCACTGTAAACATAGATATAGTGTTGCATTAATTTTCCTTTTTGCATTAAAATTAAGTATTTGAATTGTTTTAGTTTGGGTGGAAAGTCTGAGATAAACTATAACAGTATTTAAATAGTATTTCTGTGGATACTTACAGCATCCTGGAAGCTGAACAGCACAACCTGCAGCTGGCTGATGGCGGTGCTGTCAAAGTCCAGCTCCAGTTTGAGCTGCGACAAGGTGTTGGCGATGATTTTCCTGTCGGCCACTCGGACAAAGTCGGCCAAGCTCACAACGAGGGTGGAGATGTGCTGAGGTTTCAGTTTCATTTCCTCAGCGCCCTGGAGGTCAATTTGGGTCATAAAAACAGATATGAATGATAATTCGGGAGATGCTGACCCGTCCAACCACTCCTGAAGTTAATGTCCACCACCGACCTGCGTGAGAGCCTCCATTAGGTTGCCTACAACCTTGTCCTGGTCCTCTGTCAGGATGCGGTTCAGGGTGGCTCGCCTCTCGCTGTCCTTCCGAAGCATAAAGAAGCCGGTGTCCTTCTCATCAGGAGATGGAGGTGCGCTGTGGTCCTCGAAGTTTTCCACTGGAATGCTGATAAGAAAAACATCATTCAGAAATTACAGTGGTGTAAAACAGTATTTGCCACCTCACAGATTTCTTATTTTTATTACACAATACAGTTAAAAAATATGATTTATTTATTGACTAAAGCTATCTGTAATAGCTCCCTAAATCTAAAAACTGGCTGTGACAGTCCAGACTTTAACTTGTCCAGTGCCTTTATCTATTAATTTTAAACATTTAGAGTTGGACATGCTAGTATGCTTTGGATCACTGACCTCCTTTGTCACCCATGTGTGCTTGAGCTTAAAGTCACAAGCTTTTTGCATTTTCTGTTAGAGAGCAACATTTGTATTTCCATCCATTAAGGGAAGTCATCCAGGTCCTGAAGCAACAAAGCAGCCTCACATTTGTGTTAGCTTTACATCACATGTAACAGTATGCATGCCTCCCAAAAAGTTTCTTGTTTGTTTTGTCAGTTCACAAAGTATTTTCACAAAACTCTTCAGGATCATCTAGATTTTTTTCGGGACAAATGTCTATTTTGTGTTCTTCTCCCATAGATGCCATTTTTGCCCAGCATCTATCTAACTGTTGGCTCATTAACATTCACTATATCTGAGGCATTATTAAACCTTTTTAAATTGCTAAATGTCAAATGTCAATGTTACTTAGTCATTTGTTCGTGAATTTCTTTAGATTAGAGCATGATGCCTTTCTTTTTTCAGATCTTTCATCCTACTTCATGCTGTCAGACGAGTTTTATTTAAGTCTTTTGGTTTAGTTTCAGAATGTTTAATTAAATGTAGTACTTTCAGTAGGACAAACAACCCTAAACATACAGACAGAACTACCACCAGAGCTATGAAGGACATAAAAACATAATTACAAACATCATAAGACAATTATCATCCATATAATTTAGAATTACTCAGTCCATCCATTTATTTATTTCAGCCCTGTCTACATGTTATAAATATTTAAATTTGAGACCGTATAAGCCATTTACAATTTTATATAAGCTTTTGAAGTCATGTAGAAGACTGCGTAAAAAAAACGCCACTTTGACTACATTGACCCTGACAACAGTCTTCAGTTATTCTACCTGAGGAAAAGCGGCCTTTGCCCCTTGATCTCTCTCTCGCTGTAGCACTTGATGCTGGGCTTGAAGCTGAAAGGGTTCGTATTGAGGTCGTTGTCGGGAGAGACGGATCCGTACTCACTGCTACTGCTGGTGTCCTCCACCACCACCGGCACCGGCAGGGAAATGCTGCGTAGGTACTCTGAAGGGCACAGCAAATCCTGCTTAACGCAGTGCCTCCATAACACTTTCAGCACTTACACACAAAAGATCTTGTGAATTGTAACGAAGCAGAAATCCTGTTCAAGTCCCGAGGTAGCAGTTTTAGTACTGCAGTAAAAAGCTTTGAAGAGAATACATTGTTGTTGAAGGATAAGGCAGACAGAAATCTTCTATTGTGAGTTATTTTTCAGCAAATTACAGCAGCTTTTTAAATTACATGCTTTTACATTTGCAGGTTATAAACAGTTGCATGTGGAAAACGTTGTTTAAAATCTATTTCAAGTTCTTGGAAAGTGGGGGAGTTGAAGAGAGTAGCAGGAAAAGAAATGCAATCTGTGGTTAAGCCACTTGCTTGCAAAGCAGGCAGATGTTTCATGCAACTGAAATACAGTTAAGTAGAAGTAGTTGTAAATATGTCTCACCTGATCCTGAAGGAGCTGCAGGGGGGGAAAACAAAAAATTAAGTGTCTGCAGTTTCATGAGAGCAGAGCAGAGCAACATTTAAATGTAAAACAAAGAAAATAACGTGCAAACAAGCAGCTCGCCGTGCAGCTTTAAAGCCTTTTCCTAGTCTTCTGCACTGGTGACGAGCCACATGTCATTTATTGGACTTTGTTTTTACGTTTGGGTAGGTATGTTGCATTTAGAGTTGTATTTGGTTTCTGATTAGTAGCTTCCTGGTTTATTTTGGATAGTCTGTCCATTTCTGTTCTGAGTTTTCTTTACTTCCAGTTGTCTTACTGTCTCTGAGTCTCCTGTTGGTTATGAGTCTTACATCTAGCTGTGTTGTGTCTGTATCCTGCTCATTAGTTTCTGGTCTATGTTTAGTTCCTGTTCTGCCATTCATTCTCTTTGGTTCCCTTTGCCAGTGTTCTCTAACAGCACTCTCGGCTGCTTCCACTCCGCTCATTAGTCTGATCTTGTTCCACTCATCAGTTCTCCTCAGCATATATTCCCCTTTTGGTTCTTAAGTTACTGCTGGTTCAACTGCTCTATACTGCTCTAGTCTGCATCGTGTAATTCTCCCTTCACCGTCGTCCCTCCATGTTCCTGGTTTGTCTTTTGGATTTAAAAGGTTTT
Source organism: Crenichthys baileyi (assembly GCA_036173005.1). Classification (NCBI taxonomy): domain Eukaryota; kingdom Metazoa; phylum Chordata; class Actinopteri; order Cyprinodontiformes; family Goodeidae; genus Crenichthys; species Crenichthys baileyi. Next base: position 615,279 of record JAHHUM010001462.1, read on the forward strand.
AACCACTCTCTAAATAAGCAAACAAAAAATATCCAAAAATCCCAAATTAAAGACTAAGGTTTTAGCTAGCTAGCCAGAACTTGCTGGATTGCACCCACCTAGAAGGCCAGTCCTGCTCTTCTTCCTGCGGCTGGTGACGGTGAGGAACTCGTCTGTGAGCAGGTCAACAGCGGTGGAGCGCCGATCCGGGTCGGGCTCAAAACAGCGCAGGATGAAAGCTTTGGCCTCTGGTGACATTGTGTCCGGGATTTCTGGATGAATCTTAAACATACCGACCTGCAAAAGGTCACAACATCTAATTCTTTATGGTGTATACTTACAAAATTGGCCATGTCTTCCTCTTGGAATAAATTATTTATGTGATAAATAATAATAATTTAGAAATGCTTCAAGCCAAGTATTAACTTGCAGCACATTTCAGAAGTAAAAATAATTGCTGTGCTATACAAACAGTTTCTTTCACTAAACCTTAGGTATGTTGATTGAGGATTAGATGAAGATAACTCTCTCTCGATACATTCAGCAAGGAAGACTTAAGTGTAGAGCTCTCTTATTGTTTAATTTAATATTTTATAAATAGTAAAATAACATGAGATATTTCAGTCTTTAAAGAGTGTGTCCATAGAATGAGTAAAACTGTTTTTTTCTTCTTTTAAGGTGCACTAACTATAAAGTATGCCTTTGTTAATGATTCGCAGTCCTTTAATTAAATCCCATCATATGCAAGCTTTTACATGAGAACAATAATGTTTTCCAGACATCCAGCAACCCCCCTCTAGTCCTTAATGGCCTACAAGTGGTTAGAAAAAACAATTTGCTGGTTTGGAGAGCTTCAGCTTCCCATCCACAATAGATATGCCATGTAAACTCACAGAATAAATAAATGAAACAAAGAAAAATGCATGCCAGCTTGTCAGAGTTCCTCCCACAAGGGCACACATGTCTGTTTGTGTTCAAACAAATGTTTGTGCATGGATGGTATTTTGGAGTTCCTACTGGGCTTGATCATGCTGCAGACCACAGAAGGTAACACAACGCAAGTGATTTGGTTTGGTGTTCATAAAAAGAGATGTAAGAGATGTAAGAGTCCTCAATTATTATTTGATACACATTCTTACCAGCTTCAGCAACAATGTTCACAAGGTTCTGGTGTTGATACACACGTTTTACACCAAAACATGTTTATCTCTGGGCAGACAGAACCTGTCTCCTTCCTAAACATTGTGCTCATGATATTTGTATTTGCTTATAATTTTTTAACAAAAGAACATGGCACCTTCAGGCATCTGGATAGTGTATCCAAGGATATATTATCTACATGCCTGAAGGTCAACAATTCTCTTCCTGATATCTTAGCGGTTTTCTGCTGAGGTTTCAGAGGTGTCAAACAAGCAGGCAGTGTGTTTCAGGTTTTGCCTTGAAATAATAACAATAGGTGTGCTTCAATTTAACTCGAAAGTTGTGATTTAACCCATCAGCAGCTTGCAAAGCCATAACATCATAACCTGTGCTTTCCAGCACTTTAACGAAAGTAATATAATAATCTATTCTGGAATTTAGCAAAAAGAAATAATTTTGGTAATCCTATCTGATGTCAGACAAAAAAGGTAATCTGTCTTTTCATAAAGTATAGGTAAATATAAGGTATTAACTGTATATTCATTTTGACTTAGCTTTTCTTGTTAACTTTCAAACCTAGATGAACTTACTTACTTGCATGACTTTGCTAATTTCTTGATTGATGGGCCCTTTTCAGCACGACAGAGCCGGTGATTATCAGCTGGCTTCATGTTAGTTTAGTTCACAGCTTCTCAGGTAACACTGAGTGTGACTTTCATTGGACGTGTAATAATGGGAGCTTTTAGTCTGCCTTGACAAGCTGGGAGATTGTATTTCACTTTTAGCGAGAATAATTTACAGATCAAGACAGACGGGATGAACTGGTTTCCAGAGCGATTGCATGTAATATGATAACAACATGTAGGTGGTGATGTAGTCTTACATAAAAAGCAACAAAATAGAATATGAAAACGATTACATAAAAAAGCATGAACCATTTAAAGTCCTGCAAGCTGATTACATCTAATCAAATGAGACAATCATTTTACAAAACTGGTGTTGAGTGATCATCTGATGATCATCTAAAGTTTACAAGTTTCACAAAAATGAAAGAAATTCAGGAAGTAGTCTTAGCTTCCTGGAATGTACAAAACAATTATTAAAGAGCCAAAATAGGGATGCAAACACCAAAACAAAACCTTTCAGTTTGAATAATGACAATTTTGGTGACTGGGAACTGATGCTGTTGTCGTGTTCATGCATAAGATCTCATGAGATAAATCTAGACGGGACATTTATCAGGTCGGGAAAATTGTATCTTGCTTTTTTGCAGACGTTGTGTTTCTGTTACCAACTTCTAGCCATGAGCTTTAGAGCACCTTGAGCTAGAGCTAGAGTATCTTGGTGTATTCAAGAGTGGTGGTATGGTGGAGAAATGCATATGCTATCATGTCACACTGTAAAAACTGATAATCCCCTTAGGTTAAATGCACTTATTTTATCTCTTAAACTCCACTTGTTAGTGAGTTTTTTAACACAGAAGGTAAGTGTATGTTTTCCAATGTTTAACTTACATTTGTAAATTGCATGGACTGATTCTAAAGAACAGGTCACTCATGTGGGAAGGCATCAACTTTGACAACACAAGTCATTAAACCACAGAATGGCTAAAGACAGATGGAAAAAATGCTTCAGAAAATCCCAGGTCAGATCAATTCATGAGAAGGAGCTTAAATCCAAAAACCCAACAGAAACAAACTGAATGATACAATCCCTGCAGGATTGTATCATTCAGTTTGTTTATCTATAACTTGCTACATCTACAGAATATGTTGCAGCTAACATCTCTCACCTTGAACATGGCAGCTTGTGGTTCTCCAAGTTCATAGAATGGTGGTTTACCAGTTGCCATCTCTATGATGGTGCAGCCCAGGGACCAGATGTCTGCTGGTTTGCCATATCCTCTGGGACCTTTGTCTATAATTTCAGGGGCCATGTATTGCAATGTACCTGAAGAACAAACAATACACAGATGATAAAGATTTGCTCTGCACTAGCAGAAAACTGCACAACTAGCAAAAATACTCAAATCCCTCTGAACTTATTCACACTTTTTCAACGTACAACAATTACTTTGAATTTATTTTATTGGGATTTTACGTGAGGATTCAAAAAACAGTAGTGCATAGTAGTGAAGTGGAAGGAGAAGGAAAGATGGTTTCAAAAAACCTTTACAAAGAAAAATCTGAAAAGTGTGGACGCACATTTGTATTCAGATCCCCTTTACTTTGATACACCTTCAAAAAGCATGTGCAAATTATTTAATAAGTCATATAACACGTAAAAAAGATTCCATATTTGTTTAATATAATCTCAGTGTAAATACAGCTGTTCTGTAAAGGATTCAGATGTTTGTTGGAGAACATTAGTGAACAAACAGCATCATGAAGACCAAGGAACACATCCGACAGGTGAGGTATGAAGCTATGGAGAAGTTTGAAGAAGAGGTAGGTTCTAAAACAATTTCCCAAACGCTGAACATCACACCAAGCTCTGTTCAGTCCTTTATCTGAAAATAGAATGAAAACAGTGTGGCACAATTTCATAAACCGCAAGCTGGGCAAAAAGAAGCAGCCAAGAGGCCCATTGTAGCTCTGGGGGAGCTGCAGAGATCCACAGCTCAGGTGGGTAAATCTCCATCACTCTGACCTTTATGAAAAAGTGGCAAGAAGGAATAAATCCATAAGAAGCCCCATTCAAATATTTGGCACAAGTTATGTAGGGGACATAGAAAACATGTGGAAGAAGGTGAGACTGATGTTTTTTTGTCAACATGCACAACGCTATGTGCAACACAAAACTTAAGCTCACATTGGCCTAAACACACCATACCCACTGTGAAACGTGGGTGGCAGAATAATGTGGAGGGTAGCTGGTCAGAATTGTATGAAGATGGATGGAGCTTTATGCCGGTAAACCCTGGAAAATGACATGTTTGAGGCTACAAAAGACTTGTGGCAGAGGCTCACCTTCCAGCAGGACAACAACCCTAAACAATCAGCCAGAGCTACAATACAAGGGATTAGATCAAATAATAGGCATGTATTACAATGGCCCACTCAAAGTCTAGCCCTAAATCCATAAAAAAAATCTGTTGCAAGACTTGAAAACTGATGTTTGCAGATGCTGCCCATCTAACCCTCAAGAGCTTGAGCTATTTTGCAAAAAAGAATGGGCAAAACCTTGATTGTCTAGGTGTGGAAAGCTGGTAGAGACATACCCTAAACGACTGACAGTTGGATGCAAATGCACACCACACTTGAGAAGCAAGTATATGTTTTCTTCCACTTCACAATTCTGCACTACTTTGTGGTAAACCATAATATAAAACCCTATTACAGGATCTCAAAGTCTGTTTTTGTAATGTGAAACAGTTAAAGGGATATGAGTGTATGTTATCTCCTGGTCTGAAAAAGCCACAAACAATAACCTTTAACATTGTGTGTCTGTCCAAAAGTTCAAAAGACAAAGTACAAAGTGTATTACAATCTGCATTAGGTAACAGAAACGTCATCACTGTGTGAAAGAACTGATGTCAAAATCAAAAATAGCTTGCATTAGAGATAATCACGAATCAGTTCAGCTGTAAAGTGATGACACAATTCCTGAAAGTCACCATTAAGGCCGGAAATGGGTTAGTGCTTTGTGTGAAGTAACAAAGTCTCAGTGCTGCTCTTTAATCCTGACTCCAAAGAAATATTTTCTCATCCCAACTGAAAGGACTCCTTTGTTTTATTTATAACCTGCTAGGTGCTTATATGCTCCATTTAGACGCCTGTGCATTCAGCTAAAAACAGCTACTGTCGCATTTATAGAAGGCGTGGGTTGGGACATCAAGGAGAAGCCCAGTTTCCTAAAAGAGCCCCACCTTTCAGGGTGAGTCCCTGTCTGCTCTAGCCAGCAGTCAGTCGGTCTAATTCATGAGGTCAAACTGAGCCACACTTGGCTGCTTTTGTGTAGACACAATCCTATTTGACCGGACCACAGGCTCAAAGCCAGCTTCTCCAGATAGTAACAGCAAGCTATTTTAAGGACATCCATTGCTGTTTAATTAAGGAACACAGTATTAATTCCTTGAAAAAGAGACAGTTAGAGGAACAGTCATTTGAGGCTCAGTTTTATTTATTGCAACAGATGAGCCCAGTTTTTCTGTTTTGGGAGGCAGGCAGAAATCTGAGACACTTTCAGCTTGTGAAGATGTTTGTTTAAACAGGATGAAATGAGGTTGGTCAGTACCTGTAAAGGTTTCAGTGCAGGGGTTGATTCCAGCCAATCTTTTGGATGTGCCAAAATCTGATATCTTCAGGACGCCACTGTAGGTGTTAATGAGGACATTATCACCCTGTGAATAAAAGAAAATAAAAGAAGACATTGTTTTATACTATAAAAAGCCAGAAAGTATTTCATCTATTATGTTTGTGTGATAAACATGAAAGTTGGGGAATTTGGGAATTTGACCCAAATTGGGAATTTCAGCATTATCTCTGTTTTATACTTTTAAACATCATGTTTACCTTATACCTATAAAAAAACAAAGAAATAAAAATGTTAAATGTGAACATATTTTTAACACAAACATCAAAATGTTTCCCTGACCAGACTTTATTATGGAGAGCCGTTTCATTCAAAATTAAATAAATAAATAAATACTGCTATTGATAAATTATTAATAAATATTCCATGAAATAAATAAATATCCCCATGAAATAAAACAAAATAATTATGTTAAAAGAAAATTTCATCTTATTTTATTTAATTCATTTCAAGATTTATTTAATTTACTTAAAGATTTATTTAATTTACTTAAAGATTTATTTATTTATTTATTTCATAATGCAGTTTTATTTTGTGACACTTTTATTTTGTAAAGCTACTTTACGTATTTCAGTGACTTTTACTTTTTAACCCCGTTTTTCATTTTAAGGTCTTTTTATTTTATGTTCTTATATTCAAATGAGGGGGCGGAGTTTTATCTGCTGGGCGGCGCTGGGACAGCAGGGCTGAGCTCAATTCGTGGCAGTGGCAGAAGACAGCATTGCCGCAGCGGAATCCCCTGGCTCCCCTGGTGCCAGACCAGCCGTAAAAGCCTGCCACGGCGGTTGCCGCTGTTTTTGTGGAAACCAATGCTGATTATCGGCAAACGGGATGTCATTATTGTTATAGCCTGTTACTTTTAAATGATGATGTCTTTATTGGTTTTTATTTAATAAACAGCGTTAGACCCATAACATAAGGTGGCTGTATTTACTTGAGATGGGAAATAAATAGCACTATGTGTGTGTATGATGTGCTGGAAAGGATGACGAAGACTTATTGCACTAACAGCTTCTACAAAAATAGCGGCAACCGCCATGGTAGGCTTCTACGGCCAGTCTGGCACCTTCTGGCATCCTCGCAGAATCCCCTGGCTCCCTCCGGCATGCGGCCACAGCCACGGATTGACCTCCGCCCTGCTGTCCCAGCTCCGCCCCACAGATAAAACTCCGCCCCCTCATTTGAATATAAGAACATGAAATAAAAAGAGCTTAAAATGAAAAACGGGGTTAAAAAGTAAAAGTCACTGAAATACGTAAAGTAGCTTTACAAAATAAAAGTGTCACAAAATAAAACTGCATTATGAAATAAATAAATAAATAAATCTTTAAGTAAATTAAATAAATCTTGAAATGAATTAAATAAAATAAGATGAAATTTTCTTTTAACATAATTATTTTGTTTTATTTCATGGGGATATTTATTTATTTCATGGAATATTTATTAATAATTTATCAATAGCAGTATTTATTTATTTATTTATTTAATTTTGAATGAAACGGCTCTCCATAATAAAGTCTGGTCAGGGAAACATTTTGATGTTTGTGTTAAAAATATGTTCACATTTAACATTTTTATTTCTTTGTTTTTTTATAGGTATAAGGTAAACATGATGTTTAAAAGTATAAAACAGAGATAATGCTGAAATTCCCAATTTGGGTCAAATTCCCAAATTCCCCAACTTTCATGTTTATCACACAAACATAATAGATGAAATACTTTCTGGCTTTTTATAGTATAAAACAATGTCTTCTTTTATTTTCTTTTATTCACAGGGTGATAATGTCCTCATTAACACCTACAGTGGCGTCCTGAAGATATCAGATTTTGGCACATCCAAAAGATTGGCTGGAATCAACCCCTGCACTGAAACCTTTACAGGTACTGACCAACCTCATTTCATCCTGTTTAAACAAACATCTTCACAAGCTGAAAGTGTCTCAGATTTCTGCCTGCCTCCCAAAACAGAAAAACTGGGCTCATCTGTTGCAATAAATAAAACTGAGCCTCAAATGACTGTTCCTCTAACTGTCTCTTTTTCAAGGAATTAATACTGTGTTCCTTAATTAAACAGCAATGGATGTCCTTAAAATAGCTTGCTGTTACTATCTGGAGAAGCTGGCTTTGAGCCTGTGGTCCGGTCAAATAGGATTGTGTCTACACAAAAGCAGCCAAGTGTGGCTCAGTTTGACCTCATGAATTAGACCGACTGACTGCTGGCTAGAGCAGACAGGGACTCACCCTGAAAGGTGGGGCTCTTTTAGGAAACTGGGCTTCTCCTTGATGTCCCAACCCACGCCTTCTATAAATGCGACAGTAGCTGTTTTTAGCTGAATGCACAGGCGTCTAAATGGAGCATATAAGCACCTAGCAGGTTATAAATAAAACAAAGGAGTCCTTTCAGTTGGGATGAGAAAATATTTCTTTGGAGTCAGGATTAAAGAGCAGCACTGAGACTTTGTTACTTCACACAAAGCACTAACCCATTTCCGGCCTTAATGGTGACTTTCAGGAATTGTGTCATCACTTTACAGCTGAACTGATTCGTGATTATCTCTAATGCAAGCTATTTTTGATTTTGACATCAGTTCTTTCACACAGTGATGACGTTTCTGTTACCTAATGCAGATTGTAATACACTTTGTACTTTGTCTTTTGAACTTTTGGACAGACACACAATGTTAAAGGTTATTGTTTGTGGCTTTTTCAGACCAGGAGATAACATACACTCATATCCCTTTAACTGTTTCACATTACAAAAACAGACTTTGAGATCCTGTAATAGGGTTTTATATTATGGTTTACCACAAAGTAGTGCAGAATTGTGAAGTGGAAGAAAACATATACTTGCTTCTCAAGTGTGGTGTGCATTTGCATCCAACTGTCAGTCGTTTAGGGTATGTCTCTACCAGCTTTCCACACCTAGACAATCAAGGTTTTGCCCATTCTTTTTTGCAAAATAGCTCAAGCTCTTGAGGGTTAGATGGGCAGCATCTGCAAACATCAGTTTTCAAGTCTTGCAACAGATTTTTTTTATGGATTTAGGGCTAGACTTTGAGTGGGCCATTGTAATACATGCCTATTATTTGATCTAATCCCTTGTATTGTAGCTCTGGCTGATTGTTTAGGGTTGTTGTCCTGCTGGAAGGTGAGCCTCTGCCACAAGTCTTTTGTAGCCTCAAACATGTCATTTTCCAGGGTTTACCGGCATAAAGCTCCATCCATCTTCATACAATTCTGACCAGCTACCCTCCACATTATTCTGCCACCCACGTTTCACAGTGGGTATGGTGTGTTTAGGCCAATGTGAGCTTAAGTTTTGTGTTGCACATAGCGTTGTGCATGTTGACAAAAAAACATCAGTCTCACCTTCTTCCACATGTTTTCTATGTCCCCTACATAACTTGTGCCAAATATTTGAATGGGGCTTCTTATGGATTTATTCCTTCTTGCCACTTTTTCATAAAGGTCAGAGTGATGGAGATTTACCCACCTGAGCTGTGGATCTCTGCAGCTCCCCCAGAGCTACAATGGGCCTCTTGGCTGCTTCTTTTTGCCCAGCTTGCGGTTTATGAAATTGTGCCACACTGTTTTCATTCTATTTTCAGATAAAGGACTGAACAGAGCTTGGTGTGATGTTCAGCGTTTGGGAAATTGTTTTAGAACCTACCTCTTCTTCAAACTTCTCCATAGCTTCATACCTCACCTGTCGGATGTGTTCCTTGGTCTTCATGATGCTGTTTGTTCACTAATGTTCTCCAACAAACATCTGAATCCTTTACAGAACAGCTGTATTTACACTGAGATTATATTAAACAAATATGGAATCTTTTTTACGTGTTATATGACTTATTAAATAATTTGCACATGCTTTTTGAAGGTGTATCAAAGTAAAGGGGATCTGAATACAAATGTGCGTCCACACTTTTCAGATTTTTCTTTGTAAAGGTTTTTTGAAACCATCTTTCCTTCTCCTTCCACTTCACTACTATGCACTACTGTTTTTTGAATCCTCACGTAAAATCCCAATAAAATAAATTCAAAGTAATTGTTGTACGTTGAAAAAGTGTGAATAAGTTCAGAGGGATTTGAGTATTTTTGCTAGTTGTGCAGTTTTCTGCTAGTGCAGAGCAAATCTTTATCATCTGTGTATTGTTTGTTCTTCAGGTACATTGCAATACATGGCCCCTGAAATTATAGACAAAGGTCCCAGAGGATATGGCAAACCAGCAGACATCTGGTCCCTGGGCTGCACCATCATAGAGATGGCAACTGGTAAACCACCATTCTATGAACTTGGAGAACCACAAGCTGCCATGTTCAAGGTGAGAGATGTTAGCTGCAACATATTCTGTAGATGTAGCAAGTTATAGATAAACAAACTGAATGATACAATCCTGCAGGGATTGTATCATTCAGTTTGTTTCTGTTGGGTTTTTGGATTTAAGCTCCTTCTCATGAATTGATCTGACCTGGGATTTTCTGAAGCATTTTTTCCATCTGTCTTTAGCCATTCTGTGGTTTAATGACTTGTGTTGTCAAAGTTGATGCCTTCCCACATGAGTGACCTGTTCTTTAGAATCAGTCCATGCAATTTACAAATGTAAGTTAAACATTGGAAAACATACACTTACCTTCTGTGTTAAAAAACTCACTAACAAGTGGAGTTTAAGAGATAAAATAAGTGCATTTAACCTAAGGGGATTATCAGTTTTTACAGTGTGACATGATAGCATATGCATTTCTCCACCATACCACCACTCTTGAATACACCAAGATACTCTAGCTCTAGCTCAAGGTGCTCTAAAGCTCATGGCTAGAAGTTGGTAACAGAAACACAACGTCTGCAAAAAAGCAAGATACAATTTTCCCGACCTGATAAATGTCCCGTCTAGATTTATCTCATGAGATCTTATGCATGAACACGACAACAGCATCAGTTCCCAGTCACCAAAATTGTCATTATTCAAACTGAAAGGTTTTGTTTTGGTGTTTGCATCCCTATTTTGGCTCTTTAATAATTGTTTTGTACATTCCAGGAAGCTAAGACTACTTCCTGAATTTCTTTCATTTTTGTGAAACTTGTAAACTTTAGATGATCATCAGATGATCACTCAACACCAGTTTTGTAAAATGATTGTCTCATTTGATTAGATGTAATCAGCTTGCAGGACTTTAAATGGTTCATGCTTTTTTATGTAATCGTTTTCATATTCTATTTTGTTGCTTTTTATGTAAGACTACATCACCACCTACATGTTGTTATCATATTACATGCAATCGCTCTGGAAACCAGTTCATCCCGTCTGTCTTGATCTGTAAATTATTCTCGCTAAAAGTGAAATACAATCTCCCAGCTTGTCAAGGCAGACTAAAAGCTCCCATTATTACACGTCCAATGAAAGTCACACTCAGTGTTACCTGAGAAGCTGTGAACTAAACTAACATGAAGCCAGCTGATAATCACCGGCTCTGTCGTGCTGAAAAGGGCCCATCAATCAAGAAATTAGCAAAGTCATGCAAGTAAGTAAGTTCATCTAGGTTTGAAAGTTAACAAGAAAAGCTAAGTCAAAATGAATATACAGTTAATACCTTATATTTACCTATACTTTATGAAAAGACAGATTACCTTTTTTGTCTGACATCAGATAGGATTACCAAAATTATTTCTTTTTGCTAAATTCCAGAATAGATTATTATATTACTTTCGTTAAAGTGCTGGAAAGCACAGGTTATGATGTTATGGCTTTGCAAGCTGCTGATGGGTTAAATCACAACTTTCGAGTTAAATTGAAGCACACCTATTGTTATTATTTCAAGGCAAAACCTGAAACACACTGCCTGCTTGTTTGACACCTCTGAAACCTCAGCAGAAAACCGCTAAGATATCAGGAAGAGAATTGTTGACCTTCAGGCATGTAGATAATATATCCTTGGATACACTATCCAGATGCCTGAAGGTGCCATGTTCTTTTGTTAAAAAATTATAAGCAAATACAAATATCATGAGCACAATGTTTAGGAAGGAGACAGGTTCTGTCTGCCCAGAGATAAACATGTTTTGGTGTAAAACGTGTGTATCAACACCAGAACCTTGTGAACATTGTTGCTGAAGCTGGTAAGAATGTGTATCAAATAATAATTGAGGACTCTTACATCTCTTACATCTCTTTTTATGAACACCAAACCAAATCACTTGCGTTGTGTTACCTTCTGTGGTCTGCAGCATGATCAAGCCCAGTAGGAACTCCAAAATACCATCCATGCACAAACATTTGTTTGAACACAAACAGACATGTGTGCCCTTGTGGGAGGAACTCTGACAAGCTGGCATGCATTTTTCTTTGTTTCATTTATTTATTCTGTGAGTTTACATGGCATATCTATTGTGGATGGGAAGCTGAAGCTCTCCAAACCAGCAAATTGTTTTTTCTAACCACTTGTAGGCCATTAAGGACTAGAGGGGGGTTGCTGGATGTCTGGAAAACATTATTGTTCTCATGTAAAAGCTTGCATATGATGGGATTTAATTAAAGGACTGCGAATCATTAACAAAGGCATACTTTATAGTTAGTGCACCTTAAAAGAAGAAAAAAACAGTTTTACTCATTCTATGGACACACTCTTTAAAGACTGAAATATCTCATGTTATTTTACTATTTATAAAATATTAAATTAAACAATAAGAGAGCTCTACACTTAAGTCTTCCTTGCTGAATGTATCGAGAGAGAGTTATCTTCATCTAATCCTCAATCAACATACCTAAGGTTTAGTGAAAGAAACTGTTTGTATAGCACAGCAATTATTTTTACTTCTGAAATGTGCTGCAAGTTAATACTTGGCTTGAAGCATTTCTAAATTATTATTATTTATCACATAAATAATTTATTCCAAGAGGAAGACATGGCCAATTTTGTAAGTATACACCATAAAGAATTAGATGTTGTGACCTTTTGCAGGTCGGTATGTTTAAGATTCATCCAGAAATCCCGGACACAATGTCACCAGAGGCCAAAGCTTTCATCCTGCGCTGTTTTGAGCCCGACCCGGATCGGCGCTCCACCGCTGTTGACCTGCTCACAGACGAGTTCCTCACCGTCACCAGCCGCAGGAAGAAGAGCAGGACTGGCCTTCTAGGTGGGTGCAATCCAGCAAGTTCTGGCTAGCTAGCTAAAACCTTAGTCTTTAATTTGGGATTTTTGGATATTTTTTGTTTGCTTATTTAGAGAGTGGTTAAAACCTTTTAAATCCAAAAGACAAACCAGGAACATGGAGGGACGACGGTGAAGGGAGAATTACACGATGCAGACTAGAGCAGTATAGAGCAGTTGAACCAGCAGTAACTTAAGAACCAAAAGGGGAATATATGCTGAGGAGAACTGATGAGTGGAACAAGATCAGACTAATGAGCGGAGTGGAAGCAGCCGAGAGTGCTGTTAGAGAACACTGGCAAAGGGAACCAAAGAGAATGAATGGCAGAACAGGAACTAAACATAGACCAGAAACTAATGAGCAGGATACAGACACAACACAGCTAGATGTAAGACTCATAACCAACAGGAGACTCAGAGACAGTAAGACAACTGGAAGTAAAGAAAACTCAGAACAGAAATGGACAGACTATCCAAAATAAACCAGGAAGCTACTAATCAGAAACCAAATACAACTCTAAATGCAACATACCTACCCAAACGTAAAAACAAAGTCCAATAAATGACATGTGGCTCGTCACCAGTGCAGAAGACTAGGAAAAGGCTTTAAAGCTGCACGGCGAGCTGCTTGTTTGCACGTTATTTTCTTTGTTTTACATTTAAATGTTGCTCTGCTCTGCTCTCATGAAACTGCAGACACTTAATTTTTTGTTTTCCCCCCCTGCAGCTCCTTCAGGATCAGGTGAGACATATTTACAACTACTTCTACTTAACTGTATTTCAGTTGCATGAAACATCTGCCTGCTTTGCAAGCAAGTGGCTTAACCACAGATTGCATTTCTTTTCCTGCTACTCTCTTCAACTCCCCCACTTTCCAAGAACTTGAAATAGATTTTAAACAACGTTTTCCACATGCAACTGTTTATAACCTGCAAATGTAAAAGCATGTAATTTAAAAAGCTGCTGTAATTTGCTGAAAAATAACTCACAATAGAAGATTTCTGTCTGCCTTATCCTTCAACAACAATGTATTCTCTTCAAAGCTTTTTACTGCAGTACTAAAACTGCTACCTCGGGACTTGAACAGGATTTCTGCTTCGTTACAATTCACAAGATCTTTTGTGTGTAAGTGCTGAAAGTGTTATGGAGGCACTGCGTTAAGCAGGATTTGCTGTGCCCTTCAGAGTACCTACGCAGCATTTCCCTGCCGGTGCCGGTGGTGGTGGAGGACACCAGCAGTAGCAGTGAGTACGGATCCGTCTCTCCCGACAACGACCTCAATACGAACCCTTTCAGCTTCAAGCCCAGCATCAAGTGCTACAGCGAGAGAGAGATCAAGGGGCAAAGGCCGCTTTTCCTCAGGTAGAATAACTGAAGACTGTTGTCAGGGTCAATGTAGTCAAAGTGGCGTTTTTTTTACGCAGTCTTCTACATGACTTCAAAAGCTTATATAAAATTGTAAATGGCTTATACGGTCTCAAATTTAAATATTTATAACATGTAGACAGGGCTGAAATAAATAAATGGATGGACTGAGTAATTCTAAATTATATGGATGATAATTGTCTTATGATGTTTGTAATTATGTTTTTATGTCCTTCATAGCTCTGGTGGTAGTTCTGTCTGTATGTTTAGGGTTGTTTGTCCTACTGAAAGTACTACATTTAATTAAACATTCTGAAACTAAACCAAAAGACTTAAATAAAACTCGTCTGACAGCATGAAGTAGGATGAAAGATCTGAAAAAAGAAAGGCATCATGCTCTAATCTAAAGAAATTCACGAACAAATGACTAAGTAACATTGACATTTGACATTTAGCAATTTAAAAAGGTTTAATAATGCCTCAGATATAGTGAATGTTAATGAGCCAACAGTTAGATAGATGCTGGGCAAAAATGGCATCTATGGGAGAAGAACACAAAATAGACATTTGTCCCGAAAAAAATCTAGATGATCCTGAAGAGTTTTGTGAAAATACTTTGTGAACTGACAAAACAAACAAGAAACTTTTTGGGAGGCATGCATACTGTTACATGTGATGTAAAGCTAACACAAATGTGAGGCTGCTTTGTTGCTTCAGGACCTGGATGACTTCCCTTAATGGATGGAAATACAAATGTTGCTCTCTAACAGAAAATGCAAAAAGCTTGTGACTTTAAGCTCAAGCACACATGGGTGACAAAGGAGGTCAGTGATCCAAAGCATACTAGCATGTCCAACTCTAAATGTTTAAAATTAATAGATAAAGGCACTGGACAAGTTAAAGTCTGGACTGTCACAGCCAGTTTTTAGATTTAGGGAGCTATTACAGATAGCTTTAGTCAATAAATAAATCATATTTTTTAACTGTATTGTGTAATAAAAATAAGAAATCTGTGAGGTGGCAAATACTGTTTTACACCACTGTAATTTCTGAATGATGTTTTTCTTATCAGCATTCCAGTGGAAAACTTCGAGGACCACAGCGCACCTCCATCTCCTGATGAGAAGGACACCGGCTTCTTTATGCTTCGGAAGGACAGCGAGAGGCGAGCCACCCTGAACCGCATCCTGACAGAGGACCAGGACAAGGTTGTAGGCAACCTAATGGAGGCTCTCACGCAGGTCGGTGGTGGACATTAACTTCAGGAGTGGTTGGACGGGTCAGCATCTCCCGAATTATCATTCATATCTGTTTTTATGACCCAAATTGACCTCCAGGGCGCTGAGGAAATGAAACTGAAACCTCAGCACATCTCCACCCTCGTTGTGAGCTTGGCCGACTTTGTCCGAGTGGCCGACAGGAAAATCATCGCCAACACCTTGTCGCAGCTCAAACTGGAGCTGGACTTTGACAGCACCGCCATCAGCCAGCTGCAGGTTGTGCTGTTCAGCTTCCAGGATGCTGTAAGTATCCACAGAAATACTATTTAAATACTGTTATAGTTTATCTCAGACTTTCCACCCAAACTAAAACAATTCAAATACTTAATTTTAATGCAAAAAGGAAAATTAATGCAACACTATATCTATGTTTACAGTGACTTTCAAAAGTATTCATACCCTGTGAACTTTTCCACATCATGTAATTAGATGAAGAGCATCTAGGTTCATCACTTTTGAAGTCTTGGATTCAGCTCTTGACTTTGACTGGGCCTTTCTAACACATGAATGTTCCATTGGCTGCTGCCTTGATCTAAATCGCTCCGTTGTAGCTCTGGCTGTTTGTTTAGGGTTGTTTGTCTTGCAGGAAGGTAAAACCTCTGCCCCAGTTTTCTTGCAGGATTACCCTGTATTTAGCTCCATCCATCTTCCTATCAACTCTGACCACCTCCATGTTCCTGCTGAACAAGAGCATCCCCACAGCATGATCCTGCCACTACTGTGTAATACTTTGGATGGTGTGTTCAGAGTAATTTGGTATTAGTTTTCTGCCACACACAGCATTTTGCATGTAGACCAAAAAGTTATTTCTGGTCTTATCTGACCAGAGCTCCTTCTTCCACATGTTTGCCATGACCCCTACTTGTCTAATAGAAAACCGCAAACTCTCTTTCTTTCAACAATGATTTTCTTCTTCTCACTTTTCAATTAAACCTAGATTTGTAGAGTGAATGGCTTACATTTGATCTGTCAACAGGTATTCCCACCAGATTTGTGGATCTTTGATCAGTTTCTCCAGAGTTACCATAGGGCTTTAGGCATCTTCTCTCACCAATGGTTGTTTTGTTGTTTGGTGACTTTTAAAGGCCGTTGGTTTCATGGAATCTTATTTAGGGGTATTAAAATAAACTGGACTGAATAAAAAAATCAATGCCACGTTTTCAGATTTTTATTTAAAAATAATTACAACTAGTTTCATTTTGTACCTATCCAATATAATCCAAAAAAGAAAGTTTGGTGTTGTAATGTGACTGTATGTAAAAAAAGTCCCATTAGTTTTGCAAGGCACTGTAATTCCAAATTACAAGGATTAAAACCACTCAACATTTTCAACTATTCTGAACCCCAGTCATGTGATTTCCTGCCTATTATCCATCCCCCTTTTGGGGGCAGAGGTGCCTCTCGCCTTTCTGTCAACCTCTAAACACTCTGGTGTGAATATAGCATGCATTCTACATCTGCTGCATTCAGCAGCAAGCTGCCTCTTTTCTCCTCCTGCACAGAGATCAGACAGAAATCTGAAAATGACTTCAGTAAAAGAGGGGATCTGCCAGGAGTAATTGCACCTTCTGTAAATAGGCTCATTTGCTATCCCCCCTTTAGAAATGCAGATGAAACGAGACATAAGCAAATTGTTGTTTTTAGATTGGCATGGGCTATTGCATAACCAGACAGAAGCTGGAGCTTTGACGCCTCCTGCTGGCCATTATTAACATTCATAGAAAGTGTGATGCTTTAAAAACCTATTTGAAAAGATATATGACAGAAATGAAGACAGTATATTATAAATTCAATGTATATTGGCAGTGTTCTAATTATGCAAATCTTGACATTTCCAGGTGAATAAAGTCCTGCGAAACCACAACATCAAGCCTCACTGGATGTTTGCTCTGGACAACATCATCCGGAAAGCTGTTCAGACCGCCATCACCATCCTGGTGCCAGGTAGCATCCTCTGTGTCTCGAGCAGAGCCCCTCTAATTGAATTGGAGCCGGCCTGCTCATGGGCACAACTTAGTGATGAATGCATGAGCTGTGTGATTACAAAGCTGCGCTTTGTGCAAGAATAACAAGGGGGAAAGCTAAAATACTTTGTGTTCAGGCAATATATTGAGGAAAAAAAAACACTGAGGAAAGATGCTTTGCTTTTTAAAATGTAAAAAAAAAACGAATATTTATACCTAACACTATAATTTCTTTGGCTCCTTATTTTCTGTTTTGTAAGGTTGCTGAAAACACCCATCCATGTGTATGCTCTGTAATTGAGCCTGTAATCTGGAAAAAAATATGCAATGTAGCTCTTATCGTGTGGTACTAAAATCAGACAGAACGAAAATGACAATTCAACATTTTTTAACGTTATGCACTGTGTCAACTCCAGCTTTAATCTAAAACATTAGAAATACACTTTAGGGCTTCCAATGGTTCTATTATCATACAATTCCGTCAGTCATTTCTAACGTTTATCCCATAGTGGGTTGCGGGGGAGCTGGTGCCTATCTCCAGCAGTCTATGGGCGAGAGCCGGGGTACACCCTGGACAGGTCGCCAGGTCAACGCAGGGCAGCACACAATCAACCATGCATACACTCATTCATACAATTTAGAGTGACCAATTAACCTAACAGGCATGTCTTTGGACTGTGGGAGGAAGCCGGAGTACCCAGTGAGAACCCACACATGCACGGGGAGAACATGCTAACTCCATGCAGAAAAACCCCCGGCCGGGAATGGAACCCAGGACCTTCTTGCTGCAAGGCAACAGTGCTATCAACTGCGCCACCATCATACAATTCACTATTTATTAAATCAACATAATGTAAGAAGTAGAATGAAGTTGAAAGTCTGTTGTAGATGTCATTTATAAACATAATACATTTAGTGTAATGTTGAAAAATATAGAAGTAGTACTTATATAGTAGGAGAACAGGTATAAAATAACATAAAATGTGTTGAGAATGGTTGAGGATTTTCTTAAAATTGTTGACAAAGTTGACAAATAGTCATAAAAATGCTTTTAACAAAACCTGTGTAGCCAGAAAAACAGCAGAGTTTCCATCATGTTGTTTGTATTATAAACAGGAGATTTTTGTCTTGATTTCAGAACTGAGGCCTCACTTCAGCCTGACCTCAGAAAGCGACCCAGCCGATCAGGACGACTTAGACGACGACGCGGGGCCCGCCAGAAACTCCACTCACCAGAGCCGCACACCTGCCGTTGCCACTCACGACGACACGGTGGCCACGTCGGGAGTCAGCACCCTCAGCTCCACCGTCTCCCACGAGTCCCACAATGCACAGCGCTCCGTGAGCATGGAGCTGGGCAGGATGAAGCTGGAGACCAACAGGTAAACTCATACGTCTCCTACAGCAGTGTTCCGGTCATGAGCCACTGATCTGTTCATTTTTGATTGTCGTCTCACTAAATAAAGCTCCTCTGTGTTTTCTATCTCCATGGTTGATTGCAGGTTGCTGGAAGAGCTGCTGCAGAAGGAGAGAGAGTATCAGGCCATCCTGCAACAAGTGCTGGAGGAAAGAGAACAGGAGATCAGACTGCTGAGGATACGATCTGAGCCTGCAGGTTTGCATTTTGATAACACCTACATTATTACTCTCCCTGAATGTAAAACTAGCACACCTTGCAGCCTGGCTGTGTTTCACCAGTAAGATTAAGTTGAAATGCACCACAAGAACAAAATTGTGTGAAAGATGTTGAGACAGGATAAATAAAAGTGTGAAGTGTGTACTCTTGTCCATCATCCCACTGAACACTCTGTACACATCAGTACATGAACATCACACACTATGATGGCTTCCTTATCACCTTCTAGGGGGTGCAAATTGGAGGATTTCAGACTAAAACTCAAAAATAAAATTATTGTTCATTTCCTGGCTTTGTAATGTGTTTATCATTTGCCTTCCTTCAAGCAAACTATTTGCAGATGTTGTGCCCAGGTTTAAACATACTGGTGCAAAGGGACGCTCTACATCTGAAACTATTTTTAAGTTAGGATGGTTTAAAAAAGTTTAGTGAAACAGGCCCGGATTCGAACAAGGGACCTTCTTTGCGCACTAGTGCTACCAATTGTTCCACCATGCAGCCATATTATTTACCAGACAAACTATTTAATTTAATAGTATTTTGTAAAAAATCATCTGAAACTGATTTTTGCTCAATAACATGTTTTATATGTATGCCATCCTTCACTTGTTATAAATGGCTAGTTTTAGTGAAAACAGTTTATATTATTCTTAGCAAAAAGTAAATACATTTCCTTATGGTGTTAAGTTGACATTTCCACTGTGAGATTTTACTTATTTGTTGATTTGCATTAGTAGCCAGCCAATTCCAAGTGGCGAATTTGGGAGTTGCAGTTTTTACACTTGACAAAATTATTTATTTGGCCTTATATTTATTACCTTTTATTGAATAAGTGCATAAAATAACGTAGTCATTATTTATTTTTGTAAGATTGAGCAAACATCTTCCAGGGTATTTTTTTTTAAATAAATGGACCCAAAAAGGTTACATTAATATCTTCTGGTTTAGAACCCACCACAGCTTCAGAGGGCCTTCAGGGGCAGAGAAGTGAAGCTGCAGAGAGACGTGAAGACCCTGAGCTGAGCAGATGGCTGAGGCTTTCTGGTGCTGACCAAGACGCTATAGACAGGGTGGGTTGTAGTGCAATCACTGTTTCCATATTTACATCAAGGACATTTTATTTGTTTTTACATCGTTACAGGAACAGCAGGATGTTAAAATATATTTATTTTTGTCTTTCTTTCTAGATACTGAACGAGGAGTATACTTTAAATGACATCCTTCATTATGTGACAAGAGACGACCTGAAGAGTTTAAGACTGAGGTTGTAAAACATGTTCTCCTTAACATATCAACTTATATCTGAGGCACAGTTTCACTTCTGTGTTCAGTTTTATGTCACAGAAATGCAGGCAAACACTCACATCTGCTCCAATCTATACACGAATACAGAAGTGAAGCTGTGACAGCTGTCTGTTGCACAGTGTTACACTTTGCATTGTGGTGTTTTACTCTGCTTGCACAGGAAACCTTTGCATTTAGCAGCTCCTCATTGGCACCAGAAGTCTAATGGGTCGTTGACTTTATCGTAAAGGGAAGAGCTAATAAATAGTATTTTCTGTGAATTCTGCTTATCAGCTCTACTTGGGTCAGGAAGTACAATAGTCCTTGAACCTAAATTGTCCTGCTGTGAAAGTGACTCTAAATCTGATCAAAAATCACTTAGGTATCAATTCTCTGCAATTAAAATATTGTTACCACTCAAACTGTACCAAATTTTGTCACGCTACAACCACAGAGTTCAGTGTTTCAACACAAAGTAGCACATAAAGGAGAAGTGAAAGGAAAAGGATACATGGTTATCTTGTAAACAGATTCTCCCGACTAAGCTGAAGAAAAACAAACTGACAGCATGATGCTGCCTTCACCATGTTTTACCTTGTGGTTATTGTGTTCAGGGGGTGCTGAGCAGTGTTAGCTTTCAGCCACACATCAATTTGCATGTGGGCCAAGCAGTCGAATTTTGGTCTCATCTGACCATCTCTCGTGTTTGCTGTGGTCCCCTACATGTGGTCCCCTACATGTGGTCCCCTACATGTGGTCCCCAGCTGTGAACCAGTCTTCTTGTGGCTTTTTTTGCCATTTTTCCACAAAGGCCTTATTTGGTAGGTGCCAGGCCTACCACCCTGCCCGGCCACCAGATTCTTCCAACTGAGGTGTTGATCTCTGCCGCTCTTCCAGAGATACCATGGGCTTCTTGGATTATATTTTCTGATTAATGTTATCCTTGCCCGGTCTGTCAGTTATACTCTCATATTCTTTCCAATTATAGTTCATGGATTGACTGGTGCTACATGAGAAGACATTACATGCTATTAGGCTCTACTCATTAGGGGACTACTGGTTGCACAAGATTGTATTTAGGGGTATCATAGTAAAAGCAGGATTAATACAAATGTAACACTTTTAGATATTCCTTTATAAAACTTTTTTTAAAAGTTAGTTGGTCTTTTTCCTTCCACTTCAAACTTATGCAATTCTTTGTGTTGGTCTATTTCATAAAATCCCAAATTAATACATAGATGTTTGTGATTGCAACTTGACAAAAAAGGAAAAAGTTCAAGGGGGTATAAATAATTTGTCAGGGCTTGTTTGTGTTTATGTTTAAGTTTGTATGGGCAGGACCTTGAATATATTTGAATATTTGGCGCCACCTAGCAGTGACGATGAAGAATACACTGTGGAAGACCTAAACAGTTTCATTTTAGGGAGTATGCTTTCCATGGTATAAATTAATATATACCTGTATATACAGGGGTGGGATAATGAAACTGAAACACCTGTCATTTTAGTGTGGGAGGTTTCATGGCTAAATTGGACCAAAGCCCTTTTGGACCGTCTTCATTGATTGCCCCTTGCACCAGTAAGAGCAGAGTGTGAGGTTCAATTAGCAGGGTAAGGGCACAAAGACTTGCTGTCTTGGTCGCAGATGCGCCAGCAAGACATGCACCAACAATTTGTCCTCTTTTGAACTCTGGTATGTCACCCATAATGTTGTGTGCATTTCAACATTTTGAGCAAACTGTGCTCTTACCCTGCTAATTGAACCTTCACACTCTGCTCTTACTGGTGCAATGTGCAATCAATGAAGACTGGCTACCAGGCTGGTCCAATTTAGCCATGAAACCTCCCGCACTAAAAGTGTTTCAGTTTCATTGTCCAACCCCATAGTAATGGATTTGATTGCAAGCAGCAGTTTAACACATAAAAATATAACACTGTGTCGGTTCTGCTGATTGTTCAGTGTTTTTGTTGTCCATGAATGTCTTTGTCAATGATACACAAGCTTACAAACTTGTGTATTTTTTAATCCAGCCCATTAAATTGCTTCCTGATTCTTATTCAGTTTTTTTGCACTGATTGAATTTATTAATGTTAATTTTAATACTGTTAATCTTGTGTGGTCATGCTAAATAACAGTAAGTCCCGGGGACTCCATTATTCTGGTGGGGGACTTCAACGCCCACATGGGAAACGACAAACACCTGGAGAGGCGTGATCGGGAGGAATGGCCTCCCCGATCTGAAACCGAGTGGTTTTTTTTATTGGACTTCTGTTAGTCAGGTTGTCCCTAATGAACACCATTTCAAACATCAGTGCACTTGGAAACCAGGACACCCTAGGGAGGAGGTCAAAGATCACTTTGTTGTCGTCTCATCAGACCTTCGGGGCCCCATGTTTTGGGCACTCGGGTGAAGAGAGGGGCAGCTGTCCACTGATCACCACCCGGTGGTGAGTTGGAGCCGCTGGAGGAGGAGAAAGCCGGACAACTTGGCAGGCCCAAGCGCATAGGGGGTCTGCTGGGAACGTCGGGCGGACCCTCCCCAGGGATGTATTCAACTCCCACCCCCGGGGAAGAGCTTTGACCAATTCGGGGGGGATGTTGGAGAATAAGTCCGGTGGCCCTGTTCTCCGCATCTATTTCGATCCCTGCTGCCCGTGCTGGGGCCGAAAGGTCTGCGGGCCTGTCGCGGGGGAAAATCCCAGAACCCGGGTGGGGGAAAACCGGGCAGTAAGGATGCTGTAAAGCTAAAGAAGATCCTATCGGCTGTGGCTGGCTTGTGGCTCCTAAGGCAGCTGACGGGGACCGTGAGGCCAAGTGTCTGCGGCCCGGGCTGGGGCAGAGGCAAAAACCGGGGCCTGGGAGGATTTTCGGTGAGGCCATGGAAGGACTACCGGTTGGCCTCGAAGCGATTCTGGCAAAACCTCCAGCGCCTCAGGAGGGGAAGCAGTGCTTTGCCCCAAAACTGTTTATAGTGGGGGTCGGGAGCTGCTGACCTCGCAGGGGACTTATCGGGCGGGAAAGGGGTACTTCGAGGATCTCCCCAAACCCCATCACGCATTCCCTGTTTAAACAGGGCTGGGGGCTCGGGTTGGACTCTTTCATCACCCGGTTGAAATCACCGAGGGAGTTAAAAAGCTCATAAAAGGGACCGAGGGGGTGTTCCAACCCCGGGGGGTCACACTCCTCGTCTCCCGGTAAAGGGGCCAGGGTTTGGAGAGGAAGTCCACCGTAGTCAACCTCGGCTTCAGAGGAGATGGGGGTTTCGTCCCGGCCGTGGAACCGGGCCCTCTATACCCTACAGGGTACTCAGGGTTCATGGGAGTTTTCCCCAAACCCGGGTCCACATTTTTTTTGTGGACCTGGGAAAGCTTCGACTGTTTTTCCTCGTGATGCCCGTGGGGGGTCTCCGGATAGGGAATGGGGGGCCCTTTTTTAGGGCCCCCGGGGTCCTCTGTACAAGCGGGGGAGATTTTGGTCCGCATTCCCCGGCACTAATGGGCCCTGTTCCCGGGGTGAAAATTTTGGGGACTCCGCAGGGCTGCCCTTTGTCCCCGGGCCCCCCCTTTTTCAAAAATTTTATGGACGGTTTTTCTAGACGCAGCCAAGGGCCGGGGGGGGTCGGGTTTTGGGACCAGGGGGTTTTTCGTCCCTTCTTTTTGCAGATACGTGGTTTGCTGCCCCCTCTACCAAGACCTACAGCATGCGCGGGGGCGTTCGCAGCCGAGTTAAACCTTTGGGTTTAAATCCTCCTCAATCAGGGGCCTGGTCTCGACCAAAAAAGGGTGGCTTGTCCTCTTCAGGTTGGAGGAGATTTTTCTGCCTCAAGTGGGGGAGTTAAAGTTCTGGGGGTCTTGTTCACAAAGTGAGGGAAAATGGAGGGGGAGATCGACAAAACGTGGGTGCGGCTCCGCAGAAGGGGGCACTGTGCCGCTCCTTGGGTGAAGAGAGGCTGAGCCCGACAAGCGAAGCTCTCGATTTCCCCGGCGGTTACTTCCTACCCTCCCTAGGGCCATAATTTGGTTTCTGCCGAAAGAAGAGATCCCGGATACAAGCGGCGAAAGGGCTTCCTCCGAGGGTGGCCGGGCACCCCCTTAAGATAGGGGAGGACTGGGCCATCCGGGGGGGGGGCTCGGAGTAACCGTGCCCCTCCATTGAGAGGACCGTTGGGGTGGTGGGGCATCTTCCCAAAATCCTCCGGGGACCCTTTTCCTCGGGAGGTGTTCCAGGCACGTCCCACCAGGGGGGGCCCCAGGGACGGCCCGGACACGCTGGAGGGATTATGTCTCTTGGCTGGCCTGGGAGCACCTTGGGCTCCCCCCGGAGGAGCTGGAGGAGGTGTCTGGGGAGAGGGACGTCTGGGTGTCTCTGCTGAGTCTGCTGCCCCCGCAACCCAGTCCTGGATAAGCGGAAGACGACGAGTACGAGTACGAGCATTTTAAAACCATGTCCTCTTACTTGCCCCATCAAGTGTCCTCTTAAGTGTCTGTTGTCCCATTAATTTTTTGACTGTGAGTTATTCATGTTATTTACTTAATGGTGATCTACTCTGCATACCCAGAACCAGAACCAAACATGGAGAAGCAGCTTATGCTCCACTATTCTGGAATAGACTCCCAGAAAACTGTAAAAGCACTGAAACCCTAAGTTGCTTTAAATCAAGATTAAAAACCTATTTGTTTAAATGCAGTGTACCAGTTCCTGTATCATTTGAGCTAACTGCCGTTTCTCTTCTCTCACCTCAACAGAGGTGGAGTTTTGTGTAAACTGTGGAAGGCCATCACAGACTTCAGGCAGAAGCCAGCCTGACACTAACAACTCAGCATCCTCCATCTTTTACCTCAGTATTTATAGGAACAACCAGACGTTCAGGAAGAAGAAAAACCTGCCTTCACTGGGAGTGCAGGACAACTTTCCAACCACACAAGAATCTTCTGGAGAGTTTTTCTAATTTTAAAACAAAGATTCTGAACTTTTGGAGATTTTTAAAACCATTAGAAAAAGTGCTATTTGGTTTGATAAGACTGTTGGATAAAGGACGCTGTGTTTGTTACAGGTCTGCAATGACAAAATAAAACTATTACTAAGAGGTTAAGCTTGTTTGAAACAAAGCATTTTCTCTAGTCTTTACGTTACGTTTACAGAAATGGAGACTGACCGTTTTTTAAAAGCCTGAGATACAAAATACTACATCCAACATCATCTGTACTAATTTTTTTTATCACAAAATCTGATCACTACTTTATTTAAACAGATTTTATTTAATTGTACTGTGTAACATGTTGGCTCATGCTTCTTGTTTTTTTTTGTTATTTAAATGTTTTCTTTTACATTTCCTTTTAAGGTGCAAACCTTCAGTTTTATTGCTAAATATATTTTTCATGTAAATAATGTGTTATACATCAAGTGTGAATGACTTTTATGTACCTTATAGAAGATATTGCTAAATATAGCCAAACTGCCATGTCAATTGGACCAAGTCTATAAAATGAAGACACAGGAAAGAGTAATTGTGTATTATTGTATTTTCTAGTCTGAGCTGTCATAGGAAGTAGCATTCATTTGGTAATTAATTAATATAACATGATCTGATCATTGGCTTTTGTTGTTGTAAACTGGCACAGTTGTGTTTATATCTGGTTTGTAATCCTTGAGTCAGATGTAGCTTGTGGTGAAGATTCTGAAGTGCAAACAAATGTATGGGTCTTTTTTTAACTAGTTTCTCTGAAATGGGGGAAAGAATCATGAACAGTTTGTCAGTTTCATTTTATATTCAAGATGATTCAAGATTTTTGTGCAATTGGTAAAATAAAAATGTTCATGTTGAAACTGTGAAAAAATGTGTGAAACATTATTTTACAGATCCCTGAGTATATAGTCAATGTACATTGATGCAAGATTTAAAGGTCAATGTTAATTAATGAATTCTTTATTTTCCTGTTGCAACATTTAAATTGTATTTTGCTTGTAATTCAACATTTTGCCTGACATTTAGATACTATGGTGTTTCTTTGCTAAGAACGTGGACTCTGATTGAATTAGTAAGAGATTTAAAAATTCAAAACTTTTTGTGTTTTTGTGTTTTGTGTGAATTACAGTAAATAATTAATTTGAGAATTGCAACTGGACTCCAACTAAGACATGGTTGTACAAACTGACACACCGAGCTAGGACCGCATTAGTCAGATAAGCAGCAAAGAGGTCCTTGACAACTCTAGAGGAGCTGCGAATATCCACAGCTTAGGTGGGACAACTTGTCGAAAGGGGAACTTTTGGTCGTGCAGAGTTGCAAGAACTCTTTCTTCCTTTGGTCAGAGGAGATCAAAATCACATTTTTTGGTCAACACATTTACGGTGCTATGTGTGGAAACAAACAAACCATACCCACCATGAAACACAATAGTGGCAGCATCATTCTGTGGAGATGCTTCAGGAGAAACAGAGAAGCTGGTCAGAGATGATGGTAACAACGATGGAGCTAAATTCAGGGCAATTCTGGAACATTCTTACTTATTAGCACTGTCAATGGAGCCTATATTTACAATCCATTTGTAATTATAGGCTCCATTTGTACTTGTAATTACCAAGTTTGAAGTTGAAAAAGAAGTTACCGGTAAGTCCACAGAAGAAGGACTTCTGAGATGGAAACTCAGTGGCTTCCATCCATCCTTGAATTGTTGATAAATTTAGTCTGGTCACTGAGCATCAATTGGCTGATCCAACTGGTTTTCGAACTTGGACCTGGAACACAATCTAGCTGGGTTTGATACACTATATTGCCAAATGTATTTACTTTTACATGTACATGAACTTTGATGACATCCTATTCTTAATCTATAAAGCCATATTTGTTGATGGACGCACAGTTGTCGGCAATTGCACCATTAATTTGTAAACATCCTCCACAATGTTAAGGAGTGTAATCATAGTTAGACGAGAAAACCTGAACTGCAGCCTCTGCTCTAATTCATCCCAAAGGTGTTCAAGAACGTTGAGGTCAGGACTCTGTACAGGTCAGTGAAGTGTCTTTGCACCAAACTTTGTACACCTGCAGCCATGGAAGTTATTGGAACACCAGAAGTCGTTGGGTAAGGGAAAAAACCCTGACACTAAAATCAGGGCCCAAAAGCGCCACAATTCAATAAATAAATAAGGTAATAAATACAGTTTTACATATGTGATCATAAATGAACCATTATTTAAGTATTTAAATATTTATTAAATACACTTTTACAACATTATTCCATTATATTTATTCATATTTAATAATTTAAATGTCCCATGTTGCAGCACATTGTACATTTAATTTATGTCAGCCTTCATCAAAAAGCTGCTAGAGACAGTAATTGGTCTGGTAGTTAAACTGTTGTGAAGGTTGACCAATCAAATGATAGGGAGTCATATTCATAGTTTCATTTATCTGATGATGGACTGTAGGAAATCTGAAATATTTATATGATTTTTACATATAATGAATTTGAGTTTTATTTCATGATTTAAAAACTTAATTATTTAATTGTATATTTAATAAATCACTTGTACATTTTTTTACAAGTCTTATGTTGTATATTTTTTGTGTATTTGTTACAGTTTAATGTAAACTATCAAAGATCTAAATATGTATCAAAGTATTTATTTGTCATTTCGGGGTTCTTTCGGTCCTCGATCCTCTGAAACTGAGCACCAACAGGTGAGCTGTTAATCGCCGTAATTATTCAGTTATCAGCGTGACGTCAGCGTTTGTGCTCTCGCGACCGCCCCTCCCTCACCATGACAACAGCGGGCTTTTAGCATCGTCAGGAAACAAGCGTTTCCTCCTCCACTGTAGATGAAGAGGCGCTTCCCTAAAGTCGTGTTTGAAATTTCCCAATCTGGCATATTTTTCATGTTGGAAGGTCCCTGGAGCTGATAGAGGCCCTCATGAGAGGGAGGCCAGCCGGAGGCAGAGGGAGACGCTGTTTTACTGACTGAACAACAACATGGCTCTGCTTCAGCATCCCCAGCTGCTGCTTCCCTGGGTTTTTCTCCTGTTCTTTACTAACCGCATCCACGCCCGGTCCTCTCAGATATCAGACCTGAAATCTAAAATATCCGGAGTGGAGGAGCTCTTGGAGGAATTCCGAAAGCAGCTCCAGCAGGACCAGTCGTACAGAGCAGCCGACGTGAGCGACTCCTGCGTGGGCGACTTCGGCGCCGCGGAGGAGCGCATCATCCGGACGAAGGCCTCCATCGAGCAGGGAGCCACCTTCCTGTTGGCTCCGGATAGGGTGTACACCTGGAGGGATTGTCTACACGCCTGCTGCTCGCAGCCTCACTGCACGGTGGCGGTGGTTCAGGAGGACCTGAGGCGACCCGGGGACAGCCTCAGTTGTTACCTGTTTAACTGCATCTACAGGAATAAAAACATCTGCACCTTCGCACCGCAGGAAGGCTTCACCACCTACAGTCGGACTCCAAACGCCACGCAGACGCAAGGACACCTGCCTGCTTCATACAGCTCAGCCACCGGGAGGCCCAGGCAAGCTGAGGAGGATGTCACACAAGGTGGGAGCCTGCTGTAAAACTATACAAAACGTGATCATTCTTTGCTAACATACCAGGATGAGATGTTGTTACAAGTCCTATGAGTCGTTATTAAATGTTTAATTTACAGGTTTTACATAAAAGCATGATGGTTGACAACATGTAGACATATAAATAACAGGTAGTAGGTTTTTGGTCTACAGTCAGAAAACGTAACCACGACCTGAACACACCATCTCTACTGTGAAACATGGTGGTGGCAGCATAATGCTGTGGGGATGATTTTTGTTCAGAAAAATGTTGAAAAACCTGTATTATTTTTCTCCATTTCACAATCATATACTGTCTTGTGTTTGTCTGTCTCATTAACATAAAATATTTGGACGTTGGAGGCTGTAATGTGATAAAATCTGGAAAGGTTTGTGGGGTGTAAACACATTTTCACCGCTTTGTAGTTTACATTTTACTCAACTGTAGTTTCAGTAGAATAAATTAGTGGTCAAGCTTCATGAAGTATGGTTCAGTTCAAAATGTAGCCATTAGGACCAAATTCGGAAATGAGAAAAAAAATTTTTTTAGAAAATTATACCAACGTTGTTTTGTTTTGTTGGGGTAAATGTAGAAAATAGAAAAAGGAATGTCCTCCTGCTCACATTAATTACTAGAAAATAGAAAACCTTTAATGAACGCCATTCTTTTCTGCAAACATTTCTGTCTATATCCTGCAGTTTGTTTTCTCTTTCTCATTTGACCAGACACTGTTATGCATTCACTTATTTTGCACGACCATATCAGAAAAGGTAGACGCTTTTTTCCATAGCATTTATCGAAAACAGTTGAGGAAGCTTTAAAGCATGGCAGACTGTTGATCTGTGTGTTTTTGGGAGGGTAATGTAGCTTGTTCTACGGTAAAGTCTCCTTCTATCAGCCTTGTAAAGCTTCCATGGATCTCGGCACAGTGCAACTAAACATTAAGAACTGCTTGTTTCCCTGATAAGGCAGCGCGGCTGGATTAATGATTGGCCATTTGGCTTGTTGTGCGTAAAATTAGATCAGGATGTTGAGAGCAGGAGCACGTGTTGTGCAACTTCAACTATCACAGCAGTGATGGAAGTAAATGTAGAACGAGTTGTTTGGTTTTCTTGTTTCAGCTTTTCGGTTGCTGATTTTTTTTTATAATGTTTTATGTCATTCTGAAGTGAATATATTTAGGTTTCAACTTCCTAAAATAGGGCATGATCACTATTTTAGCCATAAAATAATAAGGTAGCTAGAAAATTTAAAATTGCCAGAACTACTTTCCTGTAGGTTTCCTTTGTTTTATTGGCACCTACTGATTTAAATGTTAACTTCTAATATTCTACTCACTGTATGTTTACTAACCAAATAATAATTTAGCTTCAACGCTTTACCTCAGAGTAGGGTGACATTTAGTTTTCAGTCAAATGAAAAATGTTTTTATGTCTGCAGCAAAAAGCTCGTAAAAGCTCCGGTATTATTGATACGCTTTGAGATGGTACTGGCAGAAAATAAACCAAAACCAGTGTTTAGTCAAAATAAATATACTAAAACAGGAAGGTGAACATTACAGAAATAACCACTGGTCAAATTCACAGAAATGGACGAGCCTCCTCGCAGCGATGCCGGACAGGATGTGGTGATCCAGCTACCCACCGACTGGGCCATCCTGGACGGCAGGGACAGTGTGGACGACCACAGGATCACCCACTATGAGTGGACTCTTGTTAAAGGGGATACAGCCATCAATATGAAGGTTTGTTTTCTGATTTTACCTTAACAGTTTCTACAACATTTATATGTCACTAAACACTCAAAATGTATCAATTTATGCAAAGGACACAAAAACTACAAAGAAGCGTCAGGATGCAGAGGTTAATGGTCTTGCAGTAGTTGGTGAAATCCCACAGTTCACTATCCTAACTGCAAAAAGAGCTCTATACAAAATAACTTCTTTAAAACCTTTGCACTCGAACAAGAACATATACAGCATTTATTTTGATGATGCAGGTGGTCGTGAAGATTTAGCTCCAACAGAAAGCGTTGCACAGCTCTATTGATCTGTGCTCAAAGAGTCAGACGCTGCAAATATTTGCACCTCTACTATGAATAGTCGGTTATTGTTGTCACAGACAACAGTGAATAAAATGCGTGGATGCTTGCTTTAAGTGAGCAGGTTGGCTTGAATGCACAGGTCCATATTACCCCGCTTTATCAACAGAGATTAGAGTTTGTTTTCTATCCACAGTGACCATAGAAAAGCTGAACGTTGAGTCTTAAAGACCAGAACCTTACAGATTATATCTGCACTGATGAAGGTATATGCCCCTTTAATTCGCTGTTAGTTTTAGTGTTCTATACCTTTAACAGAAAAGATGTGAAAAACATTTTAACAGGGACATCTCTATATTGGCTTTAATTTAACATTTTCTTTCACATCCTTCATATTTCCTTCATATACCAAACATGTTATATTTGACTTTAACATGACTACACCTTTAATAACATTTATGAGGTAAAACAGTAATCAGAGTGAACCAATTTAGATTATTTTCAGGTTATAAATAGTTGTTTTTTTTTTTTTTTTGAGAAAATGTATCATATTTGATTTGATACAAAAAGACAGGATGCCACTAAACAAATTTGGTTAATTTAATTTTCAAAATTAGAATCTGATGTCACATCTGTTGCAGCTGATGTGCTTTATGTTGTTGGTCCACATTGTAGGCGACCCATCCAGGGCTGCTGAAGGTCAGTGGTCTCCAGGAGGGGGTCTACACGTTCCAGATGACCGTTACCGACACATCGGGACAGAAGAGCTCAGACAACATCTCTGTCACTGTGCTGGCAC
Source organism: Crenichthys baileyi (assembly GCA_036173005.1). Lineage (NCBI taxonomy): Eukaryota > Metazoa > Chordata > Actinopteri > Cyprinodontiformes > Goodeidae > Crenichthys > Crenichthys baileyi. The sequence goes on from JAHHUM010001462.1 coordinate 646,783, forward strand.
CAAAACACCAGGCAGACGGTGAAAGACTCACCACAAATGTTGCCACTGTTGCTTCTGGGTTTGTATGGGAGGTTGGGTAGTTATCCATATCTGTGTTCACAGTCTGCACTGGTGACTGCTCCAACTACCAGTTCAAGTGTGATGATGGCTGCTGCATTGACATCTCCTACGCCTGTGATGGGAGGCAACACTGTCCGGACCGCTCTGATGAGGACTTTTGCACAAATTGTACAGATTTTTTATCTTTTAATTAGAAAAATCATTATCAAAAACTTAAAGACTTCACAAAACCTGGTCACTGTACTTTCTTTTCTAGTCGATGGTGGCCGGAAGTCAGTGACCCACCCTGTGGATCCTCCCGGCCCTCAGAGGCCCGTAGCACGAACAGAGCAGAGCGAGGATGCCTCCATGCTTCCAGATGGATCCAGGAAAACCGTCGTATCAGCAGTTGACAGGAGCAAGGTTGTTCCTCCACAAAGCCTGAGTGAGCAGGGGGCTACTGATAATCAAGGTAGGAAGGTGCTTAAAAAGCTTTACAGTAGAACTTTGAGTTAGAGGACATTTATGTGACGAGTCTACAGGCTTTTATCTCATTTAGTTCTTCCTGGTAAACTGTTTGCCCAAGAATATGATGTTGTTTCTTAGTCCTTAGTGCCTTATCTTTTTGTAAAGCAGCAGAGAGGACATTTGTTTGGACATAACAGCAGATGGAGCCTACAGGCAGCCACTGAGTCACAGCAGTGAGCAAAAAATACGGGGCAGAGCCAAAGAACCACTCTGCATTCCCTGGAAAGCAGCTCTTAGCCTGCATCTCCTCTGAGTGCCAGAACAAAGCTCCTCTGTCTCTGATGCCATCTGATCCCTGAGTTAGACTGAGAGGCCACTTTTACACATTGCTGTTTTAACATACTGTGTGTGTTATGTACCATAAGTGCATTCTCTAGGAGAGCTGAGAATGAAGCTATAAAAAAAGAAGAGACCAAATTGTTGGTCTGGTGATGGTTTAACAGATGTAAGGATCAGTCTCTCGTTTTATTTATACCCAAGATTAGTTTGACAACTGAGTGTTCAATTAGGCTAAAATGTTCTCATGTTACTAGTCGGTTTGTCCATTACCTGGTTCAAAACCTTAATACCCAATAGAAGCTTTTGTTCCTCTAGTTTTTGCAGTTGGCAAGGTTTCCATTGGAAGATTATGGAATAACTCAGTAATAGTATATTATTATCTAAGTAAAAATAATTCCAGAAGTAAACATGGATTATTATATGTTCTAGATACCCATGACATAATTTTTTAATGAACGGCGCTGTTTGTTTTCTTTAATAGTTAAATGAATTCAGTCGAACATGTTTCTAACATGATAAATAAAAGTTTGTAGTAACATTTGTGGAGCCATTACATCTCATTCACTATAAAGTGTCTTGCAAAAGTATTCATACTCCTTGACCTTTTTCACATTTGTGACATTACAACCACAAACCCTAATGTATTTAGGTTTTTTCTGACAGACCAACACACAGTAGCACATGTGAGACATGGTAGTTGTAGCATCATGCTGAAGGGATGCTTTTCTTAAGAAGGAACAGGGAAGCTGTTCAGTTGATGGGAAAATAACCTATTAGAGGCTATAAAAGACTTGAGATTGGGTCAGAGGTTCAACAGGAGAGCTTCAATGGAATGGTTTGAATCAAGTAAAGTCCAGGCAAGACTTGAATTTAAATTTTACACACTATGCATCCAATACAGAATGAAGAATGAAAATCTCAGTTTCTAGATGTGCAAAGCTGGTAGGTGCATACCCCAAAGACCTCCAGCTGTGCAGTGAAAGCAGGTCCAACAACGCATTGATTCAGGGGGGGAGGGGTTAGGGGTATATATACTCCATCTTTCAAATGTTTATTTGTAAAAAAAATCCTATTTTCCTTATTCATAATAATGCACTACTTTGTGCTGTTCTATTACATAAAATCCAAATAAAACACTTTGATGTTGTGGTTGTAATGTGACAAAATGTGAAAAAAGTCATTCAGTATGAAGTCTTTTGCAAGCTGATGCCAAATATTATTTTAAAAGTACAGCAAGTGTATCTGTTCCTGCAGATCCGTGTGCTGCAGCCCCGGTCGTTGGCCCTTGTAAAGGCACCTTTCCTCGGTGGTACTACGACCAAAAGGCGGGAGAATGCAAACACTTTCTGTACGGGGGTTGCCAGGGTAACCATAACAACTTCCTCCAGGAGTCTGACTGTGTCAGCGAATGTTTACAGAAAGGTAAGATGTATCATTTAGGTATGTCTTTTTAATTACAAAAAGCTAAAGCTGCAATCATTTTCACACTGACATTTTTTAGGCGCAGGCTTCAGGCCAACAAGTGTAGCGCCTCCTGTCACCAAGCAGGCTGAGATTGGTGAGTCCATAAATGTGACCTGCTTTACATATCAGTAACACAACGTTTACTGGCTAAAGTCTTGTCTGTATTATTTGTTTAAACTGCCCCTAAAGTCTCCCAAAGCCAAGCGGAAAGTGACACAATCTCTAAATCCTTTCCAGTTAAAGGAGGACACCCAGGCCCAGAATCAGGTTAGACCTATTCTCTCAGCTTATACGTAGCTCATTTATGAGCTGATCTACAGGTAAAGTTCTGCTTTTCTATCTTTCAGGTGCAATTCTTCCTCTGGCGCTTGGCATCCTCATCACCGCTCTGCTGCTGCTCATGATCGGCTGTCGCCTTAGACTCGTTCGTCAGAAGCTAAAGAAAGCACGACCCCTCACCACAGAGGAGTCTGATTACCTCATCAACGGCATGTATCTGTAGCATAAGAAGCTGGGCAGAGATGTGGGAGTTGGCACTTTGTCTTACTTCACATCTATGTGCTCTGCTGCCCTGAAAGCAACACCCGCACTATGATCCCATCTGACTGATACTGCAATGCTGCTCCCCTCAGAATCATTCAAACATTTTCAAGTGCTTCAATAATTGTATTTGTGTTGTCTTGAGAAAACCTAATTATGAATCAATAAAGATTTATTGTTTGTCCTTGTATAGATACAGACAGTGTAAAATCCCCATGATTACACAAGACAACCAGCTTTCTGTCATATCAGACATTGTTGAGCGCTTCTTCTTGCAAGTCTTGCACAAAAGACTGGGTGTCACTAATTTGCCATATTTGTGCAGCAGCTTTAACCACAGTTAGCTTGACTGAAAGACACGAGTATTGGATTGCCTGGTAACCATAGTTATCATCAGTAAATCCTGTGTGAGTCTGAATCATATGGTCCATACCATGTTCTTTAAATTATTTCATCTTCCTATCTTTACAGCGTGTTTTTCTTGACTGTGCATCTAGTGATAAACCATTAACAACGTCTTTTATTTGATTTCTTGTTTAAAAAAATTAAAGTACCATATGGGAAGGACATTTACAATACTGAGTGGTTATTGGTCATTGATCTCCACTGCAGGAAGAAAGGGGAATGTTTGAACCTATTCTTTGTGAAATTACACAGTCACATACATTTTACTTCACACCTTTGTTCAGAACTGATCACAAGTTAATAATTAAATAATTAATACATTTTATTTAGAGTTGAGAAGTTGAAAGACTAGACTGCTGAGTTCTGAAGTCATTTTAGACAGAAGTAAATTTAGCATTTCATTTGGAAGTCTAAGTTAAAGTGTCTGGAGGAAGAACAGAGAGGCATAGAATCCACATTGCTTGAGGTCCAAGTCTCCACAGTCAGTGATGATTTGTGAAGCTATGTCATCTGTAGGTGTTGGTCCACTATGTTTTATCAAGTTCTAGGTCAGCACAGCTGACTACCAGGAAACTTTGCATATCATCCTTATAAAGACGTTGATTTAATTTTCCAGCGGGATTTGGCCCCTGCCCACACTGCAAAAGGTACCAAGAGCTGGTTCAATGACCATGGTGTTACTATGATTAACTCGCCAGCAAACTGCCCTGGCCTAAACCCCGCAGGGAATTTATTACATATTTTCAAGAGGAAGATAAGAAACAATGCAGATGAGCTAAAGTGCAGCTGAACACCTCCATGCCACGCCGCATTGATGCAGTAATTTATGCAAAAGGAGCCCTGACTGAGCACAAAAAAATACATTGAGAACAGCAGCCATTATATTCCAAGGCAAATCATGAAAATGTATACACTCACCAGTCAATTAGGTACACCTTGCTAGCACCGGGTTGGACCCCCTTTTGCCTTCAGAACTGCCTTAATCCTGTGGCATAGATTCAACAAGGTACTGGAAACATTCCTCAGAGAGTTTGGTCCATATTGACATGATAGCATCACAAAGATGCTGCAGATTTGTCAGCTGTACATCCATGATGCAAATCTCCCGTTCCACCACATCCTAAAGGTGCTCTATTGGGTTGAGATCTGGTGACTCTGGAGGCCATTTGAGTCCAGTGAACTCATTGTCATGTTATAGAAGCCAGTCTGAGATGATTCGTGCTTTATGACATGGCGCGTTATCCTGCTGGAAGTAACCATCAGAAGATGAGTACACTGTGGTCATAAAGGGATGGATATGGTCCGCAACAATACTCAGGTAGGCTGTGGCGTTGACACAATGCTCAATTGGTACTAAGGGGCCCAAAGTGTGCCAAGAAAATATCCCCCACACCGTTACACCACCACCACCAGCCTGAACCGTTGATACAAGGCAGGATTGATGCATGCTTTCATGTTTTTGATGCCAAATTCTGACCCTACCATCCAAATGTCACAGCAGAAATCGAGACTCATTAGACCAGGCTACGTTTTTCCAATCTTCTTTTGTCCAATTTTGGTGAGCCTGTGCGAATTGTAGCGTCTGTTTCCTGTCCTTAGCTGACAGGAGTGGCACCCGGTGTGGTCTTCTGCTGATGTAGCCCATCCGCCTCAAGGTTCGACGTGTTGTGCGGTCAGAGATTCTCTTCTGCATGCCTTGGTTTTGATATATATATATATATATAAATATATACAGGGGTTGGACAATGAAACTGAAACACCTGGTTTTAGACAATACATTATTAGTAAGGTGTAGGGGCTCCTTTTGCGGCCAATACAGCGTCAATTCATCTTGGGAATGACATATACAAGTCCTGCACAGTGGTCAGAGGGATTTTAAGCCATTCTTCTTGCAGTGGCCAGGTCATTACGTGATACTGGTGGAGGAAAACGTTTCCTGACTGGCTCCTCCAAAACACCCCACAGTGGCTCAATAATATTTAGATCTGGTGACTGTGCAGGCCATGGGAGATGTTCAACTTCACTTTCATGTTCATCAAACCAATCTTTCACCAGTCTTGCTGTGTGTATTGGTGCATTGTCATCCTGATACACGGCACAGCCTTCAGGATACAATGTTTGAACCATTGGATGCACATGGTCCTCAAGAAAGGTTCGGTAGTCCTTGGCAGTGACTCGCCCATCTAGCACAAGTATTGGGCCAAGGGAATGCCATGATATGGCAGCCCAAACCATCACTGATCCACCCCCATGCTTCACTTTGGGCATGCAACAGTCTGGGTGGTACGCTTCTTTGGGGCTTCTCCACACCGTAACTCTACCGGATGTGGGGAAAACAGTAAAGGTGGACTCATCAGAGAACAATACATGTTTCACATTGTCCACAGCCCAAGATTTGCTCTCCTTGCACCATTGAAACCGACGTTTGGCATTGGTATGAGTGACCAAAGGTTTGGCTATAGCAGCCCGGCCGTGTATATTGACCCTGCGGAGCTCCCGACGGACAGTTCTGGTGGAAACAGGAGAGTTGAGGTGCACATTTAATTCTGCCGTGATTTGGGCAGCCGTGGTTTTATGTTTTTTGGATACAATCCGGATTAGCACCCGAACATCCCTTTCAGACAGCTTCCTCTTGCGTCCACAGTTAATCCTGTTGGATGTGGTTCGTCCTTCTTAGTGGTATGCTGACATTACCCTGGATACCGTGGCTCTTGATACATCACAAAGACTTGCTGTCTTGGTCTCAGATGCGCCAGCAAGACGTGCACCAACAACTTGTCCTCTTTTGTACTCTGGTATGTCACCCATAATGTTGTGTGCATTTCAATATTTTGAGCAAAACTGTGCTCTGCTAATTGAACCTTCACACTCTGCTCTTACTGGTGCAATGTGCAATCAATGAAGACTGGCTACCAGGCTGGTCCACTTTAGCCATGAAACCTCCCACACTAAAATGACAGGTGTTTCAGTTTCATTGTCCAACCCCTGTATATACACTGCTCAAAAAAATAAAGCGAACACTTAAACAACACAATATAACTCCAAGTAAATCAAACTTCTGTGAAATCAAACTGTCCACTTAGGAAGCAACACTGATTGACAATCAGTTTCACATGCTGTTATGCAAATGGAATAGACAACAGGGGGAAATCTTTGCCGATTAGCAAGACACACTCAATAAAGGAGTGGTTCTGCAGGTGGGGACCACAGACCACTTCTCAGTACCTATGCTTTCTGGCTGATGTTTTGGTCACTTTTGAATGTTGGTGGTGCTTTCACACCCGTGGAGATGGACTCTACAACCCACACAATTGACTCAGGTAGTGCAGCTCATCCAGGATGGCACATCAATGCGAGCTGTGGCAAGAAGGTTTGCTGTGTCTGTCAGCGTAGTGTCCAGAGCCTGGAGGTGCTACCAGGAGACAGAATAGTACACCAGGAGCCGTGGAGGAGGCCGTAGGAGGGCAACAACCCAGCAGCAGGACCGCTACCTCCGCCTTTGTGCAAGGAGGAACAGAAGGAGCACTGCCAGAACCCTGCAAAATGACATCCAGCAGGCCACAAACGGTTAGAAACCGACTCCATGAGGATGGTATGAGGGCCCGACGTCCTCAAAAGGGGGTTGTGCTCACAGCCCAACACCGCGCTGGGCGCTGGCCATTTACCAGAGAACACCAGGATTGGCAAATTCGCCACTGGTTCCCTGTGCACTTCATAGATGAAAGCAGGTTCACACTGAGCACATGTGACAGACGTGACAGAGTCTGGAGACACCGTGGAGAGCGATCTGCTGCCTGCAATATCCTTCACCATGACCAGTTTGGCAGTGGGTCAGTAATGGTGCGGGGTGGCATTTCTTTGGAGGGCCGCCCTCCATGTGCTCGCCAGAGGTAGCCTGACTGCCATTAGTACCGAGATGAGATCCTCAGACCCCTTGTGAGACCATATGCTGGTGCGGTCGGCCCTGGGTTCCTCCTAATGCAGGACAATGCTAGACCTCATGTGGCTGGAGTGTGTCACCAGTTCCTGCAAGATGAAGACATTGAGGCTATGGACTGGCCCGCCCGTTCCCCAGACCCGAATTCGATTGAGCACATCTGGGACATCATGTCTCGCTCCATCCACCAACGTCACGTTGCACCACAGACTGTCCAGGAGTTGGCGGATGCTTTAGTCCAGGTCTGGGAGGAGATCCCTCAGGAGACCATCCGCCGTCTCATCAGGAGCATGCCAAGGCTTTTTAGGGAGGTCATACAGGCACGTGGAGGCCACACACAACACTGAGCCTCTTTTTGACTTGTTTTAAGGACATTACCTCAAAGTTGGATCAGCCTGTAGTGTGTGACTCCAAATCCAGGCCTCCATTGGTTCATAAATTTGATTTCCATTGATGATTTTTGTGTGATTTTGTTATCAGCACATTCAACTTTGTACAGAACAAAGTATTCAATGAGAATATTTCATTCATTCAGATCTAGGATATGTTATTTGAGTGTTCCCTTCATTTTTTGGGCAGTGTATATAAAGTACATATATTGTATAAATGTGTTATCAACCTACCAAAAATTTGGTAAAAGGGGTATTAAAAAGAGGATATTTCTGTACAAACTCAAACATTTACTGTATAAACAGAAAATGCTGAATCAATATTCCAATGTTTCCAAACATTTCTTCAGCATTTACTGGTTTTGTCTCAAAAACAGCTTGTCTGATGTTACACAAGTTTTGCGATAGATTATGTCCCAGGGCTTAGTCTGGTCGCTTCATATCGTTAACCTTGTCACTGTGGAACAAAGATGCTGCTCACAATACTGGTCTGGTTTGGGTTCATATCATCGAAAGACCCATTTCAACAAACGTCCTCATAGTGTAGAAGACATCTGGACATCTCTTGTTTTGTGAAGATGTTTCACCTCTCATCCAAAAGGCTTCTTCAGTTCTGAACATGGCTGGAAGTAAGTAGCAGGCTTTATAAGGTGTAGTCAGAACAAGCACATACAGGGGTTGGACAATGAAACTGAAACACCTGGTTTTAGACCACAATAATTTATTAGTATGGTGTAGGGCCTCCTTTTGCGGCTAATACAGCGTCAATTCGTCTTGGGAATGACATATACAATTCCTGCACAGTGGTCAGAGGAATTTTAAGCCATTCTTCCTGCGGTATAGTGGCCAGGTCACTACGTGATACTGGTGGAGGAAAGCGTTTCCTGACTCGCTCCTCCAAAACACCCCAAAGTGGCTCAATAATATTTAGATCTGGTGACTCTGCAGGCCATGGGAGATGTTCAACTTCACTTTCATGTTCATCAACCAATCTTTCACCAGTCTTGCTGTGTGTATTGGTGCATTGTCATCCTGATACAGGGGCACCGCCTTCAGGATACAATGTTTGAACCATTGGATGCACATGGTCCTCAAGAATGGTTTGGTAGTCCTTGGCAGTGACGCGTCCATCTTGCACAAGTATTGGACCAAGGGAATGCCATAATATGGCAGCCCAAACCATCACTGATCCACCCCCATGCTTCACTCTGGGCATGCAACAGTCTGGGTGGTACACTTCTTTGGGGCTTCTCCACACCGTAACTCTCTCGGATGTGGGGAAAACAGTAAAGGTGGACTCATCAGAGAACAATACACGTTTCACTTTGTCCACAGCCCAAGATTTGCGCTCCTTGCACCATTGAAACCGACGTTTGGGATTGCATGAGTGACCAAGGTTTGGCTATAGCAGCCCGGGGCCGTGTATATTGACCCTGCGGAGCTCCCGACGGACAGTTCTGGTGGAAACAGGAGAGTTGAGGTAACCATTTAATTCTGTCGTGATTTGGCCAGCCGTGGTTTTTTTGTTTTTCTGGATACAATCTGGGTTTTGCACTCGAACATCCCTTTCAGACAGCTTCCTCTTGCGTCCACAGTTAATCCTGTTGGATGTGGTTCGTCCTTCTTGGTGGTATGCTGACATTACCCTGGATACCGTGGCTCTTGATACATCACAAAGACTTGCTCTCTTGGTCACAGATGCGCCAGCAAGACGTGCACCAACAATTTGTCCTCTTTTGAACTCTGGTATGTCACCCATAATGTTGTGTGCATTTCAATATTTTGAGCAAAACTGTGCTCTTACCCTGCTAATTGAACGTTCACACTCTGCTCATACTGGTGCAATGTGCAATTAATGAAGACTGGCTACCAGGCTGGTCCAATTTAGCCATGAAACCTCCCACTCTAAAATGACAGGTGTTTCAGTTTCATTGTCCAACCCCTGTATATCTTGATCTGGTCTGTTACTTTCACCAATGTTCAGAACTGAAGAAGCCTTTTGGATGAGAGGTGAAACAGCTTCAACATCTCCTTTTAAGGACTTAACCTTGTCATGTCCTGGATGACTGAGAATCTACACCAGCATTTCACACTGTGGCTTGAATTCATGTTTGGAGGTCTTCTGACAAACTGTCTACAAAACAATCTTGCATTATCAGTTCACAAGACGTTGCTCCATTTCTCTACAGATCAGTCAATGTACCTCTTAAGCATATGTTGCTTTTTCATCAATGGGAATTTGGAGGGGTCTTCTTGCTGATAGTTTGGCTTCATATTGATGTCTTCTAATTGATGCAATGCTCAAAGGTAACTGCAGACATTTGATCACTCTGGAGCTGATTGGCAGAGTTTTTGCCATTTTCGCTGCTTCCATGTCATTCCGGTCTGTCATTTTCAGCATTTTTCCCCTTTCTAATCAAACAACGCTGCTCTTCTGAACAAAGCATTTGTCCTTAAATAAGGACTGCTTGTTTTTAAAGAGAATCACTGATTTAACTCCACACTGCAGTTGTTTTAACAGGTCCCTCATAAATAATGATTCAATTACACAGAATCAGCAGCATATTTGAATTTAGTTTTCTACTACACCATTATCAAATTATTTGGCATGTAGAAATATAATTTTAGTGATCCAGTTAATGATATTTGACTATTTTGAACACAACTGTATACTGCAGAATGATAGTGGTAAAAATGGAAGGAAACACCTCTAGAAATTCATATCACACTTTTCCTGAGATCACAAAAATTTGACATCGCAAGAAAATCTGTTACCTCATGAAAACAGGTAAATTTTCCTCATCAAAAAATTACTAAACGTTGGTAAGGGACCTTGAGGGGGGAAAAAGCCAGCTGTTGCAGGATCCCAAAGTTACTTTTCCTTCTACAAGTGTTTTTATAAGATTCCTACAAACACAAGATTCTACATATCAGTGTCAAAAACCTTTGCGGGATCTCATAAGACTTCTACTAAATTTACCAAAAGTAACTTTGGATTTCACCAAACTTGTGCAGGATGTTGCAAAATTACCTTGTGAAAAGGTCTGAGATCTTGCATGTTTGGAGAGACGTTGAATTACTTTGCAAAATTATGCAAGTTGGAGCTTTAAAACATTTTGCACCCTCCCAAAAATGACTCCAAATTCTTTTCAAATTCAGGTTTTGTTAGACCATCAAAATGTTTTGCAAGAACCCGAGTCACTTTTGTGTAATTTTTTCTTTTAATTACTCTGGCGGGGCTCAGCAGCCTGCAAAGATCGAGAAAAGAAACTGCAAGAAACAAAACACAAGCATCTCTTTATTTTCATATGCCATTCCAGATATTGTGAAAGCCAGATATCTTCAATCATTCAGATCCCTTTATATAGAATGTGTTTTTGTGTATTACTTTTTCTTCAAGAAAACAGACATTTGCTTTATATTGTTGAAGTTTATTTTGGCAAAGCAGTGACTCTCCCAGTTAGTGGAGTCAGCAATGGAGTGCCTGCACACATTGGAAATGGAAACCAGCGGCAGCAAATGACACATCACCAGGTGGAAAGCGCAGACCTGTACCTGCATGCGTTTCGGTGAGACAAGTGCCCTGCTGTTGTTGAAGAATATCCAGTGTGTTGCGTGTTGAAAACGTGACCTAAAGCTTCTGCACATCAAACTTACTTCAGCCACGGTGTTCGGTCTGTGTTCGTGTATTCTAATACTGCTGGCAGGGGAAACAAAAGCTTATTTTCAAACAGAAAAATCTACAGTTGGATGATCCCCACACACACACACACGCTGTAGCTAGGTGACTTATCTAAAGGTCTGGGGCATTTTCTTTATTGTTCTGGTTTCTTTGTACATCCAGCTTTGACCCTGCTGAAATGTAATGTAAAACACCTGTCTGCAAACCATAACACAAAAACCAAACATACCTAAAACTCAGCAGTTAAAATAATATAAACCAAAAGATCGAAGCCTGAAAAGAAAAAGCCCATCTTGGATATTTCTGTGTAGCTTTAAGCAGTCTTTCCTTGCAGCCCATCAGGGCTGTCATCAGTTATTCTCCAGTCCCTCATTTGACTCAAACAAACAAATAGCATGTTTTATAATGCTTGAAACAAAATGTCAGGGCTTGTTCGACGCCATCCGAGTTTTCTCCAGGTTTCAAACATAAAGGTGGGTTATGGACTGTCTTCTTATTCAGAGTTCATCCCTGTGAAAGACAGAGCACAAACATTAGAAAAGAAACATGAGAGAAACCACAAACATATCATGCAAATTGTAAGGAACTGCATGCAAAATGTTCAGATACAGTGTCATGGTAAAAGTCAAACAGTAGCCGGTTTGTGTCCACATCTCACTGAGAAGATTAAACAGAATTTTTGGGTTTTATTGGGTAGTTGGCATCCAATTTGACTAAATAATCAAGCTTTTGAAAACCAAGCATCTCCAGCACTGCTCCTGTTTCAGTGCGTTATTTAAAATTTTTGTTGCAAAAAGATAAAACCAGATTAGTGGGTGGTTTTAAACTAAAAAGGTAAAAGTGAACATGCAGCTAGTTGGTATGGTATGGAAGAAGCAAAAAATGTCAACAAGCAGCAAAATGCAGCCCCTTGTGCTCCATTGCCTGCTCCAAGCCACACCATTTCACCTTTGCCACTGTGAGAAGGAGAGAGAGGGAGGAGGGGGAGAAAGAAGTCACTTCCACCTGGACCACTGCTTGTCTCTGTCTGTTAAAGGCACATAAATCACCCCCATCAAGGGCTTCATTTTGGTGCTGCCATCCTCCATCTTGTCATATTGCTCCAGCATCTGGTTTCCTCCAGCCGGGCCGACCGGGAGAATCAGACGCCCGCCGGGCTTCAACTGGTCCAAAAGCTGAAGAGTCAAAATGGAAAAGTGTTAACAATGTGGTTGTTCTAAAAAAATAGGAACACTACATTATAGAAGTCCAAAACATATAACAATATGTGCTTCAGTTCTTCAGTATTGGGACTTTTAACATTGAAAAATATATAACCACTTAGTCCCAATGCCACCTAAGAAGGAAATTACTGAACGTCCACATCTTTATATTCCCTTTCACAACTTTACTCTGTCTCATGAAAACAGGTCATGCCTATTTTAGTTTGGATTGAAAAGAACATTTTCAACCAAAAGTCATAAAAAAGTTAAGAAACAAAATGCCCCATCACTGCTTTACCTAATGTTTTATTGCATGAAGAGTACCAAATGAAAAATATGTATTTACTGTGTAAGTTAAATATTCTTGTGAGTGTCTTAAATTTTAGACTTTGGAGATGATAAACTTTTCCTCAGTTCAAAACCATGATATTGAACTCCTTCCTTATCTTCTCCCAATCTGGAGGTCAGAAAATGTGGGAAATCACTGCTATCAAACACTGCAACATTAAGCAAGAAAATGTGATTCCTTAATCCATTTTCAATGTATAAATTATTAAAGCCACGGAAAAGTGTGTTAAATTATGCAGGTATAAAAAAGAAGCGTTTTATTGCTTTTCATAGTTATGACACCACGCTTTAAAGTGTAACTTTAAAGCGTAAAATTTCCCAATTAAATGGCAGCACCAGGCATCACACCATCTCTAAACAGGCCCACTCATGAGTTGAGAGGAATTTAACAGTTTCACTCTTGCCTCCATAAAACAGGCTATTCTGAACAAAATTGTGTAAAAACAAAAAGAACCAAAAAAAAACCAAAAAAAAAAAACCCAAAAAACCAAAAGATCATGTCATCAAAATTTCTATTAACAGTATAATATCTCTTCTTTCATACAGTAACACTGCTTGTAAAAAAAAACTAATTTAATCTGTTTTTAGTTGGTTCTCATTTGTTTCAAGTAAAGTGGGAGTCTGATCTTCAGCAGGATAAAGAGCACTCAAAATGACTCACAGCTTGGGGGACGGTGGCAGCTGCTGCACCAACATGGATGGCGTCATACGGCGCCTCCTCTGGGTGACCCATTCTCCCATCGCCCACTGAAAGACACAGCAGGGTTTCGCTTACAGGCTGCCAGACTCGGCACAACACTGATGGGTCCACAGCACGGATTTAGTCACTGAACGTTTATTTGTCAATACTGACAAAATCCATGTTAAAATTTGAATTTCATACTGTACAGTACATCCTTTGCTGAAGCCTAAGGATCAAGCAAGAATGGTTTCATATTTTTCTTACATATGTCTTTTACTTGGTATTATTATTATTATTTCACAGAATATTTCTATACCAACTACTAGCTGGTGTCGCTGGAATTTGAAGAAAACCAGAAAGAAGTTGTTTAACCACACGAAAACCCTAACGACCTTTTTCCAGCTGCACTTTCCGCCTCCTGCAGAGCTGGTGAAAGTACTCACTGCTCAATTATTTAGTGCTGCAGACTGTCTGTTGAGCAAATCCATTTTCCACCAGTAAAGAGCAAGAAAAACACGTGTTCAAAGATATGGAAACAGCTCAAGCTGCTTAGAAATACTCTGGATGAAAAGAAACTTTCATCCATAATATCTTACCTATTAGCTTGACTCGGCCTGATGTTATCAAGCTGGGGTCGTCCTTCTTCACATTGTTTATAGAATCATCTACCAGCTCTTTGATATGATCAATTCCTATAACTTTCCCTTTAGGGCCTACCTGGGGAGCACAGAACAGGGTGGTGTTCAGTTCAGACAGGAATAACAAACTTTTAAACGATTTCATCTGATTCTACTATGATTAGTTTCTAAATAAATTTGTCTACTGAATCACGACGCTACCAAAAAGAAATTGTATGTGTTTACCCGTCATGTGTGTGGCTCACCATTCGTGCAAAGCAAACAGACAGGATCCCACTGCCGGAGCCGACGTCCAGAGCTTTGGCTCCCTCATACAGCTGATCGTGTAGAAGCTCTAGTGCATAGGCATGCTGGGAGAAGGTGTCCAAAAAAGAAACCACAAATGTGCTGTGAGTGAAGCCTTCCATCTAACAATGGCTAACAAGACTGATTATACCCAAATATCTAGAAGAGACCAACACAAGAAAAGTTTATAGCTTTCTTAAAAGTTTGTGTAATCTAAAAATAGAACAGAACCTGATCAAACTTTGGATTACAGGGTGTAGAAACATCTAAAGTTCATACCATGTGTGGGGCGCTGATGGTAGCTTGATATCCTTTCGATTAAAAGAGAAACACAGGTTCTGTTAGTTCATCCTTTAGATCTTAGACTGTGGTGGAGAAATGATGACGGGAGAAGGCGTACCTATTGACTGCGGGGAGTCCATGTATGGATTACATCTAGAGTAATGTGCTCGGTCTGTGGACAGCATGACTTCATACACATTGTCAGATTTAATAATGCCATTTTCTGAAAATGAAAAAGAGTTTGTGTCACTGCATATTACTGTTGAATACATGAACAGAGAAGCATTACATAATCCTGCAGCTAAAGAGCAAACTGGTGGTGAAAAACGTTAAGAAATATTACGCCTTTTAAAACTATCACAATAATTAGGAGTCTGCATCAGTAACACATGGGTGGGATTCTCCTATCACGAAAGTTGGTAGATATGCAAATATAACCCTTAATACAAGAGGTCACCATGGGCAGTTTTCCAACTTGACAGGCATGGTTAGGAGAACGTTTGATTCTATAATATTGAATCACTGAAGAGATTTGTTATGCATTTGCAAGCTAAATAGTTGAAAAGGATTCCAAAAATATGTTGTTTCTTCAAATTATTCCCTCATCCCTTGTTCCTGCAGAATCCTGTGCCAAAACTCAGGAAAATCCAACGACAGCCAGTTTCTTGTTACTCGCTCTCTTAACCTCACAGCTATGCACACTGAATAATCTGTGCAAGCTGCTACATGGACACCGACAGATTTTGAAAATTTAAATTTCAAAATAAAAGGCACACTTCAAGCTGTTTTTTTCTCATTAGCATTTTTTTCTTATTTAAATCTGCCTTTGCCAAAGCAACACAAACTCAACACTAATCCACAACAATATTTCAATTTATGTTACAATTTCAAGCCATACATTACATGTTGCCATGGTAAACAGACTCAATGAAACAAATGAGACACTCAACTTTGAAAACAACCATTACTGCCTGGCCTGACCCAGGAACACAGAGAAAGTAAGACAGCTCTAAATTAGTATGCACTCTACGTGGGACCCGTTTTAAAGCAGATTATGCTAATTCTGGGTTAAATTTCCCAATGTTTGTATCTAAATAGGTCAGTGTCCAGTATCGTGGACACGGAAATGAGCGCATATACCAATAAAAGTAAAAAATACGCAGCTTGATTCGACTGTTGACCTGTTATAATTGAAATGATGAAGACACTGCATTTTTAACAAGTAGAAAATCTGTCTTAAAACCTTTAAGAAGGATTCTATCTGCATTTCCTGTTATCGTACACCCCCCCCCTTAATTAACTGTATCCTACATATATGTAGGATACAGTTAATTACAAATTATAACATAAACCACATCTTTATAATTTGTAGCCCTTCAAAACTTGCAGCTATTGGCAAACAGCTTGAAGCCTGCAACGATATACTGGACGGACCAGAATATAAATAGACCAAGGTAGATATTTAATAGTGAAAGTATATTTGCAAACTCAAGTCTGAAGACATCCTAATGTCATTCACAATATGCGTGTGAAAAACATGTCAGGGTCAAGTGTTATCAAAGTTTTCAAATGACTTTATTACTGCTGACTGCAGACCTAAACCACGTGACATTGATTATAGTGGACTTAGAACTATATTGGCCTTTAAAGGTGGCACGCTTAAGTTGTTTTTAATGCAGCTGAGCTGAAATAAAAAAAAAACTGTAAAAAGTAATGAAGCTTGAACGCTTTCTGTGAATGTTGTCTATTTAATAAAAAGGACCAGATTAAGACAACAAGCAATCAGTTGTCAGCTAGTAAAGTTTTTTTCCTCCTCTTATTTTCAGTCCAGTTCTTGTACCTAAACTTTTTTGAGCCACCTAACATAAACAACATGAAAGAACCAGAAAACTCAGTCTGGGAGGTTTAATACAGTATTTTTGAACAAACAAGAGTCCAACAGAGCTCGTACACAAAAATTATACGCATCTTCATCTGGAACTGGGCAAATTTCTCATATAAAGGTTTAACACTAAAATTCTTCTTAGTGTTGAAGTCATTTTA
Organism: Crenichthys baileyi; assembly: GCA_036173005.1. Taxonomy (NCBI): domain Eukaryota; kingdom Metazoa; phylum Chordata; class Actinopteri; order Cyprinodontiformes; family Goodeidae; genus Crenichthys; species Crenichthys baileyi. The sequence continues at coordinate 663,526 of JAHHUM010001462.1, forward strand.
ATGGGATGTCAGAAGAAGGACTGACGTGACGGGAGTTTTCTCTTGCTTTATGGAGCATAGAGTAGCAAAGTGCTGCCCATCCCCCCATCAGTTGTAGCACACTGCTGGTCAGCTGGCTGAAAGAAGTCGATTATACTTTTCAGTCCCTTACATTAAAAAAAAAGATGTCTGTCTTGAAATATTTCCTGTTGCACAAATTATAGAGGTTTATATTGTGAAGGCCTATTTAGGTCACATTAGATACAAATTCAATCAGAAATTAGAAATCATTTATACCTGGATTTTAGGACTTATACGGATTTATTTACAAATAATAAAGGTGAATGTTTTTTTTCAAAACAGAATATTCTCTGTCTTTACAATTAAAAATAATATCTAATTAAAAAAAAGAAATTCACCTTTTTTTTTTACATTTTGGCTCACAACCTTTTACAGGTTTTCTATAAACTAAAGGAACATAAATTGTCCCACAGTTGCAGGCTTTGATTCCTGCAGCTATATTTAACCTATTTACATGATCCGAAGTTTTTTTAATGCGCTTTCAAGATGAAACCAATTGTTTTGACATAAAACTCCTTTGAGAACTTTGCTAACATACCTAATGGGCATGATCCTTAAATTTAATGCATAAACTAGATTAGCAAGTCTCTATGAAGTCTGACACAACCTGAAAGATAAATTACCACCTTTGAGTCTTTATTTCTGTCAGGTTTTTTAATGCATGGTTTATTTTTGCTGGTGAAATTAATCAAATGGAAACAAATGAGTGTTTATGCTATTGAGATAAAACTGGCAGAAAATTACTGACATGCTAAAGGAAGAGTATTCTACAGTTTATAAAAGCAAAATACTGTATAAAAAACTGATGAGTGACTCAGTGTTTTTGCACACTGCTAACCAACTGTCAGCCGTAATGATAAAACCAAGCTGCGTTTCATTTTCTTAAATAATGTACCAGAAACTAATCTGATATTTACAGCTGTCACTGCCATTCACTTGGAAGAGGAGTCAAAGATACAGACATCAACGAGGGTGGGCAGGGCAGCACAATCCCAAATGACGCACATACAGCTAACAGGCTAAGCTAACGTTTCCCAAAACTGTACCCGTGTAACAATACACTGCATAATATTAAGATACTTTTTTAGTATTCCGGGTTTGTTTTCTTGTTCTGCAACGACATAGGCGTACATATGTTCCACGCGTAAACGTGGTTTGGGGAAAAGGGGTGGGGAGAGAGGTAACGCTAGGTCAACTAACAGGTTAGCAACCAGCTAGCTTAGCTACCCTGATCCCCGTGCTAACCCCCAGCCTCCAAAGTGCGCCGTTCTACTGCGACGAGTCGGTAACATGGTGACGATGTTACCGCTCCAACATGCATTCGGACTTACTGCGGAGATTGTTAACGAGCTCTGCGTGGCTGGCTCCTCCGGATTTCCACGCCATTATCAAGCAGACTTTGCGGAGTAAGTAGACAGCAGCTGTCAGTGCCGCGCCTGCGCCAACGGTTTTACCGATGAAGCTCACAACCTCCAAAGGAGACGGCGGAGCGGCGGATACGTCACCGGACATCCAAATGAGTTTTTAGCGCCTTTTTAGAGACACACCCAAACAGAAAACGGCGTCATTTTAGTTAACGATTAATTTATTTGGATATGCATCGAAGGCAATGTTGGCTGAGAGGCATTAAAGCCACATTGCGTTGCCACAGTCAGATATGCCGCAGTAACACAACGGTTTACCACTAGATGGCTTAAAGCCTCTATTTGTAATGACTACGGAAAAAGCTTAGTTTTAATTATACACTTTCTAAAATACAAAAGCATAATACAGGAAAATGTGACCACTGTGGTAAGGATGAAAGAATAGAACATGTTATATTGGAAAGTCAGATGTATAAGCATTCAATATTTATGAGAGGATTTAAAAGGATTAAAGAAATGTTTGATATAGTAAACGCATTGCAAAGAAACGTAGGGAGCAAACATATACAGCCTATTGTTCGAATTTCTTCATTAGTTAATATAATTTGATTATATGGTAAATATATACACATTTAAGAAATTAAAACTATGATGAGCCACACTCCATACCAGTTGGTGGCGGTATTGCGCACCTTGAGTTTAGAAGAAGTTGTTTTACGTTTGAACCTCCTGCGCCACCATATCTACGTACAAAGTGGCGGGCGTGTACATGTAGCTAGGCTAACCTCTGCAATAAAAAAATAATAAAAACGTATTTTTAAAAAGAAATTAAATAAAGGACGTGTTTCAATGGAAAGTGCTAAATACGTGTCTCAGAAAATCAGCAAGACGAGATGGCGTCCAGTCTCGTATTCGTCTTTACAGCAGCCCGATATATTTGCAACTGGATCGTGGGACAATGAGGTTAGCAGCAGCAATTTAATCAGGTTTAATAGTCAAATTCAAGATTAATTATGTTTGCTCTTTGTAAGTTGTTCACACTCTCATTTTGTATCGATCAAAATATGACTTTACACCTTTTATAAACAGTAAGTTATTTTTCGGCATGTTTTTTGCAGCATAATATTTGTAATTTTTACAAAAAGCTACGCTGCAGTTGTAGTTGTTAAATAATAAATATATATATTTATATATATATAATTATATATATATATAAAGGGGAAATTATGATACTGAATGAAATCTTCGGTTCAAGGTATAACTGTTAAAGTACTGGACATTGCTTGAATTATTGTTTCAGCCCTAATCTGTCTTCTGTGTGTTTTACAGAACAATAAAGTTTCTGTTTGGTCCATTGGGAATCCAGGCAGTTCTGGTTTGGAAGATGGATTTGAAGGAGAACCGCAGCTCATCTGTGAATATAAGCATGATGGGGATGTTCTTGATCTCCAGGTAAGACACCTGAAAGACCCATGTTATGAAATGTAAATTCAGGGGTTTTCATTCTTTAGTAACGATTATAGATCAAAAAATTTGCAATTAACTTTACAAAAAGGAAATTGCTAGGGATTTCATTTCAAACTCCTCTTAAAATCTGATTTTCAGAAGGGTTTTAAAATGCAAAAAGAAGCATCAGAGACAAAAAAATAAAGTGGGTGATTTATTCAAACCATTTTACCACTGGCAGGTAAAATACTGAAAGTTTATTGAGGTTTTGTTTATGTCCATTTAATGCATCACAACTGAAAACTTTAATGTTTTTTCAGGTCTGTAAATGCATCAGCAAAGTCATGGTTTTTCCTTCATGGTATGAGTTTAGTAAAAATCTGAAGTCAGTATTTGTTACATTTTGGTTAAGTTAAAGCAAGGTTTTCAGTGGGTTGGATTGGCATGTTGTATCCAGAGGCTAATAGTCTTCAGCGCAGCTGTCCCAGGTTTGATTTTCAGCTCGGCCCATTTTCTGCACATTGCTCACAGGTATTTCTGCTCGCTTTGCAATGTAGGGGCTTCAGGTAGAAGCCACTAGTGGTGCGAAACGACTCTTAAAACCAAAAAAAAAGCTTAGTTCATGCAAATGAGTTAAAAGAAAGTTGAACCTGGCAAGTTAAAATTGAGTAAAAAGCGACAATCTATGTTGGCTTGTAAAAGTCTTGTTGTTTTGGCTCATGACAATGTTCTCCAGATTACGTTTCCGTAAGGAATTCTTCATTTAACTTCAACTTTCTTCCAGTTTTTGGACCAAGAGCGAATCGTCACAGTATCGTCAACAGGAGCAGTCACCATCTTCCGCCACCATCAAAACAGTCAGGTACAGTCAGATTTGCTCACAGTTTTCATGAATAAGTCTAATGTTGGAAGTCCATCAGCTGCTTCACGATACAACAGATCCACACATTCATCATCGAAATAACCTTTAGGGTGAAGCTGTATCTGCAGAAAAAGGACAGGTTGATGCTCCTGTATGATGCAGGTGAACACAGTCAGTGAAAATTGTGTACGAAGAAACTATGAAGACACTGTTGCTTAACAAAAGAGGCTTTCTTTAGATTTTACTGGGGTCCACCTCATTTAAAGAACTGAGAACTTGGAATTATATCACTAAATCTAAAACTTAAGCTAAACAAGTGACTGAAGAACCTAATATATACATCACATATAGTATATCGAATGTGTCAGACTTTATCAGGCATTGGATATAAGCAAACATTTCAAATTTTTAAAGACTAATAGAGATTACCATCAAATTTGTACCACAATGATCCTTTTATCACCTGACGCTGGTTATTTAGGCACTGAAATTACTTTTTATTTTTAACCAATGTTTCAGGATCCAGGAATAATCAGACTGGACTAGCTTGAGACATAAATATGGTGAACTTAAATGAACAACATGTTGGCTGAACTCTTGCCAACAGTTGTATTATCCTGAATGTTCATTTTCATAATTTCTCCCCATTTTAACTGCAGACGATCTCAGTTTCTCAGCAGTGGGCCAGAGCACACTGGTACCCCTGCGACAACGCTCCCAGCACTGGAGTCGCCTGCAACAGTCCTGAAATTGTATCGGTTGGCGAAGACGGCAGGATTATTGTCTTCAGAGCCGACCAGGAAGGAGTGGTTCGAGTCATAGGTGAGGTAAACGTTAAACTCCTGTTTCCAGATGACCTTTCATGTTTAAACCAAGTGTGAAGTTAGAAGGAAGTAGCTAATCCTTCTGCTGCTTAACCTTTGTTAGAGAATGCAGACAGTAGCACGCTTAATGCTGTGACTTACCTGAGGACAACAGAGGTTTTGACGGTGAACTCTATTGGCCAGCTGAAGCTGTGGGATTTGAGGCAGCAGGGCAACACACCTTCACAGATTCTATTATTGTAAGATTGTCTACATGGTATTCACATTTCTTTTTCTTCTTTTAGTCGGGATATTTCTATTGATTGGATTTGCCTCTTCCATTTCTTTTTTTCCCTCAACCAGGTCGGGAGATAGAGTACCTTTATACTGTGTTAACAGACATCCCAACCAACAGCACATCGTGGCCACAGGAGGCCAGGATGGGATGCTCTGTGTCTGGGATGTGAGACAAGGCAACATGCCCTTCTCTCTCATGGAGGCACACTCAGCTGAAAGTAGGATTCATTCTCAAATTATTTAGCTGTTTCAGAAATGTCACAAACTTGGCATATGTAAATGATTATAACTATGTTTTGTCTTTGTTTTTTGCGGGCAGTGTGGGAGGTTCACTTCCACCCTACAAACCCAGATCATCTGTTCACATGTTCAGAGGATGGCTCGCTGCTGCACTGGGAGACTTCCTCCCCATCAGAAATGCCCTCCTTTTTACAAGGCAAGTATGATTTATTGTTAATATATATGGAATTAGAGATTATTCTGTGCTTTTCCTTCTATATGGTAGAAATATAACATCATCAGTGTTACCATGTGGGTAATTTAATATATCAGAAAGAACTAGAGATGAACCTAGAAACTGGCTGTTGGCCAGAATTTGAAGATTATCAGCTTTATCAGACTTGAACGGTGATCTGCTGATAGGAAAGTCAAAAATCCTTTCTGGTCAGTAAATGCACCATAACTAAGCACTCCCAGAGAGAGCAAGACTGGAAGGGTGAACATATTTCAGAAAAGTTGTATTATGCTTCAGGGTTTCTCCATCTGTCCGTTATGAAACATTCTGAATTTGGAAATGTTGGCAGCTTTATGGAAATCTAAATTAAGAATCTTTTTTCTATAAGAAATTCACATGGAGATTTCTTCTGTATTCCTAACTGCTAATTGCTAATGTAATATAATAAAGGCTGTTTTAGATCTTAACTTTTTCACCAATGTTTTAAAATATTAATAAAGCTAGTCCCTCACACGGCAGTGTAATGTCACCTCTGCTCCTGCTGTTCTTATGTCTTGTTATATTTTTATTCTTAAAAGAGAAATCAGAATCTGATCAAATCGGTATCAGTGGGTCAAAGCTTCACAAAAAAACGGCTTGGAAATCTTCCACAAAATTCTGATTGATGCATCCCTACAAAGGACTGCTTGCAATGCAATATTTGTTGGCTATTATTATTAGGAATCACCACCTTGGATGCTACTAATATAATCAGTCTGTTATATAGATTCTTCGGCACAGCAGTTGTCCACACCTGATGGTCTTGACTAAGCATCGTAATGACAGATGAGTAAATGTAGAGGGGGGAAAGTGACATCTGGTACTGTCTTCACAATATTCAACACTATCATTACCAATCCCATGACCTTCTAATATGGTGCCACCATACTTGTAAACTAATGTGGTTTGTTGCATATTCAGAAGCTGTTATTTTAATAAAAAAGATGCATTCAGGGTTTCCATGTTGTCTGGAAAAGTAAGACATTTTCCTGGTCTGGATGAATAAAATCCAAAAAGAGGAAATATTTGAACGTCTGAACTATTTTTCTTTTCCTGTTGCCTAAACGTTTTCTCCATCCTACCATCTATCGGTTTTTGTTCCGGCGATAAATTCCTTGTGAATTTTTGATTCAAACCTTAAGATCTTCGAACTCTGGAACGGTTTGTAATGTTGACATGAAACGTGTGCACTAACTTTGCTTTGTAAAAACGAGAGCCATAATTTAAAAGAAGCAACTCTGAAAAATAGTTTTTTTTAAATATGATTATCAGTTTTTCAAGATTTTATTTGCGGCATTAGTGGCCTTAATTTTTGGTAGTTTTCGAAAGTAGGCAGACAGGAAGTGGGTTGGGGAAAGTAGGAAGTCGTGCAGCACAGGTCTCCGGGGTCGGGACTTGAACCTGGGACAGCGGCATCAAGGACTGAAGCCTCCTTTTATGGGTCGCTCACTCTACTTCTACGCCACACGCAGCGCCAATTATCAAGTATTTTAATACTAAACATGCTGCACTTTTTAAATAATATTGCTGTGGCACGTTTAAACAAAGATGGGTTGCATGTAATGCAGAACATGATTATTGTGCAAAATCTTCAGCCTCATTTTTGTTTGCTTTAATCAGTCTCCAGATAATTTTAGAATGTCTTGCCTTGGAAATATGTAGAAATCAGAAATGACTCCTCAGGGTTCAGACTTTTTCTGTCCTACAACGCATTTGGAAAAAAAGGAATATTTTTGTTTGAATTTTTTAATATAAAAATAGAGATGCTATTTGACTCTTGGGTTTGTCAATAGTTGTTGGGCTACGTTTGGCTCATATCTGCGCAGCAACATCCGCAGTCTAGTTAATGGTTATTCTTTTGCATTCTTGATGTAAAAGGTTGTATTTTAAGAATAGTTTTTTGTCACCAGGCGGCGGAAACAGCAGCATGACCTCCCGCAGCGCAATGGCCCCCGCTGGAGGTAATCAGTCCATCATCAGCGCCTGGCTCCGCGGAGACTCCAGTAAATCCCGCCTGGATACGACTCACATGCTGCCCAGCCAGACGCTGTCTGTCAACAGCTTGGACGTGCTTGGGCAGTGTCTTATCTGTGGGACTGATGGAGAAGCAATTTTTGTCAACAGACAGGTCCCAGTTTAATAGAGCTGCTTGTGTTTGCAAAAAATATGTTGATGAAGGTGTTATTTTCCTAATTTCAGGCTCAACAGGGCCTGGTATGGTCGTATGGTCTCTGATATTGTATTTTCATTGCGCAAGTTGCCAAAACACTGCTTAAGACCTTTTTCTTAATTGGTGTGAATGTCCACCATGCATAGCTGACTTACATTTGCAGTGATAGATTATTATAAATGAATGATTTTTGTACACCAGAAACACAAAAATATTCCATTTGCAAATACATTTTGTACAGATTACTTACAAAAGGAATAAATAAAAATTATTTAATATTTCAATATATTACTTTGCTTTATTCTCATCTTGACCTCCCAGATTGATTACAAATTTTTTTTACATCACTTCATTGCTATCGGTTTGATTCATCATGTTGGTAAAGATTTCACATCTGTTGTCATATGTATGTTGTTTAAATAATTAGTTTTCACAAGAGATGGGTATATGAATGGTGGAAGGATAAGGTGAAAGCTGAGAAGTTAAAAGAATCAAGCAGAATCCAGGTAGGTTTCTCAAGCTTCACTTCTAATACTCCCATGAGCACTTCGCTTCTCCCAGTTAAACATTAAAATTTTAATATGAGGCAATTAGAAGTCTATTTTGGTCCTCCTTCATGATTATGCTGTTTATTTTTACTTTTTCATATGTGTTTCGTTGACACATTTGATTTATCTATCTACATATTGATTTTATTTTCTAATTTTTAATAAATGTATGTTAGTGTGTTTTAGTCACTTAATTGTTAGTATTTTGTTTAGATGTATATTTATTGGTTTATTTACATTTTCATATTATAGTGTCTTCTTTTTTTATTTTTTCATATTATCTAGTCTGTTTTGTTCACTATTGATTTATTTTAAATGCAATATATGTTTTTATTTTCATAAATTAGTTTAAAAACTGATCTATTGACATTTTGTTTAATATTAAAAAAATTGTGTTATATTTAGTCTGTTGTTCACTCAATATTTTTGGTGTTATTTAAAATGAATGAAGGTCATTCTAAGTAGATCAATCAAAAATAAGTGAATAATCTATTTATTTCATCATATTTTAGTTTATGTTCATTCTTTTCTTTAAAATGAATCCATATTTAGCATTTACATATTTAATGGCTCTATTTTCATTTTTTTGTATTAGGAATTTGGCCAGTTTTGTTCACTTATTATTCATTGAGCATTTTTATTTACCCAAAATGAAAGTTTTATTTATTTTATTTATCGATTGTAAAGGGTTACGTTAACGGAACTTTATTTTGAAAGCCCCAGCAGCAGCCAGTGGTGTGCGGCGTTAGCTTTGAAACCGTAGCTTGTACTTGTCATTCAGATATCCCAGGAATTTAACACGACTAGGAACCAGCAAACGCGGCACAACAAGGACGGTTTGAGTTAGGATCACGTCCCGCACACAGAGGAACTCCCGGAACCACTGCTGGTTGTTGAAATAGGAAAAGGTGCTGAGAAAAGCGGCAGCTACAGAGAGGTAAGTTGTCCAACGGGAGCTAACTGGTCCCAGTTCCTAGCTAGCAGGCTAATACGCAACCTGCTGTTGAATAGCAGCTAATGGACGCCTTTTCCACTCACAGGCCGTGCTGTTGGATTTCTCACCGAGTTTTACTCTTACGTTTAATCACCGATGGTTAGTTAGTGTAATATTTGAACTATTTAGATATTTGGGACCACCATTGTTGACGTATATGTTTTCCGACTCCGGAGAATTAACGTAACAGTAGCGCTAAGTTAGCGTACAATGCTAACAAAGCAAATCAATTGGAAGAGGTCTTTGTAAGAAAGCGATTTCTTCCGATAGCGTTTTTTTTAAACTAAAAAATAATATAAATTGTGCCTAATAGTAAACAAGTCAAAACAACTGGTCCTCTATGTCCTTACTGCGTCATAGTTATCTCCTGGTAAATGTTTATAAGTGTTGATTGCTCCTCAGTCTCATTTTTGCCCAACCTGTTTGGTTACATTACATTCATGGCTTTTTGTCTTGCATGCAGATCATGCAGATGTGAAGTCAGACATCAGAGACCCTGAACCTCATCTCTGCGCTGGACAGGTGACACCCCCTTCATCCATTTTCATCGTTCACATAAATGCTTGTACATGAGGAGAGGGGAGAAACCTGAAGGAAACAGACAGATGAGACCTAAAACGTTCCCCGCCAGCAACTACAGCGGCAACAGCCAGCAGATGCTGCAGGAAATAAGAAACAGCCTGCGCAACCTGTCCAAACCCTCTGACCCACCTAAAGTGGACCCTGGTGGACAAGCAAAGATGCTCCCTGAAGACACAAGGCAGCAGGGGCGCACCAGCACCCCAAAACATCCCCACCATAAGGCATTACAGGAGATCCGCGAGTCTCTGGAGCCTTATGAATTGCACAGTTCATCAAGTAATGATTCTACCACTTCAGGCCCTGATTTTAACAAGCAAATGTTGCTGGAACCACAAAGTGCTGGGTTTGAGGAGGTAAGAGAAGTTATTTTCTGACCCCCACCCTTCACCTGCCTCACAAATACCACTTCTTATGAATAATTGTGACAGTTTCATTCTGTTCATACCTTTTGTAATTGAAGAGAACAACCTGGTACAATTTGTTTAGAGGGAAATTATTTGGAAAATGTCAGGTATGCAATGTGAAGTGACAAGTTTGTACAGTTACCAGTACAAAATAAGTTCTACATCTGACAGACACCTTTGCTTTGTGTGCATTCACAATGTCCAAGTATGAAGACACACTGTGTGCACTGCAGATGTGTTAAAACAAGCAAAACCCTGTGTTTGAATGTGAAGATTTTCTATTTGATTAATCAAACAATAGATTCATTAATGAAGAGATATCTACAGATTGTTGATTGGTTGTCCTAATAGTTTTCTGCTGTACATATTTAAAGCTCATTTGAATGGTTTTTCCCTCTGGCTTCCTAGGCCAACATCAGCCGCCGCGGTGCTTCAGACTTCATCGTAAAGGTGAATTACCAGGACTCGATGAGGGAGCAGATGGCTGCTGCTAACAACAACTCTACAGGCCTAAAAGCTCCAGGTATTAGATCATATCCACTGGGATCAGTGCTGGTTTTCATTTCTTTTTTTATCCATACTGCCTTTTGATCCTGTGTCCATATTGTTTACAGGTGCTTAAAGGAAAGGACAATACATGCTTACAAAGAGTGTGACTAATACCAGAATTTTACAAGGGCTCTACAAAGGATATTAGTAAAAAGTGATGCATCTTTTTATAAAGTAGTTAAAAACCGTCTGGTTTAAACAGGCTTCCTGTTGAATGTTTTTTCATCGCGTGTTTCGTGGTGTTGTTTTACCTTTTGATTGGCTATTGCGGCACTTAGTTCTAATCGTTATTTTTATTGTTTTTGGATTGTCCACATGGGCAGCTGTAAATTCCACATGAGGTTAAGGGCTTTTTTCTCGTTCTTCATCTTCAGCAATTGATGATGTCAAATAAGCTTCACTTTGGACAATGATACTGGTGAACCAGCACCTTCCACTTAATGGTAGGCTTGAGCTTTAGTGGTTCCTGGTTTGTTCCTGATCATCTTAACCAATTTCCTTTCGTTGCAAGGCTGACGTCTGGGTTAGACAGTTAAACTTGGACACAATTGGTTGTTTCAGCAGGACAGTGATCCAAAACACACATCAAAACAGTTTTGTAGGGTTTATTTTAAGCGCCCGGAATGATCTCCCCAAAGCCCCAACCTTAACTCTGTTGAAAGTTTGTAGACTGTGCTTCACAGCCTCGTCTGTAGATGGCAACCATCCGATTTAAATGATCTCACCCAGGAAGAGTGGTAAAATACCCAGCCAGATTTATGAACAAGCCTGATGATGGTGTCCTCGAGGTGAAACTTGACGTGTTTATCAAAATAATAGAGGACGGGCGTGTTAGTATTTGAGTCTGTATGTACAATTTTGATGACGTTAGACTCAGAAAATCCACAGTAAATTCAAAATTCGAATACGTCTTATTGAAGTTGTATTATTATTCCACTTCACGTAACGGTTCAAAGGCATCTTTAATGACAAAATGATTGACACTTATGTCATGTTGCCTGCATCTGTAAATGTGTGACTGAGACTGTAATTGCTCCACTATGACAGAAATTATTACTTAAACCTGTTTTAGTTCCTGTTTTAGATAATACTGGTTTTATCAATTTCTTGCATCAGTCTAACTGCGTGTGCTTGTGTGCAGGACCTTATCACATGCAGCAGGCTGTGCTAAGGAGACCAAGTTGGAAAGGATCTAAGGAATCTCTGGCTCCTCGACTGGGTCCTATAATGGTAGACGGAAAGATGTACCGTTCGGACAGCCCTGGGCCACCTCCCGTTTACCCACAGGGCCACTCTGCCAACAGCCAGAGAGTAAACCCTCCACTGCCTCCTCAGATGCGCAGTGTCACACCTCCACCAAACCGTGGCGGCCTGCCTTCTACATCATCTTGGGAAAACAACCCATCAACCAAGCGCTACTCTGGGAATTTGGATTACCTTGCTCCACGGAGTTCTCCAGTTCCCCAGGGCGCCTGGCCTGATGGGTATTCAAATCCACCCCCTCAGAATCAACGTGGGATCAGCCCAAGCCCTGCAGGCCACCAGCCCATCATCATGCAAAGTTCTGGTGGAAATAAGCTCACCTTTCCTTCCACCTGGGTTCATAATGGTTCCACTCAGCCGGACTACATACAAGGAGGCAACAGACAGCCCCCTCCACCTTACCCTGTAAACCCAGGCAGCAGACACAGTCCCACCGAGCAGCAGGCGGGAGGACCTGCATCCTCTTCTCATCTAAATTGTGTAAACATTCCTCAGTCTATGCTGGTTCCTAACCGGAACAGCCACAACCTTGACCTGTACAACTTGGGTCCGCCTCAGTCTTGGTCCCAGGCCCCCCTGGCCTCCAATCAGCCCCAGTCTGCATCTGCTAACAGTAGCAACCAGGACCTCTCCCCGTCATGGCAGCACAACATGCCGGTTCGCTCCAACTCTTTTAACAACCACCAGATCAGTAGGCCGGCTCATTCAGCCAATAGCCAGCCATCTGCTACCACTGTCACTGCCATCACGCAGGCTCCCATCCTGCAGCCGGTGAAAAGCATGCGTGTGCAGAAACCTGAACTACACACTGCGGTTGCTCCTACTCACCCACCATGGATACAGCAGGTTACACCGTCACCCCCTGCACCTGCCTATCCTGATCCCTCACCTGTGGTACCTCAGATCCCTGTTGTAGTAGAGGCTCCCAGCTATCAAGGCCCACCTCCACCCTATCCTAAGCACCTTCTCCCTACATCCTCCCCCCCAGCATACGACTCTGGGGCCAATAAGCACGGCTCAAGCAGAGAAGAGGCTGCTGAGGAGAGCAGCAGCAACGGCGAGAAGGTGTCAGAAAGCACCGAAAGCTCTGCAGCAACTGAGAAGGAGAGGAAGCAGATCACTACATCGCCTGTTCCAGTCCGTCGCAACAAGAAGGACGAAGAGCGTAGAGGGGAGTCGGGAAGAATCAATCTGTATTCCTCTCAAGCCTTCAAGTTCTTCATGGAACAGCATGTAGAGAACATCCTGAAGAACCATCAAATGAGGATTCGGAGGAGGAAGCAGCTAGAAAGTGAGATGCAAAGGGTAAGAAAAAGAAAAAAATATTTTTCTACTTTGAGCTATTTTCATACCTTTAGCCTCCCTACCTGAATATATTAGACCTTTTTAATATACCCTCTTAAATATTTTTCTTAGCTGTTCTTTTTCTTTCCTTCTCTCCTTGCTGTCATTAACAGCTGATCTAAAAGGTAAAAGTAACTTTTCTCTCATGTGACACACATCAGCTCTTCCATCAAGGTGTGTCGTATTTTTATTATCACTTAAAGCATGGTGGCCTCTGGGTATGAAGAGAATGCATGACATCCAACAACATCCATCTCACCGACTAAATATTTGATTTAAATAATGTCAGCAGTGTTTTTATTTTATTTATTGATCATTTGCACCAGTAAAATGCACCGATCCGGCTTTTCCTGCTTGATTCTTACAACTCTCTCTGAGGCTCGGCCTGCTGAGCCAATTTTTTTATTAACATTTTAAGGATTATAACACAAAACAGGAGAAAAAATGTCCTGCAGGATCCAGAATTTGCCTAGATCCATTTCATGCATCTAGGCACATTGTTTGCTAACCTTTAGCTTAAGTTAAAAAAAGTGCATCAGAGTGCATGTTTACAGACAGAAAACTGATGAAGTTTTTAGTTTTGATGCATTTAACAAATAACTGGAAAAAAATTTGTATATTTGATCTGCCGATCAGGAGACAATTGGCTAATTTTTATATATATGCATACAGTGCAGACCAAAAGTTAGGACACACCTTCTCCTTCAAAGAGTTTTCCTTATTTTCATGACTATGAATATTGTAGCTTCACACTGAAGGCATCAAAACTATGAATTAACACATGTGGAATTATATACTGAACAAAAAAGTGTGAAACAACTGAAAATATGTCTTATATTCTAGGTTCTTCAAAGTAGCCACCTTTCTTGGCATTCTGTTGATGAGCTTCAAGAGGTAGTCACCTGAAATGGTTTTCCAACAGTCTTGAAGGAGTTCCCAGAGATGCTTAGCATTTGTTGACCCTTTTGCCTTCACTCTGCGGTCCAGCTCACCCCAAACCATCTCGATTGGGTTCAGGCACCCCATCACTCTCCTTCTTGGTCATATAGCGGTGGTTGGAACCAAACATCTCAAACTTGGACTCATCAGACCAAAGCACAGATTTCTACTGGTCTAATGTCTATTCCTTGTGTTCTTTAGCCCAAACAAGTCTCCTCTGCTTGTTGCCTGTCCTCAGCAGTGGTTTCCTAGCAGCTATTTTACCATGAAGGCCTGATTCACACAGTCTCCTCTTAACAGTTGTTCTAGAGATGTGTCTGCTGCTAGAACTCTGTGTGGCATTGACCTGTTCTCTAACCTGAGCTGCTGTTAACCTGCGATTTCTGAGGCTGGTGACTAGGATGAACTTATCGTCTGCAGCAGAGGTGACTCTTGGTCTTCCTTTCCTGGGGCGGTCCTCATGTGAGCCAGTTTCTTTGTATCGCTTGATGGTTTTTGCAACTGCGCTTGGGGACACTTTCAAAGTTTTCCCAATTGTTCGGACTGACTGACCTTCATTTCTTAAAGTAATGATGGCCACTCGTTTTTCCTTATTTAGCTGCTTTTTTCTTGCCATAATACAAATTCTAACAGTCTATTCAGTAGGACTATCAGCTGTGTACTGTATCCACCTCCTGCACAACACAACTGATGGTCCCAACCCCACTTTTAAGGCTTGAAATGCCACTTATTAAACCTGACAGGGTACACCTGTGAAGTGAAAACCATTTCAGGTGACTACCTCTTGAAGCTCATCAACAGAATGCCAAGAGTGGGTGTAGCAGTAATTAAAACAAAAGGTGGCTACTTTGAAGAACCTGGAATATAAGATATATTATCAGTTGTTTCACACTTTTTTGTTCAGTATATATATTCCACGTGTTAATTCATAGTTTTGATGCCTTCAGTGTGAAGCTACAATATTCATAGTCATGAAAATAAGGAGAACTCTTTGAATGAGAAGGTGTGTCCAAACCTTTGGTCTGTACTGTATATATATTAAAATATATAAATTGTGTTGATGCTCTTTGTATCTAACAAAATAACACATTAAAGCTTTTTTAAATTCATTGGGCCTTGTATGTCGATTGTGATTTTAGTCATGTCCTTTTCTTAGGTGGGTTTGACCTCTGAAGCCCAGGAGCAGATGCGAATGATGCTCTGTCAGAAGGAATCCAACTACATCCGTCTCAAGCGTGCCAAAATGGATAAGTCTATGTTCAAACGTATCAAAACGCTTGGGATCGGAGCCTTTGGAGAGGTGTCCTTGGCGAGAAAAGAGGACACAGGAGCGCTGTACGCTATGAAGACTCTTCGCAAGAAGGACGTGCTGCTGAGAAACCAGGTGGCTCACGTTAAGGCTGAGAGGGACATCCTGGCTGAGGCTGACAATGAGTGGGTGGTGCGTCTCTACTACTCCTTCCAAGACAAGGACAACTTATACTTTGTCATGGAGTACATTCCCGGTGGGGACATGATGAGCCTCCTCATCCGACTCAGCATCTTTAAAGAAGAGCTGGCTCAGTTTTACATCGCGGAGCTCACCTGCGCTTTGGAGAGCGTGCACAAGATGGGCTTCATCCACAGAGACATAAAGCCTGACAACATTCTCATAGACAGAGACGGACACATAAAGCTGACGGACTTTGGCCTTTGCACTGGTTTCCGCTGGACCCATGACTCCAAGTATTACCAGAGCGGTGGGTAACATTCCTCTTTACCTGTTTTTAATTCTATAACAATTAACTTCTTGTTTAATCAACATTATGACAAGATTTATTAAATGATTTTTGGAATTTATAAATCTGGCTGATTTGATATTTCACACTATTGTCATATTACCTTTTAAAAAGTCAGCCTAGTCATTAGAGGTGCACTGATCAGGCTTCCCCAGGCCGATACCGATTTCAAGTTTTTTTCTGTGGCAATATTATTTTTCTCAAAACTATAACACAGACAGATCAAATGTGCTGTAATTAGGGATGCACCGATTTAAAGTTGGGCGATATGTAAAATTTTTCCAACCGATATTGTCAGCCCAACAAATGACGATGGGCGATATATTCGCACAGGTGCACGGTGCAGTGTAAACAGACACGGACTGATTTGCCAATTTAGAACATAAATGTCTAAAAATGGAGGAACTAGTTGTCAAAAACAGTCTGTTTGGGATTACTTTGGCTTTAAACTGGATGAAAGAGGTAACCAGCAGGATGTAACTAAAGTTGTGTGCTGCTGCTGCAGACGTATAGTTCCAGCAAAGGCCTCAAACACGTCAAACTTGTATGAGCACTTGCGTGTTCACCATCTGGCTGAGTTCGCTACGCTAGCACTAGTGTATTCGCGACCGGCTGATCGGAGCAGTGTGTCACATATAAAACGGTGTGATGTGGAGGCTTTTTCCACCGAGCAGTTTATTGTGTGTCACTGAAAACACTGTCGTAAAAGTGCGGATTTGAGTCTGCGCGGCCTCTACGCGTTCATCCGCAGAGTCAATCAGGCTACGCCCGACTATGTTTTGCCCTTAACTCATAGGCCAAAGAAATAAATAAATATCGCTCTTAAAAAAACAACCGTTGAAGGGCTCAGCCTATCACCAATGGTCGATAACTTCATCCAATCACCCAGCCTTGGCACTGATTGCAGTTTTCTGGTTGATCACCGATCTTTAAAAAGCCTGAGCTGCTGATACAAATTTTTTTTTTTAAACCGATTTCCTTTTTCTTTTTTTTTATTAACTGTCAGGTTTTATAAGGTCACAATACACCTTTAAAAGTTCCAATCTTATCTTGTTTAAAAACGGCACCCATGAAACAATACAAACTTGTTTAACTGCACGTGAGTTTAACTGCTCTCAAATACAAATAAAATGTTTAGAGCATTGCAGTTGCTTTAGTCTTTCATTTTTCACATTTTAAAAAGAAACAAAACTTGCACAATGGGGCTAAACAAGCAGATATGATTGGTGGCTGAGATCAGTTTCACATGCAAGTATCAGTCGATCACCGGTCTCCTAAAATTAAGGAAATTGGGGCCTCCAACCTTAATCTTAGTTTTACTAAACTCAAAACAAGTGCATCAAAGTACATGTTTTTGGTTGATCCGTTTATTGACCAGTAAAGATAGGAGTTTTTATTTTGGATGCATTAATTGAAATGGGAATAGAAACCAGTGTATTGAGAGCTTAGTTTGACCTGCTGACCTCCGATCACAGCCGATCAAGGGACCCCTGTCTGACTGATTAGTGCATCTCTAGCAGTTTTACTGCAACACAGAACATTTTTAGCAACAACCAATGGTAAATGGCGTGCACTTGTAAAGCGTTTATCAATTCCCCAGAAACCCTAAAGCACTTTACACGACAATCAGCCATCCACCCATCCACACACTGACAGTGGTGAGCTACAATGTAGCCACAGCTGCCCTGGGACACACCGACCGAAGTAAAGCTGCCATACAGGCGCCACCAAAACCCTCTGACCACCATCAGCAGGCAAGGAGAGTGAAGTTTCTTGCCCAAGGACAAAACGACTGAGACAGACAGAGCGGGGATTCGAACCGGCAACCCACTGGTTACAGGGCGAAGTCCTACCACTTTGGTTTTCTAAAGCAGGGCAGAAAGAAAATATAAACAGAAAATAAAAAACAATCCTGTATAGCTACTTAAATATTCAAAAAGTGATTGAATGTTTTGGCCAGATTTTTAATATAAGTATGATCTTAAAAAAATGTATTTTTTCACAGTTTTCAGCCTTTAGTTTTGTCCTACAACACAATGTGGTGTAAAACATCTATAGATGCACGTTCTTTCTGTGCCATCGGCAAAAATAATTCAAATTTCATCATTATACAAAGAGAAAAACTACTTTTACAAGGCATGAAAGTCTCTAGATAATCTTTTTAGTTCAGTGCTGCGGATGTTATGTGTTCATATTTTCAATTTTTCTTCCATTTAAAAATTCCTAAAGTGAACCTAAAGTCTTTAATTTGTTTTTGTTTTTTTTTGCTTTAGAAATCAAACATTTGTTTGTTTTTCTTCTCTTTAAAATAATGGAATATACAATCCTGTTAGCTGTTGACTTTTGAATGATAAATATATTAACCTGAAGTGCCTATTATAGTTATTTAACATGTTTTCCTTGCTGGTTTACAAACTGATGCATGTGGGTATAAATGACAGCGGGATGTGTGATCTCTCTGTAGGGGATCATGTGAGGCAGGACAGCATGGACTTCAGTAAGGAATGGGAAGATCCAGCCAACTGTCGCTGTTTGAACCGACTGAAACCCCTGGAGAGGAGAAAGGCCAGGCAGCACCAGCGTTGTTTGGCCCACTCCCTGGTGGGAACGCCAAACTATATTGCTCCAGAGGTTCTTCTCAGAACAGGTACTGTGGATCAGAAACGGAGATTTTCCATTGGGATATAAAACCTGTAGTTTGACAGCGATCTATTGAATAGCAGAGAACTTGGAATCAGTTATCCTTAGACAAGTCATTTCTCCTGTGATTGATATAAAGTTTATTTTATCCGCTGCAGGATACACCCAGCTCTGCGACTGGTGGAGTGTTGGTGTCATCTTGTATGAAATGGTTGTTGGACAGCCTCCTTTCCTGGCCAACACACCACTGGAGACACAGATGAAGGTATGAAGAGCCTCCTGTACAGTGTTATGTAGCCAAAGAGTTCATTGTTTCTCAGTGTTGTCTGTGTTGTTGAAACCAGGTGATAAACTGGAAGAGCACGCTGCACATTCCCCCACAGTGCAAGCTCAGCCCAGAGGCGTCGGACCTCATCGTTAAACTGTGTCGCGGCCCAGAGGACCGCCTCGGTAAGAACGGCGCAGACGAAATCAAAGCTCATCCTTTCTTTAAGAGTGTCAACTTCTCTAGTGACCTCAGACAGCAGGCGGCTCCCTACATCCCCACCATCGCCCACCCAACAGACACCTCCAACTTCGACCCTGTGGAGCCAGAAAAGTTGCGCAAGAGCGACGATGAAAGCAACCACAACGACACCCTGAGCATTTGGTTCCGCAACGGGAAGCACCCCGAACACGCTTTTTACGAGTTCACCTTCAGACGCTTCTTCGACGACAACGGCCACCCTTACAGCTGCCCCAAACCCATCGAGTATGAGGGCTGCGACGAGGAAGAGCTAGAGATGGACGGCGCCGATCGAGAGAATCAGGGTCGAGACCTGGTTTATGTGTAGTTCCTTATCTCAACCGAGCTGCTTGTTGTATACAGACTTTTAAAAGGGCGTTTGCGTGTGTGAAAGGGGGGGGGTTGTCAGATAAAGCTTAAAAAACCTTGAACATAGGAAAAATAAATCTGTCAGAGCACTCAGAACACTGCAGCACATAAATGTAAAACCGGGTTTAAATATTAACATGAGGCCTGGAGTCAGATTATCAAAACATGAAGACTGCTGATCTTATTCCCTAAGGATATCATCATCAGCAGCCTTCAAACAGCCCCAGAGACACAGTTATTACCAGAATATTACAAGAGTCCCAAAACCGTATAAAGATTCACCAAGAAATCCGCTGTTGATGATTTTCGGAACCTGGCTGGTGGGAAACGTTCCCATCAATAAACCCGACATGCCCAAGAGAAAAGCAGAACCTTCTTCAGTGTAGAAAGTGTGACAGGCAAGAGGCAGCTCAAAGTGATCTATTGTCAGTATCGATGAGTCGAGAGGAAGCACAATAATTTAAGAAGCTATTTAAAAGAGAGCTGTATTTTCTAAAACAAGCCGAAACATGTCTGTGGTGAGAGAGCGCGAGACGTTCAGGAGATAACAGCAAGGCTCTGCTTTCTCTTTTTGAGCTTTTAATCTGCGGCTAGAGATAGATGATATAGCCTTATAGTTTTATCACAACATTTTCTGTGATTTATTCAGATGATAAAAGTAACAATAAAAAGTATGAAATGCATCACATTCCTGTTGTGGCAAATATAGCTCAAGGTTACTGATTATCAAACCCACTACTTCAGTACAGCAGCTACATGAAGTACTGCTAAACAGTACACAAATAACTGCAGTTAATCATATTTTTCAGGCTTTATTGATGCTGTTATGAAACCAACAGTGGAAGAAATGGTAAAAGCCACAATCCCAACCACACTAAGTATCAATTAGTTTATTGCCAAAATGACCGCTCACGGCAGGAATGCTGGAACAGAATATTTTGAATGCAGTTCCTATAAATTTTTATATTCTAGATCTTAAAGAAAAATTCAGAAACTGGAGGTTGGCCTCAAAATTCAGATTTTTTTTAGCTTAAATCTGCTACATTCATTCTCAAAGACATGAATCTTCACCCTGGATGACGAGAAATTTGTCACTTTTTCCCAAATTATTTTCCATGTTCAGTGAATTTTTATATGCTAGTAAGGAGTAATTGTATTTATAATAGCTGGAGTTTTGACTATAAGCGCCATAGCTATGGATTTTTTTTGGTCCTGACAGTCTTGTTGTTTAATCTAGATCTTATGACCCATTTCTTTCAGATCTGTCCCTCCCTGAAACAGTTTGATTTTTAAACCCAGTTCTGTGTGCAGATGAAAAGGTTCTGTCTGGAGGACGGTGTTACCACTGCAGAATAAGATCTGCTGTATCAGTCTTCATGAAACTCATCACAATAATGCTGTAAATGTCTGTGTGTGTGTTGCCTAAACACCCGAAGAAGAAACTAGAACGACCAGGGTGCCATCTTTGACAACTTATCGCAGCCCCCCCCCTCCGTAACGCCTTAATTTATTGACGCTGGCTAGATGCTGCTTGAGTCTATTGATATTTGTTTTTTAAGTCTTAATTTATATTTTAGTTTGTTGCAATGGGGATTTTAGAGTTGTGGCTCATTTAATTCACAGGGATAATTGTTATAATTAGTGTTCATTGCTGTTCCTTTTTTTTAGTTATTTTTCACAAAGTACTACAAGGGTTAATAATCAGACTGGCATTTTATAAGTAGCAGTTGTTGATTGTACTACAGTAGCTTCTTGTTTTATTTTTCTAATTTATACCTAAAATGTATTTATGAATTAAGTTGTACACATAGATGTAAATATTTCTCTTCCCTTTGAGCTGTTTTTTATTTTTTTCCTCCCCTCCCTCTGGGCAGGCCCTCGTCTGTGTGCACCGCTGCTCTCTGACAATATGTACTTTATTTCTGACACTAATTCACAGAGCTCTGGTTAGGTTTATAGTTTATTCTGCTAGGATTCATGCTCGTGTCTCAACCAAAGCACTAAATAAGTGGGATTTTATTTTTCATACTACTTTTTACCCACTTCAGAAAGTAACAATCACCGTGACTGTAGTTTTCTGGGTTTATTACTCGGTGCGAAATGCCCTGCTTTTAGGCACCTGATTATTTCATCCTTTGGACTCAACACTGACTTTAGTGAAAAAATAAAATACAAAAGTGAAAAGTTTAAATATAAAACTGGACTGTTTGAATATGATTTTTCTGCCTTGCTGTACTTTTTCTGTATAGGAAAGAATCTGAATGTAGTTCTTATTGATTTAATAATGACCACTGTCATTCTGCACTGGTTTTGTTTTAATTGAGAGAGAATTTTATTTTTGTGTACATTTCTGCTCTGGGAGGTTTGGGAAGAGGTTAATAAATAATAAGAACTTTGGACATTTTTTATTTTAATTATGAACAAATTCTGATCCTCACTGACCTGAGTGCAAGGTTTTTAAATGGTTAAATATGATAAATTCCCAAATAAATGCTAAATTTGTAGCTCTTTCATACTGCTTTTATATTTAAGTCCCGCCAAAGAGTCCTAGTTTAAGAGTGATTCAGTTCACTGCTGAGAGAAATTAGCCGATGATAGAATTTAGACTGGGTTCTGAAATGTGTGAATCCTAATAAAACTTAGCCAAATCAAAATGTTTAAACGTAGCTTATTTACTTGCTCATTATTTTTGATTTGCTTATTGTTTACTCGCCATGCTGGTCGTTTTCAGACTGCATCAATTTCATAATCTCAATATTAAAATTCAGCATTTTACTGTGATCTCCTTGTATAATGAGGTTTAGTTTGGTAAAGCAACCAAAACAAAACAAAAAAAGGGTGGAGAAAAGCAAACTGAACAGAGGAGCAGAGCCTGCTGGTGGAGGAGAGGAGCAAGGTAGATCTGGTCCTGGGATCATGGTGGGAACCAACAGACATTCCCAGCAGATCAATGCGTCGTTCCCTCTGCTTTCAGCACTCAGCCTGGAATGTGAGCAGCTCTGGTTCCTGCTGCATTCAGAAGCTAGAGAGGAGATTGCAGCACCAGAGAACTTCTCCACAGACGGGGAGCGTTGGAGATGACCTTTTAGGCTGCTGACATTATCATGGACAATACAGCAAATACTTCATTTACATGTTCTATTTAAATAGTGCTTAGTTTATTGTACTTTATCTTGTCCAGCATTTGTATTTGTATATGTTTTTCAAGTTTTTCCAAATTAAGTGATTTTGTTCACTTTTTATTCATGATTATTGTTTCTATAATTTATCCTTCCTAAGATTACTTAAGGTGCACTACTAGGATAAATAAAAGTCCTCACTACGCCTAACATTTCCTCACGTTAAGCGCTCTCTTAAGGCCTAAGGTGCTTCGTTAATAACTTTCATCTTACCGAGGGAAAAATCTAAGAAAAATCGAGAAATCTTTCTTAGAATTTCGTCACTAGGAGCTACTTTTAGTCTTAGGATTCATTGTGAATACAGGCCCTGCGCCACAGTCCAGTGTTTTTTCTCCTAAGCCCAGGTAGGACACCATGTCTTCAGCTCAGGGGTGACTTAACACAGGAAATATGATAGTTGATCCTCGATACTGGCTCTTGAAGCACTGACTTCAGCTGCAGTCCATGCCTTCTAAATCCTTCCCAAACTCTTAAACTATGGTTATCCATGTTGTTTGTGCATCTTTTTCTACAACCCTTTTTCCTTCCACAACTTTCTATAAATTGATAATGTAATTTGGGATGAACCTATAGGCCTTAAATTACAATTTGTATGTGATTTTTAAATTCAGAAACAAAAATTTCTTAATTAGCACAAATAAAATATATTTTGAGTTTAATTATCAATACAATCACCTCCAAATTCTATTAAAACTGATTTTCTCCTCTAATAAAATCCTTAACTCTATAACAAACCATACAGCTAGTTTAATATTTTTGCTACTGTAACATTTACCAAGTAATGAATAGTTATGTTTATTAATGACTTAGCTTATGACTGGATATTATAATCAAGATATAGCTACACAAAATGTCTTTAAAATATACTTTTTCCGTCATTTATTTCTGACAAGTCCATTAGCTAAAAACAAATAAGCTGCTGCCACCAGGGGGCACTAAGTGAATGATTTGCATTACCAGTTTCATTATATTTGCTTTCATGATTTAAAGAAAACCATTTTTATTGCCATAACAGATTAAATATTTTGTACCAGTAAATGTACAATAAATATATTTTTGTGATAAATGTTTATTTTCAGTTAGTAACTATATTGAGAATATCGTTTGAGAATATAGCATTTGTTATTGAAATAACCAGATCCCTTTATGGGGTTTTTGCCAGCTGATTAGCCTTTTCATTTGGGTGTTACATTATGCAAAGTTAATTCAAATGCATTTCTTTATCCAAATATGTCAGAGGAGTTCCCCTGAAGATCATTTGGGCTGCTTGGGGTTTAACTGACCGGTTAAAATAACATTTCTGTGCAACAAATCATTCACAATATCACCTGGAACAGTTTTAACCATCTATTTAAATCATCATCAGGGTTCTCATCAGCCACGTTAGGACCATCACCAGTCCTGAAACCGACTTCTGTCTACACACCGTACATGATTGAGGACAAACAAGTTAATTTAACAAGCTTATTTTTTAATGGATCTGCAAAACGGTTTGAATTTCCAAAGAGAACTGGTGTACCTCCCGCCCACAGTCACCCAGTGGCAAACGTTACATAATGTTACAGAAACGTCTCCAACCCAAAGAAACCTGCATGCAAAAAAAAAAATAAAATAAAAACAAATTGGGAAAAAGAACTCAAATATAAAGTAAAATAATCCATACAGATAAAAATAAAACATCAAAAACAGGACATACTTTATAATGCTGTTCTTGTGGCTGAAGAAAAAATTCAAACGCTTTAGCTTCAGTTCCACTTCTTCATAAGGAGAGTCTGAACTGACAGATTATTGAACTGTAATTTCATTGGGTAGATGTGGCGCCACCCACCACACAGCCCCACCCCTGTCTTCCATATAAGGCACAGGACAAAATAAACCCCCCACATACAAATGGAGCTAGCCACGCCTCTGTCACTTGGTAACAAAGTGTAAATGAACATATGCGTAAGATGACAGAAAGCCCACTAAGTGTACAAAATGTTATTCCTATAGTAGTTTTTTTTTGGTCTGATTTTCTGCTTACTTGGAGTTCCTCTGAAAGTGAGAGCTGTGGGTGGGTGGTGTGTGGGAGGGTCCAACCGAGTGAGTTCAGGCAAAATATTAAAAATAGTCTTTTTTTTTTATAAATGACTTTAACTAAAACAAATGACAAGAAACGTGACTGGATTTCTCCTTTTATCAGAAATAAAAATGATCATCAGATGCATGGTGGAGGAATTATGATGTGGAGAAGAAGGGGGGAGGAGGGGGGTAGACGAGTGAAGTGGTTTATTGTTTTATTCTGATAAAGAGACAAAGTGTCAGTGTAAGAGAAAACTCATGAGACAGGTTAGAGGGCGAGACAGTTAGAGTTAGCAGTTAAAGAGAGGTTGTGTGTGTGTGTGTGTGTGTGTGTTGGTGTGAGTTAGTGTCGGTGAAACTGAGAAGTTGTTCAGCTGCAGCACTTGCTCTTCCAGCCTGTGACTCCACCGCCACTGCTGATGTCCACATTTTCACTGTTGGGCTCTTTTACAGGCGTCTGTGGAACAAAACAAACGCATTTTTAAAGTAAAGTAAGAAAATACTAATTACTGCAGTATTTTGGACGGGTATCATATCAGCATTGCTGATTATGTCCGAGACAGAGAGGGTGCTGGGAGTGGGATAATAATCTGACAGGCAGCAACATGATTCAGATCAATTCTCATTTTTGGTGCAAAAATCAAAAAATTTATGAAAACGGGCATGAAAGAAATATTTACCTTATAGGAGGAACTCAACACCAGATCATTTAAAAAAATGATGGATTGTGGGGGAATCAATGACACAGATACAGCTAAAGGGACACGTTTAGTTTAAAAGTGTACATGAAAACAAGCTGACCTCAAAGTACCAAACCTGACCACAGTTTATGAGTCACGTCCAAAATTGTGTGTTTTGCTGAATGTTTAGTCCGATTATTAAAATTCAAGTTGTAAATCTAGAGTCTGACTGCGACAGCAACAGTCATTTTCAAACCTCTACAATCTTCACCAATAAACCTAAAAATTTTTTCCCTGGAATTTCAGATTTCTCATTTTAAATTGCAAGCAGGGTTTTGGTTTACAGTAGCCCACGGCTGGAGACTCACGGGAAACAAAAAGGACGTCCCCTTTTCCCAAAATTTAAAAGCAACCCAGTTCGATTCTCGTTCGAACCAAAAACTTTAAAACCATTTTGTTTTCTTTTTTCATTTTGGCCCGGGTTGGGCCCATAAAATACCCAGGTCTGCTCTGGTGGTGTGAGTGAAAATCTCTTTAAGAGAAAAAAAAAAAACCCAGGGTTGTGAACTTTTAAAATTTAAAAAGGGACCCCTTCGGGCCCCCCCGGGCTAACATGAAAGAAAAAAAAAATGTTTTCATAAAAAAGGTAAAATTTTTAAACTGACACTACAGGGACTAAAAAACACTGATTTTTTTATTTTGGGCAATTTTTAAACATTTGGTTATTTTGGGATTCATCCTTAAATGCTACGATAACACCCCTTAAAAAATTTTAAAAACCCCCCTTTCATCTTTTTGGTCTTTCAAAAATTTGTAAAAATTTTTTTGACACCCGGGAGCGTGTAACAAAAAACTCCCTAAATAACCCAACACAGTTTCCCAAAAAGGGGTATTATTGCTATTTAGGGTTACAAAAATGAATGTTTTAACGAGAAAAAGAAAAATTAAACCATTTTTTACATTTGGGCTGGACAGTCATTTGTTTTTGAATAGATTTTATTAAAAAAACAAAAAACTCTATTCCCTTACATATACCTCTCCCCCCTTTCCCCCTCCCGGGATTTAAAAGGGGTTTTTGTAGATAAATGAAAAAGAGACCCGGGACTGAAAATTTCCCTCCCAAATTTTAAATCCCAAAAATTGATATTTACCAAATTAACCAAAAAATTTGGGTTTAACACAAAAAATTTGTATATTTTTGGGCAAAAAAAAAAGGGAAAAACAAAAGTAAATTAAAATTTTTTAAAAAGGGAAAATTTGAATATGAAAAAACAGAATTTTTTCCCAAAAATTTTAATTGAAATCACCCCACAAAATCCCCAAACCCCAGTCAAAAGGAAAGGTCAACCATTAACAAAAATAATCATTCATAAAAGGGTTTATTAATCTGTTTTATACCCCTACCCAATTATTTATTTAAATTTTACTGTTGGGTTTTAAAAGGGTATGTTTAAAAAAGATTGCCCCGTTAAAGAAATGTTAGCTTTTTATCAAAAATTTAATAAACATTTCATTGTTTTTTCAGAAAATTTGGGAAAATTTTGTGAAATTGAAAATATGATTTTTTAAATGTGGCGAGTAGATGGTACGACTGGTCATTTACTGGTCTTCATTTCCAAGACCCCCATCAACACAGATTACATCCCCAGCCCTGTTTTTGGGATCAATTTTTGAGGGGGAATGAAATGCACCCACCCTCCCTTCAGGGACAAAAATTCCCCTGGGGTGAAAAAAAATACACACGGGTTTTTTTGGTTGCCTCCTAGCGTGTTTTAAAAAAATGCAATGGCAAAGCCCCCACCATGCGGGGAAAAAAAACCTGATTTAAAACCCAAGGGGCCAACGAACCCTTAAAATTAGAAAACAGAAAATAAAATCTGTTTCTACAGTTTCTGAAAAAAATTTGCATTTCCCTTCCCCCCCCTTGCTTGTTTTTCCTGAAAAGCGCTGCAAATAAAAAGCGCAAAATTCTAAAAAGGGAGGTGTATTTATAAAACCATTTTAATGAGCCCAAATTTCCAGCCTGCCCGAAAGAAAACAAAAAGTTAAAAAGTTCAGAAATAAAACGAGCTGTTATTTACCCAAAAAAAAAAAATCCCCTTTCCCTTTTTAAATGACTCTAGAAGACTTTTGGAATCATTTTTTTTAAGAGAGTAGTGAAACGGGAAATTTTGGGGGCAGAACCCCCCAAAAATTTTCATACTTAGTAAGACTGGAAGAGTAGCTTGTACGGGTTTTCCCTAAAAAAGAAAAAACCCCAAAAAAACATGCCTTGAATTTTCCGAAAAGATTATTTAAAAAAACCTTTTTTGAAAGGATTCTTCTGCAAACGTGGGGGAAAGTTTTTTCCGATTTTGGGTTGGGGCCCTTGCATCGTCCCCAAAAAACCTAATGCCATGCCCCTTGAAAATCAAGGGGAAAACACCAGAACAAAACCCCGGGAAAGCATTGGGAAGGGCCAAATTTAAAAAATAAATTGGTGATTTCCCCTTGCGCGCCCTTAGATCAGGAAAATTCTGGTGTATTGCACAACATTTTTATCAGGTAAGATGGTCTGAGTAAGCAGATCGGTATCTGATGTCTCTTGGTTTGCCAACTTGTCAACCAAATTTTAACTAAAGCCTAATTTAAAAATACACAGCATACTAATAAGTGCCACTACAAATTTCCTATGTAAGGGACTTGGAAAATATCTAGCTTTAACAAAAAAAACTTATAAATCCCCAGGGAAAAAGGCCCCAAAAAAATTCCCCCCAAAGGGGAATCTCATGATTTTTAAGGAAAATTTTCTAAAACCCCGTGTTTCCTGAAAAAAACCCCCTTAATGGCACAGGGCCTTATATCAAATTAAAACAAGGTATGTTCCCAAAAAGTGAAAATGTTGTGATCACATCATTTTAGTGGTCCCAAATAAACCTATATAGCCCTAAAAATCGCAACTTTTTCCTGCAAATAATTTTAATTTAAAAAAGCACCCAAAAACAAAGAACCCAAAAATGAACACCTCATAATATAAAACCTGGGGGGGGTGGGGCGCCCCGTCCTTCACCTCCCCCTCTCCCTTGGATTTTGGTTACAACCCCTTGTCCCCCCTGTAAACTTGTTGCCCCCCCCAGCCTTTCCCTCTAAACCCATTTTCTTTTGCATGTTTGAAACCCCAGAGGAAAGAAGGCCCCCCCTTATTTAAATTTTTCTTTTTTGAAAGAGGACTTCAGGCTTATAATGGATGATATCCCACTTAGAAATATTACAAAAACACTGAATTTCAAAATTCCTTTGTCAAACATGCCGGACTGAGTACAGAAAAAAACTAGAAAGGTTTTCCCATAGGGGAAGAGGGTGGCCCCCCCTTTTTTTCCCCCAAAAGAATTTTTTGGGAAAGGGCTGACAAGCCTAGAGATCTTTTCTTTTTAATTTAACCAGAAAACCCCAAGATTTGTCAAATCTGGACTCAATTTTCTTACACTAAACAGACTTTTCAATGCACAGATAGTGGTCTGTGATTATCTTTATTTCTTGTGTCATATTATCCATTTAAGCTGGACAAAAAACTAAATGAAAAAAAAGTGACAAATAAAGAATCATTTAAACATAAAATGTAAAATAATTCTTTGGTTTGTTTTTAGAAATTCAGTTTTCTATCAGATAAATATAATAAAATAATACTACTAACAACAATAATAATCATTCCCCTTCCCCTTTTTGGGTATCGGGAGCAATTTTAGAAACTATTCAGGGGGATTTTTATTACACTTTTAAAAAGAGTTTAAAAAAAACCCCAAACCATTTAAAAAAGGGGTTAAAGGGTCATTCCCGGTTATTTCCCATCTAACATATTTTAGTTAAATTTAGTGTCTCAACATTACGAATATTCAAAAATATTTTTTTAAAACTACAACGCAACAACTTGTTAAGTTTTTTACTGTCTAGAATAGTTTGACAGCACAAATGATTCCAACAACTTGAATTTTAAAACTGAAAGTATATTTTTATGTTCGCTGATTTATAAATAGCACAATGTAACTAGTTACAGTTTAAAATAAAACTGACTAGTCGCACACTAAAGAAATAAATTCATGTCACCTAAATGACTTTGATTCCCTGTCATGTCTTTTCTGTTTCTCTGTTAAATCATTTATTAAACAGCTACTTTCTACAAGATTAACAACAAAAATCTGGAGAAAATCTCAGCTTCTTTGCAGTCACCAGCAGGCAAACGTTAAGCATCTTAGCAGGAAATTCCTTGTGTTTCCTTTTACTCCTGAAACAGCAGGGGTGACACATATTACAATGACAAGGTCAGATGGTCTCGCCCTGTTTGGTCCAAAACCTCCATGTTAAACACACCAACTACTATTAATCATGAACACAGATAAGGAGATGAATTAACTTCAGCAGAACTCTCCAATTACAGAACATTCTTCAAAGTAAAATACCTTTATGTAAAGCGGAGAGAGCAACACTATGATAAACCTATTTTTAGAAGAAAGTAACATTAAAAGCACTGAGGTGACTAAATACTGTCCTTTGGGTTGTGCTGTTCTGTAGAGGTCCAATTAAAGACGTTCTATTCCCCGTTTACACATGGCTGTTTTTTGACCCATGATGCAAAACAAAAAGGGTTGTATTTATTCCTGTTCTACAGTCCTCACAGTTAAATCTGGGTTTTTAGTCCTATTGGCTGCATTTTCCCTCAAGTTTTTCCTCTCTCAATGACAACAGAAGAAAAAAAAAAAAACATGGAAATACTGAAAAAACTATACAGGTTTCTGTGCCTCTCACCTCGTCAATGTTGCGCAGCCATTTGCTGATGTTTTCAAAGCTCTTGGCGTTAGTGATGTCGTAGACCAGCATGATGCCCATAGCTCCTCTGTAGTATGAGGTGGTGATGGTGTGAAACCGTTCCTGGCCTGCTGTGTCCCTACAAACAAAGGTTTTATTTAGCAGTACTCCTTTTTTCTTGGTGGTGCTGTAACGAAGATCTTCACCAACCACAGATAGTAAACGCTACAATTTAGGGAAATTGTATCAATTGCAACTCTGTTAAGATCTTTTTCATTGATTATTTATCCTCTATGAACAAAAACATACAAAGTAGACTAAATTAAGACCAGAAGAACTTCTTATTTCCATTCAAAATAAAGAATTACAAGTTTTTGTAATGTTAATAGCTATGTTTGATATAAAAGAGCATTTGCCAAAAACTATGCTTATATATTATACAGAATCCAACCTTATTGGATTAGATCACATTTGAATGAATTAGGTTAAACTGGATGGTTTATAACTCAAGCTGAAACAATCTGATTTATCATGATTACTTGATTATTAAAGCAGTCGTCAACTAATGTAGTAATTGAATAATCATTAACTGGAGTATAGACTCTAAAACATACCAGTCGCTGAAAGAACAACACACTCAGAGCAGTAATTAGGCCAAAACTGTACAAAATTATATACATTCTGCCTTTAAGATAGAAAAACATGGTCTGTAAATATGCTCTACTTAGGTTCACCTGGTTCAAATTCTGTAAAAAATCTCCTATTAAGCACCTTTTGCTTTCCAATTATTAAATTGATTAATCAAAAGGTCAATAGATGAATTGATAAGCAAAATAATCATGTCTGCTGTGAACCCGCATTTTCTTTAGTACTCTCTTCTGAATCATCACTCTGCCTGGCCAAATCCACCCTAAAGATTACAACACATGAAACACCTTTCTGCAGGCTTTTGTCACTGTTAATGAGAAAGTGCACGCCTCTGCAATCAGAAAGACTGCACAGGTTTAACTTTTATGGAAGAAGTGCAAGGAGGAAACCTTTGCTCTCTAATAAAAACATAAAGTTTGCCAGACAGAACGTAGACTAAGACAAGAACACATGAAATAAAGTTTATCCTACAGATTAGCCTGAATTGATTCCCTACTGTGAAGCATAGAGTTGGAGGTATCATGGTTTGAGTATATTTTGCTGCAGCAGCACCTGGCCAGCTCACCATCATAGAATCCATGTATTGTTCTGCATACTACAGCGTGCTTGAGCATCTGTAAAATTAAATGAAAGCCTATGTAGAACTGGACCCTGCATTATAGTGATGACCCAAAACAAAATTAGAAATGGAAACTTCTACACGGAGTCAAAACCCAGAGCTTTATCCTTTTGAGATGTTTTGGTGTCACTTGAAACGGGCGGTACATCTGAAACTTTATTCAGTTGTACTAGTTTTTAAGCGGCAGGGTTTTCTTTCCCACGGAATACACATTTTTGTTAATATAATTTGTTTAAGGAGTAAAACATGGTTCATTTTTTTTGGGTTTACTATATTTTAATCGCTTTCTTTCACAGAGATAAATAAAAAAGGTTAGATGGTGATATGTGAACATTTGTTTTCAAAAAGAAATACTTCATGGGGTGTCCTAAATGTTTCACCTGACTGTATAAACTACACAAGCTTCACAAATGCTCATATTCCTCATAACCATTTACTGAGGTACTGTTGTATCTGTTATTACAAACTCAGACAAGGTCCTAAACATCGGTTCTTACAGGAAATTAAAAACACACCAAGACAGAACCCATGGGAAAATAGAATGCTCTTTTTCCTCAATTATCCCAAATATTGTAATGAATTTATGCTGATTATCAATGAAAAGTTGAGAAAAAACACAAAACCTCCTCAGCGCTCAGGATGATACAAAGTAACCAAATGAAATGTGAAATACTAAATAAAGGGTTAAAGTTTTTTGTCTTCTAGCCGTTTAAATGCAACAGTGGGTGTTGATGTGCAGCTGTCCGTTTACTGGATTACAGTAAGAAATCATCTGTACAACAGTAAAGTCAATATTAAAAGTTCACTAATAAGCTTCCAGAGCTTCATTTGACTGGATGTTTGCTCTGACTGTTTCACAACTCTTATTAATGAAAGTTAAAAACTAAATATGTTAGCTATTTTACCTCCAAGTGTGAATATTTGGACATTTTAGAAATGAAAGCAGTAAGTTGAGAGACTAAAACCAGCTGAAGTTTAACCTTTAACCTATGAAATATTTGCTGTTTCTACACTTGGGAAGCAAACTCCGTTCCAGCTGGTGGAAAATGGCCCTTGTGTACAATGATGCAGCACATGTCCTGATGGACTGGTGGTGACTATTTCCTGTTCTTGCATACTTCAACCCTTATGTCAAACAGATGTTTTACTATGATACGAGTCAGAAACTCAAGAAGCTACACCGAATTCTCAAAATATGAAAAAGTTGACACTACAAGAAACACAACATCTTAGGAGACTTACCAGATCTGTAGTTTGATCTTCTTTCCTTGTAATTCAACAGTTTTAATCTTGAAGTCTATTCCTGTAAAGAAAAAAACAAACATTCATGTCAGTGACACATTTTAAACACAATAAAATAAAAACTCTCAGTTCATTTGAGCCACAGCCCAATAAAAAGAAAATGATAGACTGATGCTTACAGGTAAAGTCTGTGGCAATGACACAAAAACAGAAGAGCCAGATGCAAGCCAAAGAAAGACATCAAGGAGAAAAGAGATGGAAAATTAAAGAAATGTTTCCATCAGAGACAATATAATCCCCTCCTGACTCTGCAGAGTCATATCCGGTCTTTTAACCCCAACGGCGACTTCTTGGAGGTCAGCATGTTGACAACAACTGGCACACAGGAAATCAGACAACAGGCCGTCATTGAGGTAAAACACGCTAAGAAATGGACTAAACCCCCCAAAACCTTTTACCAAATGAACTTAATAGACGTTCAAAGCAACAGGGGTGCATTATCCTCAAATTCTAGTTTTCTTACAGGGCTAGGATAGGATTCAACACATGGTTCTTTCTAATAAAGAGCAGAAAATATTACCGACTACAATAAAACAGTATCCTAACTGCATTAATTAGGCCAAAACCAATAGAATTTAAAGGGCTTCTTCCCTTCAGTGCAAAACAGTAAACAGGATAATACTTAGAAGAAGTGTCTACATGCTAAATAAAAGTCTTAATTTACAATACATAACTCCACCCAGGCAAAGTTATGATTTTTAGCACAGTAAGCTAATAAGATAAATATGCACACAAAAAAAAAACAATCTAAGAACATTATCAATTTTCTAGACATAAGATGGGTTAAAAATAAAACTAATTTTCTATTACAGATGTTTTATTCTTCCCTTCTGCCACAGTTTACTCAAAATAACTTAAGTTGAAAGACATACAAATTAAACGCTGGGTACATTGAGACTGTGACCCCGACAGTGACGGGTTTCATAAGGAATTTACCTCAAATATTGTGAAATTAAGTATTTGAAACTTTGAAGGGTTTTGAGATAGCACATTAGCACCAAGTCTAAAAAGTATGAAACCACAGAATTCCAACGAGGAGTAAATGAATATTAATGCACTAGTGATGTGGTTGAAGGTCTACAGAGCCCGGTTACGGCTTTGAGGTTTAGCCAGCATTATTTTCCTGTCGAACACAGAGCTGTCAGTTCTGCTTGGGTCAGAACGTTTGCATGGTCAAACAGTTTAAGAAGCAGCTGTGTTTTAGGTAGGGTGGACTCATAAAATAATGAAGGAACTGGCTGCCAAAATGTGACTCACCAAAAATGATGGACACCCCAGGGGTAGAAGGAGTGGGAAATAACATTTAACAAGCTGCTTCAAAAGGCATAAATAATAGGATGAGGGACGATGTATAAGGTAAACAAGGACAGTTTTATTGATAGACTAATGTTTGAATTCGGTTCTCAACACTGGGAAGTTGGGCCAAAAAAATAAGTTCGTTGAGCAACCACAAGTCATCGACCTATTGAATGGAAAAACGGACATACTTCACCAGAGGATTGCCATGACAACTTAGACTGAACATCTTCAGCATTTTTTTAATCCAAGAAGATTCATTATTTCCACAAACATGAACACCACTGTAGTCATTTGCCAGTTTCTGTGCAAAAAAGTACAGTTTCTAAATAACAGATCATAGGCTGCTTCATTATACATGTTAGGAATATCCACATCCTGCAATCATCATGGAGGAAAAGCTGGAGGACAGAGACAAGGCTGGAAAGGATAATGACAGAGGGGGGTTTCCCAGTGGGGGTATTTTGAGCAGCAGCTGTCTCTAAAAGGTATGAGACCTGGACCAGAGGAAGACCATATTCCTGTTTCGAGTTTTCTGCCGTGTACACAGTTCTGGTTTTCTCAAACCTTCAGCTGAAGCGGTATTATTTTGTAATCCATCGAGTTGTGATCAAAACGCTTTAGTTACATGCTTTCAAAAGTAACTTTGTAGCTTCCAACAGTAATCTAGGGTCACTACACATACGTAGTCCTGGTTTTATAGAGTAACTCAGGGTCTGGCATTAAAGCTCTAGTGACTTTACACCAGATTTTAATAGTGTCCATATTCATTTAGTTCAAGCTCACAAAAATAACATTTGGTTCTAGCTGTTTTTGCACTTTATTGCACTTCCATGCCGTTATTGTTCATGTTGAATAGTGCAGGCATTTTCACAGTTCATATTTAAAAAGAACGCAGTTGATTTTCCACCAGTATAACACCTTGATCACTGTTATGTTTTGAAGGTTTTTCTGATAAAAACAGCAGAAGGAAATGCACCAAAATTTTAAATGAAGGCAACATTGGACAATATATTTCAAATTAGCATGCAACTTTTTTCTAAACTTAATTTAAAGCCTAGTTTTCTTTCAGGTAGCATTCCCACAAAAGGTTTGCAGTATTTCCCCTACCATTATCCAAGGGGGCGCCCCCCGAAAAAAGGAGCGCCTGCCCCTTTAAGAAAATCACAAATTATTAAATGTCTGTGTGTTCAAACGTTAGTAATTAACTGCGGTGGGAGAGGAACTATATTGTTTCCAACTTATGGTAGAGGAACACTCCTATTTAAGTCTTCATGTAGATTAATTTATTTCCAACTTTATTTTCTAAAGAGGAAAAGAGAAATCAACCATGGAGGTTTATGCCCCTGTATGGAAGCTCATATGGGCCAAAACTCTAATTTACATTCAAAAGATTCCAGTCATTTTACAACTGAACGCTTTACATTGTTGTTTTGAATCTAGCTGTAAATTACTGATGAAACAAATAAGATGAGTTTCCTAAGCTGAACTCAGCACAATCTGTAAACCGTTTCTGTCAATAACAGTTGTCATATTCACACTTTAGTTGCCAACCACTGTCAGTACTGAAATGAGTCATCCCTGGATGCAAACATCTGCTGGAAAACCTTGGCAGCCTCCTCAGATTGCAGAGCGAGAATAACATGAAAAATAATTGTATGAAGAGCAACAATGAAAGGCAGGACAGAAAATGCTGTAATATTTAACACTAGAATAAAGATGCTCTGTCAATCTTGTACAGTGGTTGTAATAGTGTGTGCATATAAGAAAGTACATTTTAAAAGGCTAGTGCTAAAGCAACATTTATTCGAACACCCAAGTTGTAAAATGTGAATTACCAACTAATTTAACATCTGTAATTCCACAAACCGAAAACCAATAAAATCAGTATAATTCTCTGTCTCTGTTGCGCTGATCACGAGTCAATAACTTTCAAAGATCAGAAGTTGTTGTAACTGTTTACTGCTGGATGGAGACTAAATAAATGTCACTGACCGTGTTTCTAGTTTTACACCCCAGCCGTGTGGTTATGATACAACAAGCTATGGTTTATGGGCCATGTCATTGCTTCCAGTTTATTTGTGTCATTCAAGCAGGTCCCAGGAATGTACACCTTTCTCAGTGTAAGGGTGCAGAACACTGCTCTTTTCACCATTTATATATCTACAAGTGTTCACCCAACAATCAAAATGTTATACTCAACCTAAAACCTGTTCTGCTTACTGTTGGTTCTTGAATTCATTTCCAAATTACAACAAATGGAGACAGAAAAACCTGCTGCTGTTGCCAA
Source organism: Crenichthys baileyi (assembly GCA_036173005.1). Taxonomy (NCBI): domain Eukaryota; kingdom Metazoa; phylum Chordata; class Actinopteri; order Cyprinodontiformes; family Goodeidae; genus Crenichthys; species Crenichthys baileyi. Next base: position 699,793 of record JAHHUM010001462.1, read on the forward strand.
GTGCAAAAAGTTATTCTTGCTCTTTTTTTTTCCTTACTGAAAAACCTGTTGGTCGGCACTGCTGCTGTATTTAAAACACAGTAACACATTTATTTAACATGACAAAGATCTTCTAGGGTTGGTTTTACTCAGCTCTGCAACAAGTGTGCCTTCATGTGACAGCAAGCTCTGGAACAGCGCAGCAGTTCATGTCTGAACCACAACAAATTAATCTAACTCGGATACCACTAGAAACAGTGTTACTCATAATGGCTGCTTGTTATAGGGCATACAGACAACTCCTAACAAGACATAAGTTATTTTAAAAAAAGCCTGACATGAAATCCGAGTCCAATGATCAGGGAGAATAACGTCATAGCACTGCAAAAACCGACTCTGATGTTTCATTATTACTCAGAGCAGGTCTTAAGCAATAAGAGTAAATGGAGCCCGCACTTTGGCTGCGCTGGGATTTGACATACTTTGACACTTAACTCATGCAAGTGTGATTTTAGATGCATATGTAAAGTAATGTAGAGATAAGAGGCTGATGATGCCACCTTGGAGGATTGTCTATGGTTCCCAGTGGAGCATCTAAGGCACATAACCATGCATATACTTTCAAATCAGAGCTACTTTGCTTATCAGTTGCAAGACTGCAATACTAAAAACACTGGGTAGACAATAAAGGGTTTTTCTTAAATACAAACTACTTTAACCTGTAATACTATATAAATTGCTTAAATACACCCAACAGATTTGTTTATTTAGCCTTAAAACAATCAGATCTAACTCTGCAATTGTCATACAGAGCTTTGTTGTCTCGTTTATATGATCAAGTCATTAAGTCAACTTGTGTCATGTTGTGGCAACAGCTACAAAGTCCTAAAGACAGAGAACCTGTCCATGGTTAACGTCACTCTGCCTGTAGCCAAAATATTTTTAACAAACCCGACTCGTCTCTTTCGCCAACTAAGTCTCCAGTGGTGTGCTCTGGTTTTTATTATTTGGCTATAGCTACAAATTACAATCAATGTCCCTTATTGGCAATATTTTATAAAACAAATGTGTATCTGTGTGTCAATAATAAGGCAAGCTTAGTTTCATTCAAACAAACTTCTCTTATGAAAGTCTAAACTGTTAGCATTCCCTTTGTCTCTATTTTTTTGTCACAGTATTGTTTTTCTCAGATATACTGGGACCACAATTGTGCTAAACAATAAAAATGGTAAATTCGCTTAACATATGATGACAATCACAGAATTAAGCATGAAAAATACGAGTAACTTCTCTGTATCCGACACCGAATATCTGCTGACCTGATATATTGGGTAGTCATGTCCAACCAGAAGGCATGGACCAGTTACCAAGATGCCACAGAAAGTTGCACAAAGACAAGTGTCATGGTCCCAACTCCCCCAGCTGGTGTTGCACACTGCCAGTCAGCAGGCTGACAGAAGGCAACTATGGTTTTCTTTACTTACAAGAAAGAAAATCTGGCTGTTCTGCAAGAATTTAAGTCAGGGAGAACAGTCAGGGTGTGGAAACTAAAGCAACAACTCTACCACTCTTATGAAGGTTCTGAAGTTTTAAAAATAAAGTTGCCAAGCTACAAGTAGCATTGGTGTCGAGCAGCCGACCTCAGGATGGCCGCACGAAAAGCAGCCCGACAAATGAATCAGCTAATATCAGGATTTGATGCTTGTGTTACTCTATAGATAGAAGAACAAAATAAGAAAAGGTATAATTTAATCCGCCAAGGAACTGAAACAACTAGTAAATGCAGATATTTTATCATTGTACGATTATTACAGTTTCAGTAAGTTAAGTTGTAATATTTTAGCAGCCGTAGAAATAACCGTTGCATTTCTGTTTTAAATAAAAACAAACTGATACAGTTTTGTTGTGAATCGTTGTGGAAAATACCGTGAAATAGTGGTCGTACCACATACGTCTGTGAAAATTACCTAGTAATTACAAATAAATAAATCAACCTCCCTGATTAAGCTTCTTTGAATGAGAGGCATATATTTTGTTACCTAAATAGGATACAGATTGTTCATAATGTCAGTGTAACTTATGCTTTTGAAGTTGTGATGGGCAATTATCTTTTCAGTTGCCGTTTACACGAAAAAGAAAAATAACTGTAGTAACCCTTAATTCAACTGTGATAATAATAAGAAACTAATTGATGTTTTCAAACCCCAAAAACTGTCAGTATAAATTGAGATTGTTACTTTAACTATTTGGCCAATGCCTGATCCCATGGAACCAACTGTGAGGGTAGTAACGTCTTTCAGCCAGCAGACCGACAGTGTGCAGCAATGCCTTTCAGCCAGCAGACCGACAGTGTGCAGCAACGCCTTTCAGCCAGCAGACCGACAGTGTGCAGCAACAGGTGGGGGGATAGGCAGTGCTGCATTGCTCTATTCTCCAAAGAAACTCTTAAATTATATGTAGGGTAAGAGAAAAAATATTTCACTGTATCGAAACTTAATATCAACAGCCCAAAAATGTAATTAGATTATCAATACATGTTGCGTTTACATTTTGAAATATGACTGAAAATAATTATTGTTCATTTTTAAGCTGCAGAGTTGCAAAGGCTTGAACTGTATGTAGTGAAAGATTTATACCAAGACTGACTTCAATACATTTTATATTCTATTTTATCATTAGTGCAATAAAGTCCACAAAATATCATCTGATTTTACGTTGACACTGCTCATCCATATTTTGAAGGCAGCTTTGTTTAATTGTAATAGATAAATTACTGGTTATTACCCAGCTGGTTTCATAGTACAATCAAAAATTTATTGTATTGTATTGTGAGTTAAGATTTTCAGAATCCCTGTTAAAAACATGAAGTTAACAAACCTAGAATGCAATTTATTATCAATTTGCTTACCTCCTGTTAGCAGCATATCGAAAACCTTTAGTCTGACAAAACCAGGTTTTATTTATCTGAAGATAGGTACTACTTTGTTGAATCAACCAAATATAGTCTGTTTGGCCATGTTTTCATGTTATTAAACAAAAACCCCTGATTTTATTAATTCAATTCTCTCTTTTTTTGCTTTTCTGACCCCAGCTAAAAGTGGGACCCATGTCAAAAGTGTTACAAATGGTATTTGGGTTGACCCTCAAAACACCCATTATTTACAAACATTTGACACCATTGAAACTTCTGTGGAAGTTTTTCTGCTAATAACTACAAAACCTTTCAGGAATAATGCTAAGTTCTGCAAAAAAAACAACAACAACAACTCCACAATAAATAAAAAATGCTGGAACTCAATTCTAAACCTACAGACATTCTCTCGGTATCATATGAAATGTATTTTAATGATCTTTCAGATGGACACGGTTCTACTGAATTTTCTGATTTTCATCGTTGGTAACAAGACCGACGACAGCTTCTGTAAACATAAACCCTGTGACAGACACTGTCTAATTTGTTACAATAAATAATGCACAATTATTTACTGGATGTATTTGAGAAATGAATGCCTGTCACTTGCTTTGAGAAATACTTTTCAGAGTTACGAGTCACAGTATGGCCGACCTGCACGTCGTTGTTAGCCACTGACATGACAGAAATGCCTTTACATTAACGTACACCCAAAGCCAATGTGAATTTAAACTATCCCAATGTTTTAGTAACTTGAATAAGAAGCAAACAAACAGGCGCCATAAATCCACAACTGGCTTTGTAAGAGTATGCCGAGGCCTAGAGAAACAAAGCATGCTAGCATATGTCCTGCCTACCATTTCCAGCTGCATGGTGGGGGTAAGACGACTTCCCCAGCTGTCAAAAAACCCTGACAGAGGTCGGAAACTATCCGGAACACCTCTAACTACACACCCAGCTGTACCTGTGTCCCCGTCCCCTGGTGTTCTTACCTATGGTAGAGATAAAGGTTGTGTTGAAGGCGTCGTCAGAGAAGCGGAACAGCACACATGTCTTCCCCACACCCGAGTCGCCGATCAGCAGCAGCTTGAACAGCAAATCGTAGGTCTTTTTCGCCATTGGGAAAAAACAGTATGTGTTCACCCAGATACAAAAAGAAACAAACGACAAACTAGCACGGCTACGTGAAGTCTAAATCCAGCTCCGTGGCCAACTTGACTAACCCACTCCAGCCGTCCTGGCTGTTAACAGTTGACAATCTGGGATTTGTTGATTAGCTTTGGCGAGCTAGTAGTAGCCTAAAATGTCACCCAAATAAAAGGACCCAAAGACGTGTCCAAGAAGTTTAAATATCCCAAACTGAATCCTCTCTTACAACATGGGAACAAGAAGCAAAAAAAGATGGTATCTCCTCCCGTGTGATTCCTTTTTTTCCACTCTTTCTTTTCTCCCACACAGTCGGGACAAAATGGCTTCTCTCTACGTCTCTACCCTAACTCACTCTTTCTTCAAACTAACTGCGAGCTAATTGAAATTCTCCGCACACGCCGTCATTCCAGAGCCCCGCCGAGAGCTCGACTGAGAAGAATTGGGAACAAACTGAACATGAAAGTGAATCAAATTCACTGTCTGCTTGGCGAAATTTAGCTTTTCAGTTTAGATTAGAGCAGAAATGCAGACGACCGCCGTCGCCTTCGAATGGGAGCCACAACGGCGACTCCCTGGAGCAATTGACACGCCCTCTCCCAGCCTTTCTGTCAAAATACACGCTTTTGATTGGTTGTTTAATCTGTCACTTCATGAAATTATGTAATATAATTGGCTAAAACGGTAAAGACTGAAACGTTAGGGGGCGTACCTTCAAATGACCGACGAGCCAAATGTTACTGCGTGAGTCACGCCGGACATTAAGGCTCAGAGGCCCCTTTGCTTCCCAGTCCGAAAAGCACCCCATTGAACCAACATGGACTCCAGTTTCATGCGGATCTCTGGCCGCTAGGGTGTGTTCCAGTTTTCATGGCAAGCTGGCACTTGGTGTGGTGACGAACCCAGCTGTGAGTCAGGCAAAGTGATGTCATATAAGTACTTCGGTGCTTTTTCACGGGCGTTTCCCCACGATAAACCATTGGAGTCACTCAAAAAAGCGGTGGGAGACTTTACTTTTATTTTCCAGTTAAAATGTTAATGAAGTGGACGTTTTTGCTCTGAACTGACGCAAGTAATGACACTGTTTTCCACCTTGAAAGTTAAGAAATAGTTACTAAAGTTGTCAAAAGGGTTCTAAATCTAAATATTTTTTGCATATATGGTGGTCTCAAATCCATATACCAGCTAAGGCTTAGTCTACGTCTAAGGATTAAGACTTTGGACCATTCTAAGGAATAAAAATAATTTTGTCGAAATCAGTCCATTGTAGCTCTGGCTGCATGTTTAGGGTCTTGGCCCTCCTGGAAGTGGAACTTCTGCCCCCTTTTGCAGCTTTTAACAGGTTCACTTCCAGATTATCCTTTATTTAGGTCTATCGAACTTCCCATTGCAACAGTTGTACCATCAATATATTCTCTGACTTGAGCAGTGGATCTCTGCAGCTCCTCCAGAGTCACCAGGGACCACATGGCTGCTTCTCTGACTAATGCTTTCTTTGCCTCGGTTGTCAGTTTAGTTGGATAGCCATGTCTTGGTAGGTTTGCAGTTGTGCAATACTCATCTTCTAAGATGATTGATTGGACAACTTGTTGAAAAACTTAATGCTTGGAATGTTGTTTTGTTACCAACCCCTGCTGTAGACTTCTCAACAACCTTATCCCTGACCCTGTCTGCTGTGTCCATCAGTCAGTTTGTTCACTAATGTTTTCTAATAAACCTCTGAGGACTTCACAGAACAGTTTGATTCATACTGACATTAATTTACACACAGATGGACTGTATTTACTAAAAAGACCTCTGTAGTCAGGATTTTATTTAGTTGTGTTGGAGTAAAGGGTGAAACCATCTGTCTTTCTTTACTTCTCAACCATGTACTTGTTTGAGTTGGTCTATCCCATAAAATATATTGCAATTTGTGGTTGTAATATGACAAAATGTAGAAACTTTCAAGGGGTATTAATAACCTGTAAGGTACTGTCTCCTAAGAGGTGATCTCCATGTTCACACCATTGCTGCAAGTGATTTAAGTGTTAACTTTATCTGGCGATGTTTGAGGGACATTTCTTCCGCCTGTCAGAGTAGTTTGACTCAGGCACTCTTAGGAATGATCAGTATGCCTAGATTCTTACTCCCAAGTACAGACTTGACGCAAACTGAGGCAGGAACAAGCACATAAAGAAAGAAAGGAGAAAATGACGCAGTAAAACAGGATTGAGTAAATTTTGTTCGCTCTAGAAGCTGTGTTGTAAAAGAACATGAAAAGAAAAAACATTACATTGAATAAAAAAGTTAATGAACAGCTGAAATCTAAACTTCTTTTGTTGCTGAATCAAAAGCTAGAAAATAAACAGATATATAAAGGATAACATAAGGTTTGTTTTTGGTATTTAGGGAAGTAAAATCCAGCATTCATCCAACATTATGCCTGCAGGGGATCTTAGCTCTCCTTTGTATTGGCACTCAACCAAGCAAACGCAAGCAACAGCAGGAAGTGAATATTATGTATGGCGAAAACCCCATAATACACATAAAAGTAAAAAAACAATAGCCAAAATGCATTCAAGTCCTAACGAAACTAAAAGGCACTATGTCCTATAATATTTCACATAGAAGCTTAAGCTGGTATATATGTCTCTACATTAGAATAGTTTCCTTCCTACTTATCTGACAGGACAGTCTCTGTTAGGGTGAAACTCTTTTCCTCTAATGTTGCCTCTCTAACCTGTGGGGTTCCACCAGGAGCTGTCCTAGGTCCATTAGTATTTACTTTCCGGATTTTCTCCTTTGACTAGCATCAGTCATTTTTTCATGACTTTTCTTACCACTTCTATGTTGATAAAATCAAGCTTTGTATGTCTTTTCAGCCTTACCAATTGGATTGGATGCCCATATTAGTTATCTTAACCCAGATTAGTGACTGACTCTCTAGAAATTATCTTGTCACGAATGCCAATAAGACTAAGACTATGAATGTTTGCCACACTCAAATTAAATAAAAAAATATTAGTCTCTTCCTTCCAATTTACTCAACAACCCAATCCAAAATTTGTAATCTTGGTATAATATTCCAATTTCAATATACAGGTCTGTTTCTTTCTCCAGTCAGTCTTTTTCTAACATTTGTTCTCACATCTCTTCTCTTGAAATTTAGATTTATATGTTGTTTCTGTTTACCTAGTTGAATAGGAATCCCATGTTAGTCTGCTGTTCAGCACAGATATGTAAAATAATTGCAACATCTTGTAATTATGTGGTCATAAATGCCAATAAGATGGAGACCATGATTTTCAGCCACACTGAAATTCTATTAAAACAGTATTTATTTAACATTGCCTCTATAACCTGTGGGGTTCCATTTGGTTTAATCTTGGGCCCATTTTTCCTTAACGTTTTTCTATTAGCTAGCATCATTCAGTCTTTTCTGACATTTTCTATTACTTCTACACAGATGACATTCAGCTGTATATCTCCTTACCAGTTGGATAGACTATCCACCAAGTCCACTTTTCATAATCTTGGTTTAACATTTATTTTTTTCCTCTGGGTTTGATTTACATATAAAATATATTATTTGTTCAACTTCTTTCATTAAAGGTACATTTATCATCAACTGAATTAGAGAAACTAATTTGTGTCTCCCTATCATTGCACTTAGGCTACTGGAATGCCCTGTTTACCAGATAAAATAAATAGTAGTTTCCCATCAGCAAGCTATTCAAATGCTGCTGCCAGAATACTATCACATTCTGGTCAAAATGCTCACGTTTCTCCCATTTTATTTTCTTTATACATGATTCCTGATACTGCTGCTTATAGTTTTCCACAGACAGGAACTTTCAGTCTGTCACACCAAGGCTGTGGAACAGTTTGCCAATACGGCAACATTAGCTGACTTTGTGGATGCCTTTAAGAAGCAGTTAAATCCTTTTTTTAACCAGCCTTATTCTTCAGACTTTTGTTGAATAGACGTTATTTGTAATTGAATTTTCTTCTACAGTGATTTTGTTTAAAAAAATGCTTGAAATGTATACATTTGATATACAGACCAAATATGCACAGAGTGATCGACCTACAAAGCAGCATTTTATTGATCCCTGCTGATACTTCAATGGCATAGAATAAGTTTAGTAGACTTAGAGTTTTTTTAAATAGTCAGTTTTTGCCTAAATGCCTGCATATCACATCACTGTTCCCTCACAACCGTGCAACCTTTTGTTACGGTAATAAATCATGCATTTGCACAGCCGTTTTTTTTAGACTGAGACACATTCCTGGATTTTTGCTGCTAGGGGGCCCCAGGGTTCATCTCGCACTCCCACAGCGAATTAGGGACTACTTCTCACATTTCTTCAAGCTCTGTCAAAAATAAGCAGTGAAGTCGGTTTTTACATGCACCTATTTTGCAAGTAAACATTGAGTATTAGAAAGTGTGTTGGACTGCATTTGGTTTTATTTTACAGCCCAGAAGGTGAGGAAACTAGAAGAGAATGGGGGTTAAAGTGGGTGTAACCAAGCAGCAGTGTGTGTTATGCATATAAATGGGCTTTTCTCCTAAACTCTATTAGGTTTAAAGAAAAGGCTTTCAACTTCCTTTTTTTACCTCCTAATGCAGCTCATTGGATTTATACAAAGTGCTACATAATTCTTTATTTCTGCCAATAAAGATCAGATGACTTTTGGATTTTTATTGATCATAAGCCAGAAAACACCACTTGATGTTATTTTTCTACACTTTTCAGTTACTGAATGTGATCTTCTTAATTTTCATTGCACAAAAAGTCAAATTCAGTCAGTCAGTCAGTCATTTTCTACCGCTTATTCCATGGTGGGTCGCGGGGGAGCTGGTGCCTATCTCCAGCAGTCTATGGGCGAAAGGCGGGGTACACCCTGGACAGGTCGCCAGTCCATCGCAGAAAAAGTCAAATTATTAAAGTTAAATACGCTTTAAAAATCAGATGTTTATCAAGAAATCATCACAGAAACATTCACACATCCACAGGAATAAGTCAAAAGGGGAACACCTGAGCTGCAGCTATCTAAATTACAGATACAATACAGGTAATTTTCCATTGTTGGCTACAAAACTTCCCCCTAAACACTAGTTTGTAAATTAACCACATATAAGTGGTGAAAAGGAACAGAGTCACTTTAAGCTATGGTTACCTAATGTGAAACCAATTGTGAGCTGTAATTAAGTTCCCATGTGGTTGAAGCCTTCCCCTCTCTGAGCAGTGTAAACCACATCAGTACAGATCCTGAAAATAATACTCTTTTAAGTAGATTACGAATTACAGGGAATCAAAATATACCCAGTGTCAGCTATTACATTACTTATTTTTGCTCCTACACGTTTGTCCCCTCTAAAAGTGGACATTGACCATTTGTAGGTCAAATAAAGTATGCATTCTTCATTTATTCCACCAGGGGGTGCTTTTGTGCCACATTTGGCAAAGCTGTGAAATGACTCTCTTTCTAATTATGTTTTTATGTGTGTTCTGATTTTATAGTAATTAGGGAGAAACAGCATTATAATTTATGGGAATAATAATAATAATGGTAAGAAATACCACCTTAAAAACACTAGACTCAGTAGATGTGACTGACCAGCTTCTGCTGGAAATTAACAGTGGTGGTCTTGAAAGATTAATTTGGGCCCATCGAACTTCCCATTGCAAAAGTTGTTTTTTTTAAATTCCTCCCATAGGGGCAAAGTTTAGGTTTTGTTATAGAAGTTGAGAGACTCTCCTTTTCAATTCAATCCAAATATGAGTGTTTTGGAATGGACCCGATTTTTGTAAACTATGATCAGAAATAGATTTTCAAGCTTGTTAGTGTGCCTTTTAAGCTGAATTTCATATTTCCAGTCTCTGTCGTCAACCTTTCACCAAGCCGGCCCTTCTATGTCAAACAGTGTTCGCTCTGTGTTACGCTCTTCAGGTTTATGAACTACTTTCTCATTAAAAACTGATTTCTTAGAAGTTGTGTGTTATTTATCCACTGAAATTGAGTTTCCCTAATTCTAGCAGTAACATATACTTTGATTCAGTGAGGCTTTTGTGGAATACCAGTTGGTGTTAGGTGCATAAGGCTAAGGTGTGGCATCCCCTAGCCTTGGTTATTGACTTACTTTTTCCCATTAACCCTTAGGAGGGCTTTTGAAAATCCTGACACATTTGTCCTCAAGGACAAAAAATGTCTGCTTCCCTAGAACTGCTGAAAAAATATTATATATTGATATTTTTTTACACTTTATACACGACTGTCTTTTAAAATTACTTCAGCCTGAATTATATTATATATTCAGTATATTCAAGGAGGGTTTACCCCTTTGAAGGCCAGAATGTGTACCTAACAGATCAGTTTTTTTTTATTGAAAACTCCATAAATATTAAAATAAATTCCATAAAATACATGTCAGGGGAAATAAAATACAGGGAGGGGCTGCACGGTGGCACAGTTGGTTCCAGCAAGACTCCCGGCCAGGGGTCTTTCTGCACGGAGTTTGCATGTTCTCGCCATGCATGCGTGGGTTCTCACCGGGTACTCTGGCTTCCTCCTGTTAGGTTAATTGGTCTCTCTAAATTGCTCTTAGGTGTGTGAATGAGTGTGTGCAAGGTTGTTTGTGCGTTGCCCTGCGATGGACTGGCGACCTTTCCAGGGTGTACCCCACCTGTCGCCCGTAGACTGCTGGAGATAGGCAACAGCTTTGCCGCAACCCACTATGGAAGAAGCGGGTATAGAAAATGACTGACTGACTGTCAGTGAATGGCAGCAACGTTGACTCTGATGCATCTTTTTTTAAGTTATTTAGTGTTTGCAGCAAGATGCTGTTGTAGAGAGTTTGATCTCCTCTGCCATCATCTGCCAGAGACTTAAAAAAGCTCAACAAGCTCATATAGAAGGCTGGCTCTGTTCTAGGGACTCCTCTAGAACCTCAATGTGCAAAGGATTCTTCATAAAATGAAGAACATTATGGAGAACCCTGAGCATCCTCTTCATGAGACTGTTGTACCAGATGTGCTGTAAGACAGACCGCTACAGGACCTCCACAGCCACCAGCATCTACAACGGCTCTTTGAAGAAACCTGTATAATATGAGCTGCAACATTTAATTTCTCTTTGGAATTAATAAAGTATTTTTGAATATATATGTATGTATATATTACAATATACATTTAACGAGTTGATATCACAACAATATTCTCAAAGAAATAAGGGCTTTGCTTTTAATAATGGGAATTATTTAATGCTTCTGATATCTGATTTTTATAATTGATTGTACTTTGAACTGCTCTAGTTTATATTGTGTGAGTGATTTTGATCTTTAAAGATAAAATTAATTTCATTTTATCGTGCATAGTTGTCAGAGCATCAGTTTAAAATGAAATAACTGTGAGCAAAGATATTTGTATTTTCTTATTTTGTTATTTAATTTTGTAAATATGAAATGCTTTTTAATACAAATCAAAATATAGAAACATGACTATATAATTTTTTTAAATCCGGCCTTTTTTGACTGCAGTGCTTTTTGCAGAGTTGGTGGCAGCCTTGGACAATAATCCACTTGTGATTGACGACCAAACTCCATTTCCCGTGATCCTCTATTGGACTCTGCAGTGATGTAGGGTGTGGTGGATGAATGGATGTGTGTGAGTGCGCGTATTTCTGGGTGTGTTTGTGTGTTTTTCATACGGGAATGAAGCTCCGTGTCCGCGCAGACTGAGAGCTGCAGATTCGCTTCAGAGCATCTATCAGCGGGGTGGACTGGAAGATGCAGACGTCGGTATGTAGCGTCGCTGCCGGACTCTACAATCATGACGACCGGAGGAAGATGCGTGAATTGACTTGTGTCATTTCTGGCATTGTTGGTTATTTCTCTCTTTCCACCGAGTGAATCTGGACAGGACTGAAATGGAGCGTCAATCCAAAGCGTGAAAGGCATTGACCAACAGTCTGTGTGTTTGTGAGCTAAAATTGGACAATAAGCAAAAGGAAAGCAGAGGGGGGGGTCTCGTCATTTGCCATGGTAATTTTTTTTGTCTCTATTTTTAGCCACAATCTCTTTTCTCTGTTGTGACATGACCACAAAGCCATACTGAATGTTTCAATAACAATTTTTAATGAAATATAATTTACAGACAGCTGTCTGATTAGAAATATTATGATTTAATTTATGTAATTCAAAGAAGCCAGTCATGTCCAAGATTAAGAGCAGCGAGTCGGTGAAGGTGGTAGTTCGATGCCGTCCATTGAACCGGAAAGAGGAGTCCAACGGTCCTGCTGGGGGGATTGTGCATATGGATCTGCGGCTGGGGCAGGTGATCCTCAGAAACCCCAGGGCGCCACCAAGCGAGCCACAAAAAACATTCACATTCGATGCAGTGTACGACTTTAGCTCCAAACAGCGAGACCTTTATGATGAAAGCGTCCGGCCGCTAATAGATTCGGTTCTCGCGGGGTTCAATGGCACCATCTTTGCCTACGGGCAGACCGGAACTGGGAAGACCTACACCATGCAGGGAGTGTGGCTGGACCCAGAGAAGCAAGGTGTGATCCCCAACGCTTTTGAACACATCTTTACACACATCTCCCGCTCACAGTCCGACAAGCAGTATCTGGTGCGGGCATCCTACCTTGAGATCTACAGAGAGGAGATCCGTGATCTCCTTGATCCCAACCTTGGCAACACCAGAGGACTGGAGCTCAGAGAGAGTCCGGAGACAGGGGTGTATGTTCAAGATCTCACATCATGCGTGTGCAAAAGCATTAAGGAGATCGAGGAGGTGATGAATGTGGGTAATCAGGCGAGGGCAGTTGGAGCAACGGACATGAACGAACATTCATCCAGGTCCCACGCCTTGTTTTTGATCACTGTGGAATGCGGCCAACCCGGACCAGATGGGAGGAAACATATTCGAGTGGGGCGCCTCAACCTGGTGGATCTGGCTGGCAGTGAGCGCCAAGCCAAGACAGGGGTCCAGGGAGACCGCCTTAAAGAAGCCGCCAAGATCAACCTATCTCTGTCAGCTCTGGGGAATGTGATCTCAGCTTTAGCAGATGGACGCAGCGGCCACGTGCCGTACCGGGACTCCAAGCTGACCCGGCTGTTGCAGGACTCTTTGGGTGGCAATGCCAAGACCGTCATGGTTGCCACTCTTGGCCCAGCCTCCCAGCATTACGATGAAACTCTCACCACCCTTCGCTATGCCAATCGTGCAAAGAATATCCAGAACCAGCCCAGAGTCAACGAGGACCCCAAAGATGCTCTGCTCCGTGAGTTTCAGAAGGAGATTGCTCGTCTCAGGGCCCAGCTCAACCACAGGAGGTGGAGGAGCAAACAGAAGAAGGAGCAGATGGACGGTGAGGCTTGGGAAAAAGATGGGGATGAAGAGGAGGAAGAGGTTGAGGAAGAAGAGGTGGAAAAGGAGGCAGAAGAGTTTGTGAAGCTGGAGGAACAAAGGTTGGAGAAGGAGAACGAGGCCATCAGAGAGGATCAATTCCTGTTGGCAGAGGAAAAGCAGAGGCTCCTGGGGGAGAACGAGAAGATGATGAGGGATCTGAGGAAGAGGCAGGAAGCCACCGAACAGCTGACTGCAAGATACAAGGTCAGTCTAACTAGGAAAATTTGGTCTTTTTTGTTCTCTCTATCCAATCATCCTCAATTTAATCATTCTTTTTTACAAAAACATAACATTAATAATGATGACAACCTAAGCTGTTGTTTGTTAGGATACTGAGTGGCCATCTTCTTCTAGCTTCAGCTTTACACTTTAACTGTTCACATTCCCAGGCATTTACCGTTATCTTAAACATGGACAATCTGAATTACGGCTGCAGGACATCATGCAATATGTAATAATATTGGTGAATGTTGCAATAACAATGACACGCGATAAGTAAATGATTTTAGAGTGTCTTTCTTCTTTGGATTCATAGCAAACATTGACCCCAAAAATGAGCAGTCTTTCCCCTCCTGAAAAAATAAATAAAATTCATTATTTCCATCACAAAGCAAGGTTTCATTTAAAACATTGCTTCTGGTCAAGAACTTCTCTTAAAACAACTAAGTTGTAGTTTCTTAATGACTTGACCACCTTACCAGCTCTTTAACCTCTAAAACCTTTTACGCTGCATTAAACAACTACTGTAACTAAATATATTACAGGCAGTCTGGATGTATAGTAGTTAAATAATTAGCTAACATTTATTGCTCTTCAAGCAGTCCTTAGTGATATGCATATTGCGTACAGTGTTATTGTGATAAAGATGTACTTAATGTAAACTTTACACAATAATTTCTTCTGCCTTGTATAGGATTTATAATAATTTAGCTTTAAACTTTAGTAACTCATTTGATCATTTGCTAAGCCGCACCTGGATCACCTGCAGCTCTGCAAGTGGTGTTACCAAAACCCTCCTGAAGAAACAAACAACTTTTAAAGTTTTCACTGCAGAGCTTCTCTTAAAAAAGTAAATACGTTAATATGTGAAATTAACCAGCCATCCATCTATCCATCCATCCATCCATCCATCCATCCACCCTTTGTCTTTACTCTCTTCTCTGTGCCGGGTCGTGGGGCGCTGGTGCGTATCTCGAGTGGTCACTGAGGGAGAAGCGGGATACACCATGATCAGCTCGCCAGTCCGTCACAGAGACACACAGGACAAAATACCATGCATGCACATACTCATACCTAAGGGCAATTTAGAGAGACCAAATAGCCTCACAGTCCTGCTTTTGGACTGTGCCAGGAAGCCAGAGTACCTGGAGAAAACCAATTCATACAAGGGGAGAACATGCAGACAGAGCCTAGGCCAATATTCAAACCAAGGACGTTCTTGCTGTAAGGCAAGAGCACCACCATGCCACACAACCTGTGAAATTAACCAGATCTCTTTAACCTTTTACTTTTGAAGACTATCGTCATCGTGCAGTAGCTGTGCTTTCCCACCTTCTTCCTTTAGGAATCTTAATTTCCAATCTGGAACTGTAAAGTTCCTTGTATCTTAAGTCTATTCTTTCCTTGCCATATTCAGACACAGGTCACAATCACACACACAGTGAAGACTGAGCAATAGCTGCATTAATCACCCATCCTGATTCATAGGGCATTTCCAGTCAATAAGTCACTCGTGCAGAATGACTGAGTCACTGAGCTCTTTAATCCTGTAGCTGCAGCTTCAACCGTCCAACACGAGACACTGCTGGATCAACTTACTGAGCTGCCTGAGGCCCGGTGATGAGAAGAGGGCGGACATTTTTCTTTCAAGAGACGATGATGTGGGCTTGTATTTTAAAGACAACCCCACTTTGCTTCTGCCCCTTTGGTACGTTGTGTATTTTTGTGAACTTGATGTCTTTAGCTTTAAGAGAAACCACTGAGTGTAGGTGGAGAACATGGTAGCATCAGGAAAACCGTAACAACACTGTCTGAGTTATTTTTATTGTTTAAAGGGGTTACAGGTACCCTGAACATCTCAAAAACGACATGCATTGTTCATCTTTTTCTTGCTTTCTGTTGTTTATATTTGTGGAAAACAGCAAAAAACAGTTTGTTTTTTTAATTTACCTAGAAGTCCCTGTTTGCTAGTGAAGGTCTAAGGCATCTTAGAGGTGACCCTGATCCTGCATTATTCTCATTTCTGCTCATATTTCTTCCTGTCATGTTATTCCTGAGAGCACGACAGGGTTAATAGGTTTTAGTGCTAAATTGTTTAAAATGTTCAGAGGCTCAGTTGGCATGATTCATTGGGCAGCTGCTGAGCGATGACAATCAGAAACCAACCCCGAGCTGGAAGCTGATTAAGGGGAAGAAGTATTTCCTGCCTTTGATGCATCAGTCCTTTCTTTTGGCTGGTTTAGGAGGAAACCTGCAGGACGTCAGACCTGCATTGATCATAAAATGTGAAAAATAACCAATTTTATGACGATTGGTCGTAGTTAAAGCTTTATTTTTCTTGTTCTTCATCTGTCAGAGCTTCAGCTTTGTCCAAAAATAGGTAAAACAAATCTTGGTGTTCCTCTTGGCCTGCTGGACCTATGTTTTCAAATCCCTTAAACAGTTTCTTGTAGCTATAAATGAATAAAACATGCTGTATATTTATCTACACACTGATGAAAATATTCCCTAAGACACCGCTGACCTCTGCCAGTTTAGATGACAAGCCACATTTACTTTTCTTTTCCCCCACAAATACATGTCGATTTTAAGAAATACGAAACCTTTTATGAAACTCACAGGTTAGCTGTGTAAGAGTTGTGTGAAGCGTTTCGTTGGCCAATTTCTCAGCAGATGGATTTGGCTGATTGTCATTTTGAAAACAGGTCCAGAAGCAGAAAAATCTGAAATGGAGTTAGATCCTTGCTGGTTATAGCACTTATTTGATGCAATAGGTTTCTGTTTTTTTGTGGTAGTAGTGCCCCTTAGTGTTGTTAGTTTTCCAAAGTAAGCAGACAGGAAATGGGGTGAAGAGAGGAGGAAGTCATGCAGCAAAGGTCTCCGAGGACGCGGCTTGGACCCGGGACGGCTGAGTCGAAGACTGATGTCTTCATATATTGGTTGTCAAAGAAAAGTATAATCAGCTGCTCCCTCCTGGCTGCAGAAACCTTACAGCAACAGAAAAACTCAGGGGGAGAAGGATTCACTCACTGACAAATAGAGATAGCTTAATAAAACAGTTATCGATTTGTAATATCTGTAAGTATCATGAGCCCATGGACTTTGTGATTTTCTTTTGCCTAAATTCTGTACTTTGGGTTTTATATTTTCTATATTCAGCTCTGTTTACTTAATGTTGATTGATCTACTAGTTATTATTCCATGTTTCTGTGGTGTACTTACCTGGTTTCAATTATATCTCATTTCCATAGTATTTAGCCTCCTCCTTGCCTCAGTCCTATGAACTGCTACTACTGCTTTGGACTAAATCCCATTTCTGATAATAATAAATAGTTTAGAAAATATTTTTAGTATTTTTTTCCAAGCTACAATGAAGACATTATGATAAAATTTACCTGTTGCATGTCCTCTCAGCATCAAAACCTCCAGGCATGTTGTAGTCATCAAAAAAACATTTTGACATTGCTCCCAGCCTCGCTGCCTTGCTTGCAGCACATTTAGAGGAGCTGGGGCTTATTACAGCTGTCAGAATGGTTTAAATATACTGCAAATATCTATCTATCTTTTCCATAAAAGCTGATTAGTGCTGTAGCTAATTAATGCCAGCAGTTACTACAGACATCCGAATTTTAAACTGTTTTCCATTCCTAAAAAATAGATATATTTTTTGTATGAGAGGCTCCAAAAACTCTTTTTAGGCATGTGTTTAAATGAAGAACAAGTCACTAGTTCTGGCTTTACAACTGGTAGTATTAGATGATGTTTGGTGAACAATTTACAAATTTTTGATGGGTTGGACAGCTCCACAGATTGAGAAATACCAAAATAATGCAAAGACCAAGGTATGGTGTTTTATATTGTATTCTTTTTATTTGTGGCCTGTTTACAGTTTATCAGATTATTTAAAGGGATAACATGTTTATTTAATTTATCAGTAAAACAAACTTCCCAAAAAAACATAAACAAAATCATCATATATCTAGATGAACATTAAAAGCTTACTTATGTTTTAATTTATAATCTTTATGCCTTATTTACTGCAAATTCCAGCTTCTAAGGCTGGTTTTGATTCAATTAGCTGTGGTTTACTTTAACCCACCAATCACAGATCAGGCCAGAGAGAGACTTTAGGTCAAATTTCAACTCAAAAATAACCAATTAGAGACAAGATCAGACGGTAATGAATTGAGTCCCTCTCTGTTCCTGGCTTTGTTTCTTTCAGAAACCCACTTAGACTCACAGCAAACAAATGTAGGTTAAAAACTGGCTCAGCTGGTGTTTCCATCTGTCTGTTACCATACATTGCATTGTTGATCCAACTGCTGTGTGCACGGCTGGAGGTGCCGTCATGGACGATTTAATGTGTGACATCCCGTTAGCTCTGTTGGGTCGTCACCCGAGCACGTGAACTTAAAGCGTCAGGTTTAGACCTGATAATTCGATCTTGTGCACACATCTTTCTTCTGTGATGAAATCAGGCTTTCTTCCTTGTTAAATATAATCATCTTTCCTTTAACCCAAGCTGTTTTGTATGGAATTTGTCTGTCTGTCTGTCTGTCTATAAATGGGTAGTTTCCTTGGAATACATGTTCAACTCCTTGTCGTTCATTTGCCTCAAATCATCAAACATGCATATGTATTATTATAATTGTAAAACAAATTCAGGGGCGCGGCAGTGGCGCATGGATAAAATGCGCGACCCACTTACAGAAGTCTCAGTACTCGACGTGGTTAACGCTAAAATAGTTTTTTGTGGTTATTTTATTTAATCTTGACAACAGCACCACAGTATTTAGATCAGGTGAATAAAACTGTCTTGCTTTGTTTATCACATTTTGAAGTTGTGTTAATCTGTGTTTCCATTTTGCTGCCCTAAACCTTTACCCCCCAGAGCTGAATTACTGTGAACCCTCAGTCTACCCAGAGCTGTTAGCTGTTTGTTTTTTGACTGCAGGAGAGTCTACTTTGCTGAATGGAAAAAAATCCTAGCATTTTAACTAGAAATTTATTGTTCAGGTAGAAAAGATCTGATAACATTAATGCATATACACTTTAAACAAAAATCTGATCAAATTTAGGTTTTAACTCGTTTTATTTGTATTTTTGGTTTTTCAAACGTTTTTTAAGAACCAAATTTAAATAAAGTTGTTTTAATAAGTTGTTCTTCTATGTATTGGGGTGTGGCAAAACAAAAATTTAACTTCATCCCTTCCTTTAATCATTTTTGTGTTGGTATAAAGAAATTATTTTCCTTAAAGATGAATGAGACCCTAAAAACATTTTCCTCTGTAAGTCACAAAGTTTTAGTAAACTAAAACTAGACTAAAACTAGTTTTAGGTGACACAAATTTGTCTAAAAACTAAATAACATTTTTATTAAAAGACTATGACTAAAACAAAACTAAAATAAGCTGTCAAAGCTAACACTGCTGCATGATCTGACAAGCTTCACTTTAAAACATATGGAAAAGTAATTAAAATGTTGCAGAATTAAACTGTATTTGTGGCAGAAGAGAGGCAAATAAGAGCTTCAGATCTTTTGACAGCAGTTACACCCTAGAACAAAACCAATTTAAAACCCCTTCACCCTGAAGGTTCAGGGTAAGATTTCTACCTAAGCAAACACTGTTAGATGCAGTAGAGAAGCTTTCTGAAATGAAACACCCTACGGTAGTAGAAATTTCACCCTAAAAAGGTTTTTGGTCTGTAAAAACTCTAAAAGGTATTCTCCTTCTTCCTCTTTTCATTCAAGGCTTTCATGTTTCTTTTCAGTAACATGATGTATAATAATCATGTTTATAATTGCTTTAGCTGCAACTGTACTGTATATCCAGATAGCCACTCTTCAATATTATTTCATATTTTAGTGGATCATTCTTCTGCTAATATTAACTTTTCATGCCCTCATATTTCACTTTGTGCTACACATTTTTAAGGAGATCGAAAAAACTTTGAGCCTTCAGCCCAGTCTGCACAGATTTGTTGCATGAATTATTTATTTACACCCTGTCACACCATTAGCAGGATTTTTTTCCTGATTTACTCTATTGACAATAATCATTTTTGTTTACATCAACATTTTTACAGATCTGGGTCTGTCTAACCTCATTAACATTCCCAATTTCCTTCCTTTGAACCTAACAGTTAAATCAGCATTTAATTGGCCTACCATCAGCGCAGTTTTATGTCACTGCAGCTGCTGTTCAGAGCTTCATGCTGAGCAGCAGTTTCCTATCAGGAGGCTCTTATGACTGACTATTCTTAGATCCACTTTCTGGGTCAAAATTGCAAGCATCTCGTTGCTTCTTCTGAGTACCTCTCATTAGAGACAGTTTCTTCTCTCTGCTTTTTTAATCAATTATTTCTGGAAGGATGTGGAAAGTGCTTTGGTTTTTGCAGAAATCCTCTCTTCGTGTTGCACTAATAGACTACTATAGAACCATTAGACTTAAAATCTTTGGCTAAGATAGTAGTTCTCTGGAGCTTTCACTCTCATTTCTTTGAAACTGATTGGTTAGGCTGATAAATGGCTACTAGAATGATATTTCTGAACAATGCATTTACATAACAAACGTTTCTATTTCATGGGTTGGCTTTCTACACTAGTTTTAGTCTAAAAAGCAGCACAACAAATAAAACGTTCAAGCTCTATAAAGTACATTACTGCCACAACTTTAGAGCAGAAGGCACAAGTCTAACTCGGTTTTCAAAATTCAGAGAATTCATTTTGTCTCTAAAAATAAAAAGTCTTCAGCAAACTGCCTAGATGAAAGTCTGTGTTAGGAAACGCAGCTTTTCCATGACAGGATTATTTTATTAAATGTTGCATTATGAGGTTTTGTTTCAAACAGAAGCAGGAAAAAATTTCCTGCTGAGAAGCATCATACACCGACCCACCATAGATTCCAGTTTCATCAGCTAGTTTTTAACATTAACTCGTTTTCCAATTTGTGATTTGTTGTTAATGGAAATCCGTGTTGACCCTACATTAGGTCATTTCTGCACCCTGCAGAATCAACAACAATGACCATAACTTTATGGGATATATCATAAGCATAACGCATGACACGTTGACATGTGCAGAATTGTTAAGACCCCTCTAATGTTTTCCACATTGTGTCAAGTTACATACAAACCTTAATGTATTTATTGTGAATTTATGTGATAGACCAACATAAAGCAGCGCGTAATTGTGAAGTGGAAGGAAAAGGAACCAATGTTTACAATCGGAAAAATCTGATGTGCATTTGTGTCCAGCCCAATTTAGTCTGATTCCCAACCAAGGAGCACAGCAGACAGGTCAGGAATGAAGCTGTAGAGATGTTGGAAGCAGGGTTAGGTTATAAAACTATATTCCAAGCTTTCAACATCTCAGAGAGCTATGTTCAATTCTTGATCTGAAAACTGAAAGAGTACGGCACAACTGTAAGCCTACTAACACATGCCCGTCCACCTTGACTGACCAACCTGAAAAATAGAGCATGAGTCAAAGAAACAGCCAACAGACCCATGGTAGATGAAAGCGTATTTATGTGTTACAATGACCCAGACGATGTCCAAGCCTAATCACTGTACATGCACATACAGTCCTGTTTCAAGTAGCCCGACATTCTTGTCAGCTTTTAAAAGTGGAGTTCATAAATTGTTTTCCAGAGTTTCTGCGTTGTTTCTAAGGGCTTTCTTAGACTTTGGCGTCTTTAAACCAATTTTCAGCCCACTTTTTGTACATAACCATGACAACATATTGTGCAGTGTGTGCTTAAAAAATTAATAAATAAAAAAGCATTCCTCATACAATTCTCAGCTAGATGTAGAATGAGAAAAACAGCTGCCAAGTCCAAAAAAAGAAAACATTTAAACTCCTTTAAAAAGCCTGGGAAGTCTGTCTGTTTGGAAGCAAAATACACAGGTATAAGGGATAGCTCAAGTTTTGTAAACACTTCTTTACATACTTTGTATAAACATCAGCCTTCCAACTGTTTCACTGCTTTTACAGTCACTATACAGTACAAACATACACTCACATGTACAGCTGGATGGAGTAATGGTGTTTCCTGTTTATTCGGCTGCCTTCCTGTGAAATTAGAGTGAGAAGAAGAATGGAGACAGGGAAGCCTGAATCTGGAGGTTACTTGTGGGGGAGGTTGATCATCATCTCTGCTCTCCATTTCTCAGCATACAGGCCTGCGTACTCTGAAATATTGATGAATCGGCTCAGTGTGTGTCCATGTATGTATGTGTGTCTGTGTGTGTGTGTGTGTGTGTGTGTGTGTGTGTGTGCAGATGAAGTCAGCGTGTGTCATTTATCAAATCATGTGTTCATTTTGTACTAGTAAAAAAAGTAGAAACACAGGAATCTTTGCATTTAGATATAAAATATTGAATGCATGTTCGCTTTACGAGGCATGCAGACATTTGGTTATACAATCTTAGCTCTATAATAATATTTACTTTTTGCATCATGATTCAACACAGAATTAGCATATTCACATTTTTGTCCATGATCAGGGAGACTGAAAGGAACTGGTTGACAATCTTCGCCAGATTGTATTTTTACCCAGATCTCTTTGACGTGTTTGTTAGCAAATGACTGACCCTGAGTGAACATAAATGAGATTTGAGGCTTTAAGCTGCAGCTGCATAAGTGGTTTTGCATCGATCAGGACAAACATGAAACAGATTCCCGGAGATGTCCACCCTTTGTTCTTCTCTTTCTCCACTCATGTCTGCTCCATCTCTGTTCTTTCTCTCTCTCTGCCGTCTGTATAAGAGACCTATTGTCGTCACATGATATTTATAGCCCGATCGCTCCTGGCAGGATCCAACCTCGCTGGGATTGGTTGGCTTGATGCGGATGAGCCAGCTCCATATGCAACACTTGCCATTCTCTTTACTTTCCCTCGTCAGGAAATGTACTTTCAGTAAAGAGAAGTGTGTTTTTAAGACAAACACATCGATATGTTCAGCATCCAGGAATTCATAGCAACTGATTTACTACAGTTTGAGAAGATGATTGAATTAATGTAATGAATAATAATACAGCATATTCAGAGTAAAAAGGACAAAATTTCCTGGTGTTTTAGTATGCTCCAGATTGCAACTTTCTGGGCTTGCTGTGGCTTCTTAAAGTATCCATGTATTAGTTTTATTAAATGAAAATGAGCAAATGAAAGCAGAAGCAAGCAAACAACAGCTGAATCTGAGAGGAATATGTGGTCAATAATGGATTGTTGATGAGAAGCTATTATAGGTCCCATTTAAACATGATTTAGTATATTGACTGTTTGTGTGACTGTTTTGTTATTTTAGCTGTAAATCTTTCTAAGATTTTAGGAAAAATGTAAATTTTTTTAACGATATTTCATTAAATCTTTTTGCCTGTGTGGATTTTAGTTACTGAAGTAAAGCTCTTCCTCTCTTCCAGGAGAAGTGGTGAATTCTTGCTTCTCTCATTTAGTGTTTGCACCCTCATTGTTATATTTTAATTGGATGTTGCTGCAAACAAAGCTGTGTGCAGTGCAAAATGTCATTTTGCATTATGACACTGTTGCACGACCCGGGTGAGGGTCACACAGTGGATCCTTTCATCCATGATAACCGTTTAAGTTGCAGTTGTCTGTATATGAGGAATGTGGGGATGTCTGTTTGGGATGTGAAAGGAACATGGGAAACACAAATAGGGAAAATCCCTGCCATAAGGCCTCTATGACGCTGAAAAAATATGTAGGAACACAAAGAGAGTTATACACACTGAACACAAAGACAGCTAAAAACAAAGAGGCTTTCTGTGCTGTGCCCTCCTTGAAGGACACCACTGTATTCTGCAGTTTAAATGAGTTTTTGTGTTTTCCCCTCAAACAGACAGGGTATGTGTAAGTTCTGAGGAACGTATCAGCAGCAGGACTCTGTCTTTTTCTGTTCAATCCTGGAAGGAGGCCAAAACAGAATGTCAGTGGCCTTTGTTTGCCATCTTTAGATCTTCCATTTTTTTCCTTCTTTATTTCTTTCATCTCAGTGACTATTCTATTTCTGAGTTCTTGCTCTGTCAGGTTTTACCCCTAAGCAATAACATTTGAAATTTGATGAAATTGAGCTGCAGTACTGGAGCTCAGCAGGTCTTTTCGTCGATGAGAAATCAAGCTGTAACCTAAGGCTTGAATTTTATATTTTGATTTTAAAACGTTAAAGTAAAACATGTTTTTCCAGCAAACATACAGCGTTTTGCATTAATATTCAGACCACTTAAAGTTTTTCACATTTTGTCACATAACAACCCAAAAGCTTTTATGTGTTTTATGTGACTGACCAACACAAACTGGTGCATAGTTCTGAACTGAAATAAAAAGGGTGGATGTTTTTAAATAAAACTCTGAAAATTGTGCCATGCATTTGTTTTCAGCCCCCTTTACACATCTACATAACATCCAACCAACTGTACTCATACTCGTCCTCTACTGCTTTATCCGGGACCGGGTCGTAGGGACAGCAAACTTAATAGAGACGCCCAGACGTCCCTCTCCCCAGACACCTCCTCCAGCTCCTCCGGGGGGATCCCAAGGCGTTCCCAGGCCAACCGACAGACATAGTCCCTCCAGCCTGTCCTGGGTCGTCCCCTAGGCCTCCTCCCGGTGGGACGTGCCTAGAACACCTCCCAGGGGAGGCGTCCACAAAGCATCCGATACAGATGCCCAAGCTTCCTCAACTGACTTGATGTGGAGGAGCAGCGGCTCTGCTTCGGGCTCCTCCCTGATGGCCGAGCTCCTCACCCTATCTTTAAGGCAGTGCCCGGCCACCCTGCAGAGGAACCTCATTTCAGCCGCTTGTATCCGAGATGTTGTTTTTTCTGTCATGACCCAAAGTTCATTCCCATAGGTGAGGGTAGGAACACAAACCGACCAGTAAATCGAGAGCTTCACTTTTTGGCTCAGCTCTCTCTTCACCACAACAGACCGGCACAGTGTCCCCATTACTGCGGCAGCCGCACCAATCCGTCTGCCGATCTCCCGCTGCATTCTCCCCTCATTCTTGAACAAGACCCCGAGAGACTCGATTTCCTCCACTTGAGGTAGGAACGGCCCTCCAACCTGAAGAAAGAAAGCCACCCTTTTCCGGTCGAGAACCATGGCCTCAGACTTGAAGGAGCTGATCTTCATCCCAGCCGCTTCACACTCGGCTGCGAACCTCCCCAGTGCATGCTGTAGGTCTTTGCTGCAGGGACCCAGCAGGACCACGGCATCTGCAAAAAGAAGAGACAAAATACACTGGTCCCCAAACCAGCCCCCCTCCCTCAAATGCGTTCTCCAAGTCCACAAAACACATGTGGACCGGAGACCGGCAAACTCCCATGATCCCTCTAGCACCTTGTATAGCACCGGTGTCAAACTCCAGGCCTCGAGGGCCAGTGTCCTGCTACTTTTTGATGTGCCACTGCTTCACCACACCTGAGTCAAATAATTAGTTCATGAGCAGGACTCGAGAACTGGAGTTTGACACCCCTGCTGTAGAGGGTGTCGAGCTGGTCCAGTGTTCCACGGTTGGGATGAAAACCACACTGCTCCTTCTGAAGCCGAAGTTCGACTATCGGCCAGACTCTCCTCTCCAATACCCTGGCACAGGCCTTACCAGGGAGGCTGAGGAGTGTGAGCCAACTGTAGTTAGAACACACCCTTCAGTCCTCCTTCTTGTGAAGGAGGACCACCACCCCAGTCTGCTAGTCCAGAGGCACTGTCCCTGACCACCACACAATGTTGAGAAGTCGCCCCAACATCCAGAGACTTGAGGTACTCAGGGTGGATCTCTTCCACCCCCGAAGCCTTGCTGCTATGGAACTTTTTGACTGCCTCAATGAATTTAGCCTGGGTGATGAACAAGTCCGACTCCGAGTTCCCATTCTCTGCTTCCACCAGGGAAGGCGTGATGCCACAATTGAGGAGATCTTCGAAGTATTCTTTCCACTGCTGGACGGTTTGCCAGAATCGCTTCAAGGCTTTCTGGTAGTCCTTCTCCATGGCCTCACTGAACTCCTGCTAGGCCCAAGTTTTTGCCTCTGTCACAGCCCGGGCTGCAGCACGCTTGGACTCCTTCTTCATCTTGACAGCATCCCTTACTGCTGGTGTCCACCACCGGGTTCGGGGATTGCCGCAGCAACAGGCACTGCAAATCTTATGGCCACAGCTATGGGTGGCAGCATCGACAGTAAAGTTGGAGAACATAGTCCACTCAGACTCCATGTCTCCAATCTTGTCAAAGCTCTCCAGGAGGTGGGAGTTCATGACATCGCTGGCCGAGGGCTCCACCAGACGTTTCCCGCAGACCCTCACTATACGCTTGGGCCTGCCAAGGAGACAGTTCCAACTTCCTCCTCTTCCCACAGGTCCAACTCACAATCAGGTGGTGATCTGTGGACAGCTCACCCCCTCTCTTCACCCGAGTGTCCAAGACAATGTGTGACTGGCACAGATCTCCAGTAATGAAACACCACTCGGATTCAGCTCGGAGAAGCCAATCCTCCTAATCACACCCCTCCAGGTGTCACTGTCGTTTCCCACGTGGCCGTTGAATCCCCCCAGCAGAATGACGGAAGTTTTTATCTTAATGTGATGGAGTGGTTTGAGTGCTTGAATGATCCTAGAGGCTATGTCGTCCGGGGCTTAAATGCCCCCAGTAGGGTTCTCCCATCGCAATCAGGCTCTGGGTGACGGGTCAGACAAAGAGGGGTCAGACACCTTCATAAGAACTATTATAACAAGGCACATAAAATTGCCCGGTACGCGGAGCCGGGGTCCCACCCTGGAGCCAGGCCCGGGGTCAGGACTCGTTGGCAAGCACCTGGTGGCCTGGTGGTGGTTCAGCTTTACCTTCCGGCTGGACAACAAACAGAAGATTCACGAATAGGGCTGAATAGAAATGCACACCACACTTTTAAGATTTTTATTTGTAAAAAAACACGTATCTTTTTCATTGTTCACAGTCATGCTCTACTTTGTGTTGGTCTATAACATAAAAATACAAATAAATACACTGAAGTTGTGACAAAATGTATGAATAATTTGCAGAAATAAATCTTCCTGTCACTTAATCCTGGCCCACTTGTAAAGCATGTCCATGCCTGAAGCTCTGTTGTTGAGCTGCTAGCTCGCAGCTCCGTCAGCATAAAGTTTTCGCTGATGGCAGCTTTAAACACAAATGTTAAACATCTACATGAACTTAGTCTGACCTCAAGGAGCCTCAAAGGCATTTTTATACTCATTTTAAATTGCATTTCCACTTAAATAGCCACTAGAGGTGGATGTCAATTAAGGATTAATAATTAAAATAAAAACAGATTCCGTTTTTTGAGGTGAGAATTCATGAAAAAGAAAACTTGTTTCTTGTGTTGCTGATTGATTACTAATTTTTTAAACAGCCTGTACACATTTATCAGCCTCTAAATGGGTTTAACAGTTTTAGTATTTTTTTTATTAGGTAGTTTATTTCATTGCTTGTTTAACAGACAAGCAACACAATGAAACCACAGGATTTGATGTGACAATCTATCTATTTTTGAATAAGGAGTAATAATAAATCAATATATAACTTGGTAATGTGCAGAACTACAACCCCAACATTTGGCATTTTCCTTTTTTAGATTTCAAGGATAATTGATTTTAAAAACATTTACTGACCAAAAATATGATGACAAGTTTGCATTTGAACTGTGGAAATTTGCTTAATCCATGACTTTTATTTATTTTTAGCTTCTATACCTTTAAATTTTTTGAAAGTATTTTATTTGGACAACTTTTCCAATAAATAAGCATTAATTAATTATAATAATACTTTAAGGTGCTGTGAAAATCAGCAGGATTTCTAATTTCATCTTGTAATCTATCAGATATTTTATTCTCAACCAGTTGAAATAGACCATATCATTGTGTATGAGTGGTTTATATTACAACTTTTTCCAGTTTTTTCCTTACAATTTCTTTCTTAGCATCTAAAACACTTTTCATTACATTTAAACTTTCAGCTTCATTCTTCACTTTGTTGCTTTATACTGGACCCAAATAACCAAACACATTTACTCATAAAGTATTGTTTTCTAATAAATAGGTCAACAGAAAACACCAAAAGTGTTGTTTCTCCTGATTTTATTTGCTTGATATAATCACGATAAATGATTGCGTCATGAATGCATATCCATATATTTTTGGATTTTCAGGCAATGGAGAGCAAGCTGCTGGTTGGAGGGAAGAACATTATAGATCACACCAACGAGCAGCAGAAGATGCTGGAGGTGAAAAGGCAAGAGATCGCTGAGCAGGTACACCACTGCTTGTAGTTTAATTTTCCTTTCAGATAGATTTTGTTTTTCCCAAATACATTGTGCACATTTAAGCAATGGATTAAATTAATAATATGGTATAACACTTGTTTTTTTGCTTTCAGACACGTAGGGAGAGGGAGATGCAGCAGCAGATGTTGATCCAGGATGAGGAGGCGGTGGAGCTGAGGGACACTTTTACATCACTTCAGCAAGAGGTTGAGGCCAAGACCAAGAAACTCAAGAAGGTAACGAATCAATAGTGGGATTAATGCAGATAATGTTCAAGTGTTTCTTGATTAAATTGGTCCACAAATCTTGTAAATCAAAAAAATGTCCCTTGCCTTATGCAATCGATGTGACCTTTAAGTACTTCCTACATCCCTCTGCTTCTTTTAAGACTTTTCTCATCCTGTTTCTTGCGCTCATTTTTTGTCATTAACAAGTGCAAATCTTCACAAATTATAACCTTTGCAGTTCAGTCTTTTTATCCCAGTCTTTTTCCCTGACACGACCAGCTGGACTAAGACCAAAAAGCCTGTGTGAGCATGTTCGCTGTTTGGAAAAAAAATCCAGTAGCAAAAAAACACACAGTCTTGGTTTGGAAGATATCGCCTCATTAGATACCCACTATGGCATGAAAACAGCATAATAACAAAAACATACAATATTAAATGCAAAAAACATGTTTACTGGAAAAAATCTACATTTAGTGGTTGTTTTTAATCAAAAGTTTTGCTTAATACTTTTTATGACAGTTAAAAATGACATTTTAGCTAAAGTCCATTTGGGGGTTACAACTTGAGCTGATAGAAAAGAAAAACAGACTTGATCAAAACACAGACCATAAATCCCAATGTAGGGATAACAAAGAATCAGTAAAAAATTATTGATGAATATTTTAGTGAGCAGGAAAAATAGTCTCATTGGATTTTTCTGCAAAGCATGGCTCCCTTTGCTAAAGCGCAGCAGCATTGTAATTCAGACGTCCTTGTTCAGAACCTGGAGTCAAATGGTGAACAGCATGACAGCTCTGCAGTGGAGGAGGAAAGCAGAGGAATGGGAGCAGGTTACTGATAGTTGGTGTGCTCCCATTGGCTGCCCGTTCTCCACACGCCAGTGCTTCCAGTGCCTGGTTGCTACTGGCAACCAGGCTGCAGCAAGCTGGGAACCAGCTCATGGTGTCTTCTCTGCACTGGGAGCCTCAGCCCAGCTCGTCCTCCATGTTGATCTTTGTGCCCGTTTCCTTCTAGCTGTACGCCAAGCTTCAGTGCATCAAGGCGGAGATGAAGGACGTGAACGACGAGCACGTGAGGAGCCGGCAGGAACTGGAGCAAACGCAGAACGAGCTCACCAGAGAGCTCAAGTTCAAGTGAGTCCACCAAGCAACCTGAGAACCTTAGGTACAAAACATGCTTCAATGGAGTCTAATAATTCAATACATTTTAAGTTTTTATAAACACAATGAGCATTTTCAATTTGGAAAATCAAGTTATTACAATAAAGACTTAAAATTTGTATTGAAGTAACACATTTGTTTGTATGTTTTCCTGTGACAACCACAAGATGAAGATGGAAATGTCCTTTTGTTTAGTTTTATCTGTGCCTGCTATAGCGATGAAAGGAATTCCATATATATATATATAGATATATATATATATATCTATATATATATATTTTTTTTTATGTGTGTATATATACACATATATATATATATATATATATATACACACATATATATATATATATGTGTGTATATGTTGGATGTTTACTAGAATAGGTTGGAGTTTCAAAATAAAGCTTACACGTACTCATCAAAATAAAAGCCTCAGTATTTCATAGGTAAAATTATTGCTAAACGGGGTATGAAAAAGTGATTTTGTTGCTCTTTTAACATAAGGCTCTCAAATATTTATATAAAATAAAAGTCTTGCATTTTCAAACAGGTAGGACTGTGACTGAATGCGAGCCTTAATTGTTTTCAGAATTTTTTTATTATGCAGACTCATTTAAGGCTTGTTTCTAGATTCACGTTAAACCAGAGCAGAATATTTAACATTTCGTTACCCTCATAGCATTATTGCCTATGTCATATTTGAGGCTTACTGTGAAAATATCAATAAAAAATATAATATGCTTGCTAAAATCTGTTCTTGTTTTCCAACAAACGTTTAACTATGATTTAGGAAATTATGCTATGAGGCTATTTGCTTAGCCTTAGGTTGTCATTGTGTTGTTTTTTTTTCTTGGCTGATCTAATTTGTCATAAACATCTAACAAAAGCTTGGCTGATGGTATTTCCTTACAAATGGGAGAAAAAGAACTGCTTCATGCTCGGCTTCAGGATCATGAGATGTCAGAACGTAAGAGACCTTTTGACATTTAATTGGACCTCTGGTCTGCTTTGTGTTTTCTACACTCAGGTATCTGATCATAGAGAACTTCATCCCTCCTGAGGAGAAGAACAAAATCATGAACAGGCTGATGTTTGACCCCGAAGAGGATCAATGGAAGTTCAAGCCTCTTGTTCCAAATAAAGGGTTGATCTTTCCACCTTCCACCAGTTCTAAATCAGAAGTTATTTTTGGGTTTTAATCAACAGTAGAGGATTATGTATTCTATGTTTTTTGATTTCTAATTGATTATTTCTTGTCTCATTGATTGCCACTATGGTTTGTACAGTAAATCCTCACAGATGAAGAAACGACCGACATCTGCAGTCGGATACAAACGACCTATCAGCCAATACGCTCGGGTCGCCCTGTCAATGGGAGCTCATTCCAGATACAGGGTAAGTCCGTTGCAGTCTTAGTCAGCTGAGAACTATAGAGGTGAATCCAGGGATACCAGGAATGTTGTTTTGTAGTTCTGGTCACAGGTTTTCATACACTCATGTGCATTAATGTCATATTAGTTTTAGGCCATTATAACCATTCTTTGTTCATGTCGGTATAAATAAACATCAAGAAACTTCATTGATTTATAAAAACAGTAATCTGTTGTTTATTGTGGACCTTTTTTAACCCACACCAGATCAAAATTATACATACAGGCAGGGTCGTAGTTTAATATTCCTCTCTGCAGCTTCTGTACTGCTACCCCACCCTTACCCTATTAAGATAGTGTCTCGCCCACGGGCCAAAAATTGAATAGATTAAAAAAAATTTTTAAAAAAGAGGAAATCAGGAAAAATTTTAAAATAAAAAAAAAACAAACTCAGACTAAAAAAAAAAAAAACAATTAAAGTGGCTTACTGAATTAAGATCTCTCTCTTCAAAGACTTTCTATTTTTAGGGGCCCAATTTGTGACAATCAAAATTGATTTTTTTGCCCACAGAAACCTGGCTGCAGCAAGGGGGATTATGTTACTATAAATGAGTCAACTCCTAAAATTAAAAAATTTTTCACATTCCTCGAAAATACTGGGCAAGGAGGGGGGAATAGAAACCATCTTTCAGTCCGATTTATTGACTAGTCCCGAGACTAATAATAGCTACAACTTTTTGAATATTTAATCCTTTTTTTCCTCATCCAAAATTGCAAAGCACTAAAACCCACTTCTGTTTGTTTTTTTGTACCGTCCACCGGGGGCCCTTACTCTCAATTTTTTTAGATCCTTTTTTACAGACCTTTTATCTGATTTGGGTTTTAAAATAAAAGTAAAGTTATTATAGTGGGGTTTTTTTAAAACATTCATGTTGTCACTGAAAGTGATAGCTTAAATAAAGCCTTTAATGGTATCTTAGACTCAATTGGCTTTACTCAAAACATTAAAACAAACCTACCCCCCTTTTGTCTTCATTCTCTGGGCCTTGTGCTGACATATGGCTTGGGGGAAAACAAAACAATTTTTTCTCATAACCCTGTCCTGTTAAATTTTTTTTAAAAACCTTTGAGTTAATTTAACAGAGTAGTCCCCAAACCCCTGAAAAAAAATTTATTATAGTAGATCATTATCAGAAAATGCTGTAACAACTTTAAAAGAATCTTTTCCACTTTTAATTTCCTCATTATCACGAAAAAACAAGTGGAGGGCAAAAATTTTTTGTTTTTTTCCCCCTTCAAAAAATTGTTCTTTGTTCAGAGTGTTACTTCATCATTGCGTGGTGCATTAGACAATGCACCCCCTTGAAAAAAAAGAAAATTATTCAAAAGGGGGCAGGCTCCCTGGTTTAATTCAGAGCTGCGTACTTTTAAAGCAAAAATGTTAAAAAATTTGGAGCGAAAATGGCGCTCTACACACCGAGAGGATTCCTACTTAATCTGGAAAAAATAACCTACTGTTGTAAAAAAAGACACTTCACCAAGCTAAACAGCTTATTTCTCATAATTAATAGAAAAAAACAAGAAAAAATCCGAGGTTTCTTTTTTAGTACAGTTGCTAAACTTACACAGAGTCATACCTCGGTTGAGCCATCCATTCCCTTAGCTCTCAGCAGTCATGATTTTGGGGGGATTCTTCCAAAAAAAAAAATTGATTTTTATTAAGAAAAAAATCTTTGACATACTACCCAAAAGATGATTAAATTCATCCTCAACAGTGAGAAAAACATTGGAAGTAACTGTAGAACCTGATCGGGTTTTTTGGACTGTTTTGATCCTGTGGAGCTTCCTGAGTTATCAGAAATATTAGCTTCATCTAAACCTTCAACTTGTATGTTAGACCCAAATCCAACCAATTATTTAAGGAAAAGTGTTCCCTCTGATTACCAGCCCCATTTAGATATGATTTATCTATCTTTAGTAAATGGATATGTACCACAACTTTTAAGGTAGCTGTAATTAAACCTTTGCTTAAGAAACCTTCGCTTGATCAAGATGACTTAATAAATTACAGACCGATATCCAATATTCCATTCTTATTTTAAATTTTTGAGAAAATAGTTGCTAATCAAATATGTGAGCATTTACACGAAAATGACCTGTTTGAAGATTTTTCAGTCAGGTTTTCAGAGCTCATCATAGCACTGAACAGCTGCGCTGAAAGTCACTAATGATTTCTTATTGCCTCAGATAATGGATTGTGTCTGTACTGGTTTTTGTTAGATCACAGTGTGCATTATACAGTCGATCACAATATTCTCTTAGAAAGGCTGGAAATACTGTAGGGATCAGGGGAACAGCGCTAGGCTGGTTTTTAAATCTTATTTGTCTGACAGATTCCAGTTGTTCATGTAAATGATAAATCATCTTAAAACTCCAGGGTTAAATTGTGGAGTACCCCGGGTTCAGTCACTATATAAAATTTTCCCAATAGGTAAAATTATCAGGCAGCATAGGATAAATTTTCACTGTTACGCTGATGACACTCAGCTTTACTTTCCATAAATCCTGATGAGCTCAACCAGTAAAGACTACAAGCATGTCTTTAAAACTAAAAACTTGGATGACTTTAAATTTTTTTTGCTTCTAAATTTAGACAAGACAGAAGTTTTCTTTTGGACCGGGGTTTTAAAAAGAGAAACTGCTTAGTCAATCACCCAACCTGGATGGCATTAATTGACCTCCGATAATAAAGTAAAAAAACCCTTTGGGTTTTTTTTGAAAGGACATGTCATTTTAAAACCCATTTTAAACAGGTTTTAGGATTTCTTTTATCATCTCCGGAACATTTCAAATTAGAAATATCCTGTCCAGGATTGATGCTGAAAAACTAGTCCATGCATTTGTTACTTTAAACCGGGCTATTGTAATTCTTTACTATCAGGTGTCCACAAAATGCAGTTAAAACCTTCAGCTGATTCAAAAGCTGCAGCAAGAAAAAAAGAGATCGTATTTCTCCTATTTTTTTTTCCTTTCTTGGCTCCCCCTTTAAATCCAGAATAGAATTTAAAATTCTCCTCCTCACATAAAACCCCCTTAATGATTTAGCTCCATCATACATCAGAGATCTGATTGTTCCATATATTCCTAACAGAGCACTTCGTTCTCAGACTGCAGGTTTACTGGGGTTCCTAGAGTCCCTAGAAGTAAATGGGAGGCAGATCCTTTTATTTATCAGGCTCCTCTCCTTGGAACCAGCCCCCTTTTTAGTCCGTGAGGGGACACCCTGTCTACTTTTAAGGCTAGGCTTAAAACTTTCCTTTTTGATAAAGCTTATAGTTAGAGGGGCTTAGGTTATCCGAGCTATCTTCTTATTTTACTCCGTTTTTTTCCCCCTTGTTGGATGGAGTAAGGGGGGATCAAGTTTAGCCTAAACCGGCTCTTTTACGGTTAAGGTGCAAACACACCCTCCATTTCTGCTCCTTTGTTGCCCCTCTTTTTTCCAATGGTTATGGTCAATCTGACAGAGAGAGATACCCCCGTTGGGGTTTTTTAGTAAAAGTGGCCATCAGTGGGCTCTAGATGGACAAACTGTCTACTTTAAGGCTAGGTTTAAAAAATTTTCCCTTTTTTGTAAAGCTTATAGTTAGGGGGGCTTAGTTTTAATCCTGAACTATCTCTGTAGTTATGCTGCTATAGGCTTAGGCTGCTGGAGGCCCCTAATGACCACTCTCACCCTCTTCGCTACATTTCACACTATCCCCCCAATTTTGCATTTTTTGCTGTTTTCAGCTTTTAACTTTTTTCTCTCTCTTTTTTTCCTAGAAGCACCCCGGGCTGACTCTGTGTCTACCTGTAACACCTTTCTGGAGAAGGGGAACCTCCAAGCTTCTGCTGGCAACAACTTAATGCTCCCCCCTACCGATGATCCACATGGCCTGTCTTTCAGTGTTTAACCCCTTTTCCTCCCCTAGACATAGCTACTGACTGACTTTTACTGTAACTAATTTTATGGTCTCTACAGACTCTAACCTTGAAAACTGCTCAGAGTTTTCTTTTCCTTTTTTCTAGGTGAAACGACTAAAGGGGGCACATCCATTAACATTTACCTTTTCCTTCCGATAGAATGAACTCCGGGATAAGTGCTTCTTTGTTCTCTTTGTGTCTCTGCTCTGTTCTCTCTCCCCCCAGTCGGTCGTGGCAGATGGCCACTCACACTGAGTTTGGGTTCTGCTGGAGGTTTTTTCCGTTAAAAGGGAGTTTTTTTCTCTCCACTGTCGCTACATGCATGCTCAGTATGAGGGATTGCTGCAAAGTCAACGCCAGTGACTGTCCACTTTCTAAAGTTCATCCGGAGGAGTGAATGCTGCAAGTCACTGACTGGATGCAATCTGTTGGGTTTCCCTTAAATAGAAAACTTTTTATCCAATTTGAATAAATAACAGAATCTGGCTGCACTGTTCAATGATTAAGATTAATTGGAATGTATGTACCTGACTTTTGTGAAGTGCCCTGAGACGACATGTGTTGTGAATTGGCGCTATATAAATAAACTAAATTGAATTAAACTGAATTGAAATATAGTATATAGTCCCATTTATATTCAGTTAAATGTCACTTAGCATCCTGAACAGATACTTTTTGTAACCATTAAGAAGCTTCTGGCATAATTCTGGCTTAATTTCTGTCCTCTTTTCTTGGCAGAAATAGAGTTCGTTTAAGTTCGTTGGTTTGCCATCCCTGAAACTTGCCGGACTTGTTAGCCTGTTTTATCCAGAGTGCTCAGGATCATTGTCATGTTGAAACACCCAGTTGTTTTCTTGTATCAAACTTTTGACCCGAATCCCTCAGATTAAAGGAACCACCAAGAATTAAACCTATTATTAATTAGTATTTGCTCAAACAATACACAGCAATACACAGTGAAGCAAGATTTACATTACTATAAGGCTGAAAGGGTGCTGATCTCCAAAGTTCCCTGTTCCAAAACCAACACCTTTAGGCTTGACTGAAGCTTGTGGCTGCACACTTCGACAAGCTAAATGCCCTCTACAGAAATGTTTTATTTTCAAATTGGGGGGAAATTTTACTCTTTAGCCACAATGACAAAACCTATGTATGGAAAGGTCAAGTTCAGGCTGTTAAATCTAAGAACATTGAGCTTTCAAGCATGGTGGTGCGTTGCAAAAAGTGGCACACACACACAGTAAGACTTCAAATCCTCAGCTAGACAGGGGTTGTGAACCTTTATAATCCAAACAGATATTTTCCCCCTCGCTTCTACTAACTAAAGCTTGTTTAGAGCCACAAAACCGCAAAATCAAGTTTTATAAATACCTCTAAATCCAAACCCAATTTATTTATAAAGCACATTTAAAAAAAAACAGCAAGTTTGCCCAAAGTGCTGTATGGGATAAAGAGATGAAACCAAGACATGAAACATTTTATAAAATACTCCTTTAATAGAATAGAGATATCAAAAGGTGCGTGTCAACTCAACCCAGACCAAATGCTATTGAAAAAAGATGCATTTTTACAAGAGAAAACATGAAGTGAAGCTACCTATAGCTAATATTTAAAGGCCAAAGTTTGGGAGCCACAACAGAGAAAGCTTGATCTCCTCGGCCCCCTGAATGAAGACAAGGCTGGGATAAATCAGAGAGGTACAGAGGAGCAAGACCATTATGGGATTTAGAATCCAACATTCAGATTTCAAAATTATTCTTTGATGCACAATCTGCCGATGAAGGGAGGACAGGATTGGCCGGATGTACTTACTAAATAAAATTTGGCTTTATTTTTAAGTTAAATAACCATGTTTCCAATTTTAGGTGTCAGAACAAATAATGAATATATTAAATAATACTTTTTCTTCAGTAAAAATTGTATATTTATGCAAAACGAAGGGGGAAGAATTATGTTTGTGGTAAATTAACAAGAAAATGCATTGACAGAAAAAAAATTCTTCCTTAAACCATTGGTGTCATTCTATTGGGGAAATGCAGGTATGCAGGTATTTTGTAAGCAAACAAAAAAAAAAAGTCTATAATGAAGCAAAATTCATGATGCGGCATCACCAGCTGTAATCTCACTGTGGTGCAAATTTTTGTGTAGGCTGAGAACATCATGCTTCTGGAGCTGGACATGACTCCTCAAAACACCTCAGCTCTGACGGACGGGGAGCAGAACCAAAGTCCCTCTCTGAACACCTCTCCCACCAAGGACAAAGGAGTCTGCAAGTCTCGTTCTTGGTGAGCCTCAATATTGTCTTTTATGACTGGCTAACAATGCTTGATTTTTTTTTTCCCCCTATTCTAAAAGATGGGTTTTCAGAAGGGATTTAAAAACAGACAGAGAAGACACCTGTCTAATTTCCTAGGGCAGATCATTTCACAATTTGGGAGCGGCTACAGCAAAAGGCCGATTTCCTCTAAGTTTACGCTCGGTTTGAGGTATATCTGATCAGCTGACCTGAGAGAACAGCTAGGCGCACAAGGCTGCAACAGCT
The DNA here is from genome assembly GCA_036173005.1 of Crenichthys baileyi. Lineage (NCBI taxonomy): Eukaryota > Metazoa > Chordata > Actinopteri > Cyprinodontiformes > Goodeidae > Crenichthys > Crenichthys baileyi. The sequence continues at coordinate 737,022 of JAHHUM010001462.1, forward strand.
CAGAGAGGTAGGATGGGGCAAGGCCATGGAGGGCTTTAAAAGTAAATAAAAGAATTTTAAAATTAATTATAAAAGGAATAGACTGGGGAAATGGGTTCAAAATTCCTAGTGCCAGTTAAAAGACCCTCTTTTGCACCAGAGGATTCAAAAGACAAAGTGACGAACGAAGCACGGACCCCTACGTAAAGTGCATTACAGTAATCCATCTGTGTGGTAACAAAGGCTTGGATCACTGTCTCAAAGTGCTGCTCAGAAAGAACTGGCTTTATTTTAGCCTGCTGTCTCAACTAGAAAAGCTTGATTAAACAACTGCCTTAATCTGACAGTCAAATTTAAGATCAGGGTCCAAGGAATCTAAAAATCATCGGGGTCTTATTTGGGTTACAAAAACCATTACCTCAGCCTTGTTTCATTTAATTTTTAAAGTTAAGTGCCATCCAGGCTTCAATGTCATCAAGACATTGGGATAATGGCTGCACAGATCATGACCTTTTGTTCTTTAGAGGGACATAAATCTGCATAAAAGTGAAATTCTTCAATGCTGTCAGCTGTTAAACTGTTTCCTACTGAATGGAGGCCAAATAAACCATCTTCAGCATTTGACACATTTGATCAAAACGCATACTGATAAAAAAACAATTTATTTCACATAAATAATATATACACACATATAAACATTTAGCTCATAAAACAACAATGATGGATGCAGCTTTAGCTCTGCACAGCTAAGCTAGGAAAACCTCCCTCAAACTGTTGCCTTTTTTCATGTAAGCCATATTTAGACAATTTTAAAAGCTGAGCATAACATGTTTAAAGAATGTTTCTTATTCTTATTTTTATGTGCCAGAAGTAAGGTGTCCTTATACTATTTCATTTTACAAATTGTAAACAAAAGCTATTTTTTAAAAATGCAGAAATATAGACATCCTGGACCAACTGGTAAACTGATTTAATTCAGTTTTAACCTGAGATATTTTTGTTTATCTCAAATGTATTTATATATGCTTTCCCATGCAAAAAATGTACCAAATACCAGATTCCCTATTAATGAAACATCATTTCTGCATAGAACCTAAGCTAGTTAAACAATAGCCTTGTACTTGCCAACAGGACAGAAGAGAAACACCACAAAGATGGTCTTGCTTTGGCCTCACTTTCTAATTAAACTGCTTAAAATATCTCAAGAATTTGCTTTTATTTTACCATCTACCGGTTATCCAACTTGAATCTTTAGATTCATAGATTTCAGGAGAAATAACTGAAGCAGTTTTGCAGAAATTTACTTTTTTAATGCAAACACTGGAGAAGGCTAAACTTTTAGAAAATCTTCAAAACATTTCATAATTATACAGAAAATAAGATTGTGCATCATTTTTAATCAATAACATTAGTACCATCATTATGGCAGGTCTTTGTCAACCTCAACCTGTATTTTAAGTATTGTGAGAAAGTTACATTTTTTTTATATTTCATACTTTTTTATAACTCTAAAATACTTCAGGGTTGTATTTTTTTTTGTAAATTTGAATGATATTTTTGAGGTTTTTAAATAACCTTTTGCTTCGATAACAGTTTCCCATTTTCTAAATGGGAAACTTTTGCGTTCAGGCTGACAACTGAGCCCTAAACGGTTTAGAGTCAATATAGCTCTAAATAGGATTATTGAGGATTAGCCACACCCTCCCCCAGATATCCTAATCTCATGGTTTTATCTGTTATTTACCATTTAATCTCAGTATTGCTGTAAATTCTTTTAATCTGTCTGTAAATGTTAGGTGAAAAAACGTTTTTTATTGTACTTCAATTCATTTTTTGTGCCTTTTTTGTGCAGGTGTCGGAGCCAAAAATCCATCACTTCCTCTTCTTCTAATAACTCCTTGGCAGGTTGTCAGACGGCCACGTCCGCAGTGGCGATGTAAAGCTTTGTTACAAATAGTTTTTTAAATTGTTATTTATTTTATTTCTTTATTTGTTTTGGTCTGTTTGCTGTTTTAAGACCTTTAATCGAGGCCTACAGCCAGGACACAAACACACACCATCACCTCATAAAGAAGGCATAAACTACTGTACATGGAAAACAGGAAGCTAACAGACCGGATGAACCTCAGAGACTCTGTGAGACTTCACTCCTTCCATTGCTTTTGAATCAAACTGTTCCTTTATTCTGCATGCTTGAATCAAAGAGGTTTTGGATCATCATTTTCGAAGAAAGGCTGATGCACTGAGCTAACTGCTGTGTCTGGGAAAGAAATAGTTTCCAGTAGAGACCAATTCAGATCTCAATAAATCCTGAGATATCTGTAAATATTTCATCTATTTAGCATTTTTTCAGGATAGAGTTGGTCTGTTTTCTGTGTAAAAGAAAGACTTTACAAAATAGAAAAAATTATTCTGTGTTGGCTTTTGGAAATGAGCCCAGTAAAATAAAAAATATGTTTGTTGTTGGTCAGATGTGGTACTGAAACCTGAATGATGACCTTTATCATCCCTGTTCATTCCTCCGTCTTCAGTGTCTAATTTAACTCAAATGTCTTGAAAAGATCTCATTAAAATAAAGAATGTGATGCTTGTTGGACTTCAGCAATTATTTACTGAAATTTTCCTTCGAAATGAGAAATTTAGATTCCAAAGGTGACCCTGCATGAGACAGGATTTAAAAGCTCAGAATAAACTACTAAATGTATATTTTGAGGAGAGTAAGTGACCTTTTATAAATCTCATTTACATTGACTACATTGATCTCAAAAGCCATTTAAAAAAGATACCGACTGAAGGTCCAAGCTATAGTTTGTTTGCGTGTTTTGCATGCTAAATGGGCACATATTACCATTATTTTCACCATTTGTGTTACAATTTGTACCTCATGTTAATTGTATTATTTTGTCTGAAATCAAAGTCAAATGAAAGGAAACCAAGCACAAGACAGTACAGTACGCACCTGAAATGCAGTTAAAAGTCAAATTTGAGTTCATATGGGGAAGATTTATGAGGTGATCTGTCCAGTGAGGAGGAGGAGGAAGGCAGGTGAAATCTCGGTAACTTGGAGACCCACCAAACTGGCACCTCACCCAAATATTTAAAAGAGTTTCGTGCAGAGACCAATCCACATGTAACTCAGCACAGTGGGGAATGACAAAAAAATTTATTCCAACAACTAAATATTTTTGCTGCATTCAGAAAAATGCTCTGGTTATGATTAGCTGTTTACTGGGATGTGTTAAGTACTCCCATTTCTCACAACATACAGTATGTGCCACCAGAATGCCTTCTATTAGCAGGGCCTGCACTGGTTGTGTACAACACAGCAGGAGTGAATGGAAGTAGCTGAAAGTCTCACTTTGATACCCATAATTAGATTGTGTTTACTTGCCATGGGTTAACTACACTATAGTAATGTATATGTCAAAAATGCATTCTGAGGACACTGTCACATCACTCAGACTCTGAGTTTTATTGTTTTCTCACAGCAACAAGTCCTTCAACACTATAAAGTCACTACAAGCTACAAATACTGATCTCTCCTTCATTTGGCTCAGACACTGAGATAATTGAGTCACTATTGCACATAATTATCAAGGGTAACAGGGGCTTCTCAGTTATAGAAACCCCTGTTACCCTTATTTTACATCCCCCTTATCACAGCAGAGAAAGATGTAACAAACTGATTCCAACTATGAATTTCATACTTTATAGAAATACACTCATGGATCAGTGACTTTTAAGCAAATTGGATGCATAAGAAATAAAGTTAAAGTCGGGTTGATTTTTATCCTCGGCACCAGACAGCCTTCTCAGTGGATGTTTCTCATCTGGCAGCAGGCAGCCTAATCATGTCCAAACCAATAACTTTGACATGAAGCAGACATTTTCTCTTCATAATGAAAAGCCTGCGAGGATTCCCAGCTGTAGTTAGAATGTGACTGTTATCTGTGTGCTCTGCAGCTTCTGTTAATCGTGCAGTGAATTAAAGCATACATATTAAATTGACCTAATTTCAGAGCTGGATGCAGATGTTTCAAAGTGTAGAAATCTGTCCACTGAGGTTGACGTGTATCCGACTAACCGGCCGGTTTGTTCTGATAGCAGTCGTGTGTCTACCGTCTACAGGGTCACTGGGTTTTTCACTTAAATGGGGACAAACCAAGGGGGGTCAGGCTGACTAATCACCACTCTATTATTAATGCAGCAGATCAAGTTGCAGCTAACCCCCAACGAGGAGTTTAACAGTCTTTAGTTGTAGTGAAAAAGCAGTTTGTTTCTATTTTGTGACACATGATCCACACCTGAGATACAAATGTTGATAACTTGGGAATAGAGCAGACATTTGGATGTTCTTGCACTCCTGGTATTTGAGGTGAGAAGTACAGGGGTTGGACAATGAAACTGAAACACCTGTCATTGTAGTGTGGGAGGTTTCATGGCTAATTTGGACCAGCCTGGTAGCCAGTCTTCATTGATTGCACATTGCACCAGTAAGAGCAGAGTGTGAAGGTTCAATTAGCAGGGTAAGAGCACAGTTTTGCTCAACATATTGAAATGCACACAACATTATGGGTGACATACTAGAGTTCAAAAGAGGACAAATTGTTGGTGCACGTCTTGCTGGTGCATCTGTGACCAAGACAGCAAGTCTTTGTGATGTATCAAGAGCCACGGTATCCAGGGTAATGTCAGCATACCACCAAGAAGGACGAACCACATCCAACAGGATTAACTGTGGACGCAAGAGGAAGCTGTCTGAAAGGGATGTTTGGGTGCTAACCCGGATTGTATCCAAAAAACATAAAACCACGGCTGCCCAAATCACAGCAGGATTAAATGTGCACCTCAACTCTCCTGTTTCCATCAGAACTGTCCGTCGGGAGCTCCACGGGGTCAATATACACGGCCGGGCTGCTATAGCCAAACCTTTGGTCACTGTGGACAATGTGAAAACATGTATTGTTCTCTGATGAGTCCACCTTTACTGTTTTCCCCACATCCAGGAGAGTTAAGGTGTGGAGAAGCCCCAAAGAAGCGCACCACCCAGACTGCTGCATGCCCAGAGTGAAGCATGGGGGTGGATCAGTGATGGTTTGGGCTGCCATATCATGGCATTCCCTTGGCCCAATATTTGTGCTAGACGGGCGAGTCACTGCCAAGGACTACCGAACCATTCTTGAGGACCATGTGCATCCAATGGTTCAAACATTGTATCCTGAAGGCGGTGCCGTGTATCAGGATAACAATACACCAATACACACAGCAAGACTGGTGAAAGATTGGTTTGATGAACATGAAAGTGAAGTTGAACATCTCCCATGGCCTGCATAGTCACCAGATGAAAATATTATTGAGCCACTTTGGGGTGTTTTGGAGGAGTGAGTCAGGAAACGTTTTCCTCCACAAGTATCACGTAGTGACTTGGCCACTATCCTGCAAGAAGAATGGCTTAAAATCCCTCTGACCACTGTGCAGGACTTGTATATGTCATTCCCAAGACGAATTGACGCTGTATTGGCCGCAAAAGGAGGCCCTACACCATACTAATAAATTATTGTGGTCTAAAACCAGGTGTTTCAGTTTCATTGTCCAACCCCTGTACGTCAATATCAGGTTATCTCTATTTGGATTTTAAAATGCTGGAAAAGATGTAATGCACATCAAGTCTGTCAACCTAATTTTCCTTCTATCTGGACTTTCATCAAAATGTCTGTATAAATGACCCAGTTTGTTAGAAAATGGACTTTTTAAAAGCTCCATATGTGTGCTACATAGTTAAAGCTGAAATAATTTAACTGACGTTTTATCTGTCACACAAGCCAAGTATATATATGACAACATTTTTTTTGCATGGCAACAATACAAGAAGATATTGTATCTGTTTGTTATTTATTATTTAAAGGTGAAAAAAAGAACATTACAGGATAGGTTGTCTAAAATACCTAAAGCAGTTAATTTATTGATTTCTGTTTACAGTTTAAACCTGCTGTATAATGCTGCAACATTACTCATTTGTATTCCCTCAACATATCCATAAATTATGATCGAAATATGAGGCCAGCCTGCAGCGCAAGGAGGACTGATAGTTAGAAATCAAATGCATGATGAGAAGACCCGTCTCTTCCCACATGAACACCACCTCTGTCTGTTCCACTTCAGGGTGACTGTTGGGAGATATAAACCTGAGTGTTTGGGGGGTGGGGGAGCAGGGAGGATGGCGATGGAAGATATCGGGGTGGGGTGTGGACAGATGTGGGGATTTGAAGACAATCAGGAAGTGAGGGAATAGTAGTGGAGGAGGTGGATACTGAGCCTGTTTCCATGGTAACCTGCCAGTCGAGGGTGCTGGAACATGGATGGGGTTGATGGAGGGTTTTGTGGTTTGCCGGTGCTCGCGTTTTCATGCTCCACAAAAATAAAATCCAATAAACAAATCCATCAGCTGCCTGCAGATCAATTTGTTTCAGCTTCCTGTGGGTTTGTGTCCATTTCAACCGTTTGAAAGCAAAATTATTTCAATCCTTCTTCTAGGATCTTGTTATGCACTCTAAAGCTGAGGTTCATGCAGTAGTTATCAGTTAAAAACAGCACAAAATGCTACAAAAATATTCAACCAAAATATTATCGGTAACAGGGAGCCAATTGCAAGAAGAAACTGATTCCCTGTGTGTTGTTCCTGTAGGGAATTCAGAAGGGCTTAAAGAAACCTGTAAAAATTAACAAATGGATGTTCTTCAGACTTTCTTAGGTTTACTCTGATTGGAACAGATTATGAAGTCAAAAGATTTTAAAATGGTAGGATTTTGATATATAATTTACTTCCTGTTTTTTTTTTTATCTCATCTTTATTTTATTTATTTTTTGGAATTTCTATACTTTATTTTTTAATTTTTTACAATCATTTTAATTAGTAATACACAGCACAGCTCAAAGTTTTTCATAACTTACAGTTACTTATTTAGACTTAGCAGTGTTATAACCCGGCATCTAACCTGACTTTTCCAGAACAAGTTGCTTTCTAAAACTTTTTGTTTACCATTCCAGAAGATACAGGTTACCTACCTATCCCCACAGGTTACTTTCTGAAGCTTACAATTTGCTTTCTAGAACTTACAGGTTACTTTGCAGAACCTAGAGCTTTGAGCTAGTTATTTTTCTGAACATGCAGGTTACTTTCTCTATCTTACATTGAACCTTCCTAGAACTTAAAAGTTACTTATCTAAAATGGATGTTTGCTTTCTGGAGCTTACATGGTACTTTCCAGGACTCACAGGATACCTTTCTAACTCTTAAAGATTACTATTCCAGAATATCCATGTTACTTTCTAGAATTTACCAGGTACCTTCCTGATTGATACTTTCTAAAATGTAAAGGTAACTTTCTAGAGCTTACATGTGGCTTTTTTGTTAAACGTAATTTTTATTGGTTGTTTTTACATTTTGTAAATAGAGCAAACAAATGTTGGCAAACGATAGTCACAATCTGATATACAAAACAATTAAAGTTACACATTTGAAACAACAGTCAAGTTTACATCTAATTCTTGGAGCAGCGTTTTTCTATGAGACAAACCACAGTAATTGTTTTCAAAGAATCTCATCCATTTGCCCAGTCTTACTATATAAAGTTCGGTCTGCAGCCTCAGCATAAATGTAAACCTTTTTATTTTGTGGGTTTCCTTAACTAATTTCAGCCAGTCCTCCAACATCAGAGGGTCAAGTTGCAGCCATTTTTGAGTGATTGTTTTTTTTTTTTCAGCAAATATTCAGTCGCTTTTCAGCAAATTTCAGCAAAAGCGGCTCCTAACGATAGTAACAAAGTACGCTGTCGAGTTTAAAACCCAAAATCAATTCTGTTTTTCCCTCAACATCTTTCAAAAAAGTTAAAATTTTTATACAGGACCAGAAAATGTGGGTATGGTTTGCCTCTGTGTCCCCTCAACCCCTGCAGCCCGTAGATGCATTAGAATGTCTATAAAACTGTTATTACAAAAAACCACACCAGATTTTTCCAACTAATCTCTCGCGACTAGACTGAAGAGGAGGTTGAGGCAGCAGATTCACACATATTATCCCATTGCTTGCATTTTGTTACAGCATTAAGTTCTAAATTGTATTTTTGTCGTAGTGTTTGGAAACTTGGTAAAGAATTCCTGTCACGTATCCAGTTATTCCTTTATGTAACCAGTTATTAAAGTTTGAGTCAGTTTGGTTAGGTATAAACTCTGAATCAAAGGCTGTCCATCTAAAAAATCATATCTGGCTGCTCAAATTTAGTTCCCTCACAACTTCAAACCAGGTCAGTAATGTAAAAGATACCAATGGATTTAACTTTTTTTGACAGGCTGCTGTAAGTTTCTGATCCCCAATCAGAGTTTGTATTGGAATATTTCCACACATGTTTTCCATTTCCTTCCACCTAGCCTTGCAAGTACCAGCATACCACTGTATTATTGTTTTGAGTTGAGCTGCAAGGTAATAATCATGGAGATTTGGAAGGGATAAGCCCCCTTTTCCTTTTCTAATCCTGAGAGTACTATGTTTAACTCTGGGTTTCTGCCGCTTCCACTCATGAAACTAAGAATGAGGGATTCTAACAGGCAGAGACATAAATAAGTGTAATAACCTTGGTGTTTTTTTAATGCAGGTCATTCGCAAAGTCAGCCACACAGCTAAATATCGGATTTTCTTGAACCAGTTAATAGAGATTTTGTCTTTGAGCTTTAAGGAAGCGTACGTTTCACCTTCCAGAACCTTTAGGGTACTTTTATAGAACTAAAAAGTTACTTTTCCAGAGTTTTTAGTTTTTGGAAACAAGTTATACTATGAGGTAACTTCTAAGCTCTTAATATGTAACTGAGAACTTACAGGTTAGTTGGATGTCACAGTGTAATTTTTGATAAAATTAACCTGTAAGTTCTAGGAAGCTACCCGGTGATAATGAACATGAATACATATTTATACTTACACATTTTACATGTATTTACAACATAAAACATGTTTTGGCTAACAGCTAAATGCTAAAATTAACGATAGCTGTACTAAATTTGACTTTATTTGTATGTCTTGACGGATGCTAATATTTCAGTTTAATACATTTGTCACCACATGCTAGTAATGTGCTTATTTTGTTTTATTAATAATACAGCATATTTAGGGTAAAAAAGCGAAAAAAAAAACTGGAAAAATTCAAAATTTTTGGGAAAACCCAAAACATTGGAAAACCAAGGGTTTTGGGGGATTTTTAAAATTTGGACTGCTAATCAAAAAAACAAATCATTATCACAGTAGCACTGTACTCATGAATATGCACATCACAGGATCTGCCTGCACTGCAATAAAAGGGGAGCTATTAAATTTGGTTTTCATGAATAAAAAAAGTTTTTTGGAAAAACAAGGTGGTGAGGTGGTCAATTTTGAAAACCTTTAAAGTTGTTTTGATATCAAAAACCCCTTTTTTTTGGGCCAATCAACTTTTTCAACAAAATCTTGTTGCTGAGATGAGAAAACATTAAATTAAATATTTTTTATCCATTAGCTGAATGGACGACTTGTTTCATGAGGTCTTTGTCTACTATGACTAAAAAACGGAAAGACATTTACATTTTTTTAATTATTTGTTTATTTTTTGCAAGTCATATCACAAATTACCGATTTTTGATATTCCCTTTTTCCAAGGTAACACTTTGAAAAAAAACAGTTTGATTACTGCATTAAATAAACAATTCTATCTGTTGATGACTATTGTTGCTCCTGGCAGTGGTGATGAACACATCCAGGTGGCAGAGAGTCACATTAATCGTTCAAGCAATACTTTAAACTATCCATCTATCCATTGCCTACATTTCCATGCAAGGTCACAGGGTGGGGTACACCCTACACAGGCCTCTGGTACATCATTGTACTTTAAAGTAGATTGCTGTTTACTTTTGATTTTGTTAAATGAAACAACTTTATCAGCTTAATGGCAGAAGTTAAATATTAACCCAGTTGTCTCCATATTGGTGCAAAATAAATCAATTCAAGCACGACTGTGTCGTGAACCAATTTCATTAGCAGCATTAGATAAGGTTCTCATCATGCTAAAACATGAAAATTTTCCTTGGGAAAAAACTCAAAATTTAAACCTGTTGACCCCGCAGAAGAGCGCAAATGTGACATCCTTATTAAGCTGAAGCCATGTTTGCTGTGAGACCTTTTGCCAAACATCGATCCCTTTTTAATGTCTTTTTTGTTGCCTTATTTATTAAAGTCTGAACACCTGGATGATTTAATCTAATATTGAAAAAAAACTGGAGATCAATATTAATAAATTAATGGTTTTTACAAAGTTGTTGGTTTCCATCTGTTTAATAAGTATTTAAGAACTGCAAACAAAATATAGTGTGTCCTTGTTGTTGTTTGTTGGTTGCTTATTTCAGAAAATAGTGAAAAAATACAAAGTAACAGTAAATAAAATGTACTCTTGAGAGATTATGAAATATTTTTCTTCTTTGAAAATGTAATTTTAGATGTTATCAAAAGTTACTGCATTTTGTTAAAGCTCGCTGAAACCTTAACCCAGGGTCTGTAAATAACTGGTCCTGGAGCGCCCCCTGCTGGTCATGAAATGGTGTTAAAATACATTTCAACATTGCCTGGTTCACATGAGCCTATTTATATTTTTTCTGATCACGTTTTCGCTATAGGCACACTTTATAATACATTTATAAACCCCATGTACTTAAAAAACTGAAAACATTTCCATGATAAGCCAAAAGGTCTATCTGAAGGGAATTCAGTGAGAATACTGACAACACAGAAATCATCCATTATTTTTTATAGGCTTCAAAACCAATAAGAACTAAAATATTTTTATTGCATTTTGAATTCAACACATTCAACAACCGCAATTGCTGTGCTCCTTGATGCTCAAGAAATCAGTCATGGCAACACAATTCAGGATGCTATCTCTTTTAAGCACCGATAGGTCTATCATGCTGCAAAAACAGACTGTTTAAAGTTGACAAGTATTGACCTCCTGACAGATTTCTTCTGTTTTTGCTTTTTGTTTTGTATATAAAAGACATTTATTACACATGGGGACTCAGTTTTTGGAACTTAAAGCCCAGGCTGCTGCAGGGAAGAAGTTGCTTTTCAGTCTGTTGGTTCTTGCTGTAATACTTCTGAATCTCCAGCATGATGGCAACAGTCGAAACAGGGGCGAGAGTAATCCTTCAAAATGTTTTTATCTCTCCTGAAGCTTGAGAATCAGTGTAGATATCCATCAATCTGCAGTGTAGCTTTTACAGTTCTCTAAAGTAAATACCTGTTTACAACAGCTGGAAAACTGCATTCAGAGCCAATAGAAAATGATGCTCTAAACAGAACAGCAACAAAACCAGCAGTTTTATAAAGCAGCTTCAGATCATCAAGCAAATTTTAATGTCAAAGAGAACCTGAGTAAAACACAAAAACGCAGCTTTCACAGCTTTCAAATGATGATTTCATTTATTACTGGAAAAGCAACAAAATCACAAAATGAAATAATTTCAGTAGGATCTGCCCGACAAAATAAAGTAAACTAAAAACAACATGGCATGCTCCGATATCAAGAACAAAATTCAAATGAGAAACAAAGTCACTGACATCTGTTTGACTGGAAAGGGTTATAAAGCCAACTTTAAGGGACGAATTACAGTGAGTGCCATAACCCGCCAATGGAGATAAATATGGACATTCATAACTCCTAAATGCTTTTCACCTAAAGGTGGAGCCACAAAGAGTGAACAGTTTAATCAAAAAGCCACAGGAATCCTCAAGTATGTCTCAGATTGTGTCTCCAAGATTTAAATGCTTATGAAGTGTTTTATTCATATTTATTAATATGAAATCTTTCCCAAAACAAATCTTTTTGGTTTGCGAAAAGTTGTGAAAAGTCATATTTTGTTATTTTGTTCTAAAAAGATATAAAAACAATGAACGAGTTTTTGACCTTAATAAAGTCAACATTAATTCACTTCTTGTAGCTCTCACTGCTGTGTTAGCTGAGCAGAGTAATCTAACAGCGGCATCTTATATAAACCAGCAGGAAATTCACATCTGAACTCCTTTATAGGACTCAAAAACTTCACCTTGGTCTGTTTCAGCCACGTCAGGAAGCTCTTCAGATCAGCGCTGCAGTAAAATCTGTTCATGGACAGATCTAGGAAGCTGAGAGAGCGGAAGGCTGCTGGGTCTGGGGAAGCTATGAAGTTGTTGGAGAGGTAGAGGGTTTCCAGACTTTTAGGTAAAACATCAGGTTGGAGATATACAAGGGCGTTGGATGAGAGGTCCATCTTCAGGACCGAGGCAAGGCCCTCAAAGATACCTCGTGGAAGAGAACGGAGACCGTTGGAGCTCAAGTTGAGACTGGTCACATTTCCAAAGTTGTCGAAGAGATCCAGACATTTGTCCTGAGCCCATAAAGACTGCAAAGAGTTGCCGTGAAGATCCAGAACTTTACCTTTAAATGGACCAACACGCCTACTGAGTGCGCACCACTTGATTGCGTTGCCCCCATAAAAAAGCAGCTTCAGGCGTCTCATCTGACCAAAAAATATATAAACATCTCCCAGGTCTGTTAATCTGTTGTTCTGAACGCTCAGAGAGGAGGCGTTATGTGCAAACTTAGTAATGGTGTTCACTGATGAGGACCTTAATCTATTGTTTTTCAGATTAAGGATATCTAAATTAGGTAAAGATGTGAGAAAACCTAATTCCTGCAAGGAGTTATCTGTTAAATCTAGGAATTTCAGGTGTGGAAGTCCAGTAAATGAGCCGTAACCCAAAACGCCGATGTGATTCTGAGATAAATCTAAAATTTCCAGATTTGTCAGAGAGGCAAAGGTGTGAGAATAGATTTCCCCGAGCAGATTGTGTGACAGATTGAGCATTTTCAAACTACCCTGAAGACCTTCGAAGGCATTTCTATGTATCTGATTCACTTTGTTTTTAGAAAGATCCAATTTTGTGATTTCTGTCAGCGGACTGAAAACTCTCTGACTTAGGGCAAATATTCTGTTCTTAGACAGATCCAAAGAGAGGACTGAACTGTTTTTCAATCCTTCAAACATGTGGAGGTCTGGATCTGGGAGATTATTGAATGAGAATCCTTTCCCTATGTGTCCAGAGACTTTAAGGTGAGATATATTTGTCCCCTTAATGGCTCTGAAAAAATTACTTAATTTATCCACACTGAGTCCACTGGAGGACAAGTCGAGAGTGTGGAAAGATATTCCTCTGAAAGGATTCCCACATTTCTGCCAGTCAAAACTCTCATTTGACATGTTTCTCAGGTAGACACCTTTAAGGCTGAAAAGTGTGAAGTGTTTTCCTTTAAAACCAACAAGATCAGACTCACAAACTTCATCAATTTTGTTCAGCTCCAGATTCAAGTTAGTCAAATCATTCATATTTGCAAATAACGCGGAAGGCTGGAGTCTCTTAATCTGGTTCCCATATAGATCTAGAGTCTGCAAAGATGAAAGTGGTTCCAGATAGCTTTCCGTCAGAATGGACTCATTTAGCGAACAGTAATCCAAGTGGAGACTCTGGAGACTGGACAGTCCAGCAAAGGCCAGCTGTTCCAGTTGAAGACCAGGGTTTGACCCAAGCACCAGCCTCCGAAGGCGCCTCTGACTGCTGAAGGCATTGGTCCGGATCACCAGTGGCACCTTCTGCTGCCCAAGGTCTAGCTCCTGCAGCTTCTCCAGGCCGGACAGCGAGGTGGCGTTGATCTCACTGATCTGATTGTTCTCCAGGAACAAGTGGGTGATGTGGGGGGGAAGAGGAGGAACCGAGCGGAGGTTTTTAAATGCACAGAAGGCGATGGAGCCTGCAATGAGGCATGATGGGAAGCAACCTGGCATCTGCAAGTAAGGAATCAAAAAATAAATGAGATACAAAAATTATTCATACTGTCTGGTACCATTCCTACAGTGCATGGCATACATGTGCATCTTACTGAATTAGAATATAATCGGAAAGTTAATAGATTTCTTTACACAAGTCTAAAACTCATTCAGATTCATTACACTCAGTGATACATTTAAAGCAATTATTTCTTTTAATTTTGTAGATTATTGGTTACAGCAAATGAAAATCCAAAATTCAGTTTTTCTAAAAAAACCATAAGTTTTAACACCGAACTGTCAGTCTACTGAGAAGTATGTTCATGTGCTGCACAGGATAAGCAGTCCACACCTGGTCTAGCCTCCTTTTGCTTGAATGTATCTATGCGGTGTGGCATGGAGTCAGTCAGCTAGGGGCTCTGCTTAGGTGTCAGGGAAGCCCAGGTTGCTTTAAGACGAGCCTTCAACTTGTCCCCATTGTTGACTCCAGTGTCTCTCATCTTCCTCTTAATTAAAGCCCACAGATTCTGTATGAAATTTAGATTAGGCACATTTTTTTGGCTAATTAAACACTGACACCAAGTTGGAAGTGCTACAAAACATTATATGAGTGCGATAGACTGCTGTGCAATTGATTGTGCGCCTTTTATTGACCACACTTTTTTCTTCCACTCAATTTTCTATTCATGCAATTCAACGCTCTTGGAACACTTTTTTCAGCAATAAATCTTTGCGGCTTGACTCCTTAGGTGTCAATGACTGTCAGGTAGACAACTCGCCATGATTGTGTAGCCAATAAAATGGCCTAATCATAACATTTCTACATTAAAAATATTTTACTATTGATCCTATGTAATGTTTAATTTTCTAGAAACTGAATTTTGGGTTTTGATTAGCTGTAAGCCATACTTAACAAAATAAACATTTGAAAAAAATCCACTTTTTGATGATGAAAGGTTTTTGAATGCCTAAATTTTTTTAAAATTTCCCTAAATTTTTAGTAATTTTGGGATAAGGGGAAGGGGAAATTTAAAATTTTGGAAATTTTTTCCTTTTGTAAAATAAATACCAAAAAGCCAATTACAGAGTAACTATAAGAAATTGTTTTTACTTTTTAAGAGTACCTCTTGGGGGTAATCAAAAAATCTAAAACAACTTATTGCTCCTACAACCCCAAGAAAACTTTTTTTTTATACCCTTTTTAAAAAATTAAACAGGGTGGGTTTTTTGGGCGAAACTCGACTGGAACTTTTTTGGTCGACGAAAAAAAAAAATTGAGTTTTTTGGCAAAAAACTCCCCCGGGAAAATGGCTTTAAAACAGATAAAATTTTTGGAAAAGCACCTAATGGCAACAGTTTGGTACGGTGAAAAAGCTGTGATGTTTGGGCCTGGTTTCCCCAAACAAAAAGGGAATCTATTTTGAAATGAAGGGCCCTTTTTTAATAAAATAACGGTGGCCTTGGCCAGAAAACTAAAAATTAGCTTGCAATTTAGTATGTAGGGGGGATGCAATAATTCTGCTCTAACCCTGTTTCTTTTAGCAAATATGGTTAATTTTTTGGAAAATATATATTGCTTAAACATAACTTTGTTAACCCCCCCCAATTAAAAATTGTGTGAGGAAAAAGGGCCCCCAAAATACCCCATTGATATTTTCAATGAAAACACCAACTCGTATTAAAGATGAAACAAAAACGATTAGTAAAAAACGACATCTCAGAAGAATTAAAAAAAAATATCCCTTTAATTTTTAAATATAAATTTATTTTAAATCCCAAAAAATAGGGCACAATCTAGGGGAAAAAACTAAAATTGGGTTCCCAAAAAATTTTCCATACCTGTATGAAAACACCAACCACAATCATCTGAAGGCCAAGTGTCCTCGTCTTCATACTGCTTCTTCTCCTAGATATAAAAATAATCCTGTCTTAACGCAGCAGCGCTCTCTGTTTGCTGCAGAGGCTGCAGTAGGCAGGCTTTTTATTTGTGATTGTTGACGTCAGTGTTCCTGTTGAGCAGGATTTCCCCTTTTTTTCAAAGTCCAGGTTTACAAGAGGCAGGGAAGTACCTCTTCATGTTTACGGTCCTCTGCTGGTTTGCACTGTCAGGATTAGGGTAACATGCTACATTGCACAACTGGCTGTTTTCAAAAAATGTCCTGTTTTTTCCAATCTAAGGGTTTTGGTTTAAAGGGGAAAATTTTTATATTACACAAATCCTATCTGATTTTGGACCGAAAAATTTGAAAAACTAATTTAAAAATGGTTTGGTTAAAC
The DNA here is from genome assembly GCA_036173005.1 of Crenichthys baileyi. NCBI lineage: Eukaryota > Metazoa > Chordata > Actinopteri > Cyprinodontiformes > Goodeidae > Crenichthys > Crenichthys baileyi. Next base: position 753,153 of record JAHHUM010001462.1, read on the forward strand.
CAGGAAACCCCTTTTAAAAAATGGGGGAAAATTAAAAATTTCTTTTGTGATGAAAAAAAAGGTTTACTGTGACAAAAGGAGGAACTTAAAATTTGTTCCCTGATGAAAATTAAAATACTCAGTCATTATATTTTGTAGCACTAAGCATGAATCTAAAACAATTTGAAGTAACTTTTGGATTTTTAATTTTAACCCGCAATCTTTTTTTTTTTCCCAGATTTTTCCGTTTGGAAAAAAACTGGATAAAGGGCAGAATTTGGGATAGTAGGGAAAAAAATTTATCTCCCTTTCTTTTTTTTTTTCATCTTTTCCCCCCCGGTTCCCCAAAAACCCCTTTTTTAGAGTTCCCCTTTTAAAGGGGGTTTCCCCCCAAAAAACAAAATTTTTTTTTTTTGGGTTTTCTTTAGTGCCCCTTTAAATTTTTTTTCTTTTGGGTTTTTTTATTTAAATTCTTTTTTTTAAAAGGGAATTTGCCTTAAAAAATTTGGGGAGAAATTCCTTAAAGGGTAACATAAACATGCCCCCCTAAAATTCAGGACTTTTCGGTACTGGGTTTTCCTGCTCTGAGGGGGTTTTTTACCTCCAAATAAAAATTTTTTTTTAAAGGGGAAAAAAAAATGGGACAATTTTTTTACTTTATGACAACGAGATGTAATATTTTTTTAAAACACAATTTTTTCCCTATTCACACCGGAAATTTTCCTGATTTTTTGTCTTTAATATTTATTTCCCTATTATTGGGGTTAGACCCCCCTAGACATAAGGGAAAAAAAAGGAAGGGTAAAAACATCCGATAAGTATTTGATTTGGAAAAAACGGTATTGTGCATTATTCAGGGATTACCTCACCGATTTTAAAGTTTAAATAAGCAACCACAAAAATTTTAAATTTTGGGTTTTTCAATTTTTAAAACCCAAATATGATGATAATTAAGGGCCCAAAATTTTTTTTAATTCTGATGGTGTGAGTGTATGTTTCTAAGAGGTTTTTACCACAGGCCTGCTGAATTTCACAACTTCCAGCAAATAAAGGTTTGTCAAACAGAGAGAGAAAAAATGGGAGGCATGCTGTCTGACTTTTGTTTCCAAAATGAAAAGGGGGGTTTTCCCCAAGGTCATAAATTTAAAAAAAAAAAAAATGAAGCTTTTGTATTTTAAAAAAGGTAAAAAACTGTTTTAAAATTTTTATTGAAAACACTCTAAAACTGTTTTGCAAATAAATGTCAGCAAATGTTTTTTGTTTTTCCTTATGTGCTTGAAAGCACAACAAATTAACCTGGGTCCTTATTTCCCAACTCTACTGAGGCTGTTGAGACTTGGCACACCGGACATGTCTGCTAGAGCAAATGAGAAAGTCAGAGAAATAACACCAACTCCACAGTTTATTTACAGCTTTTACCTTATTAAGCAGTCGATTTAGGGAATTTATTGTTTATTCAGTTGTTAACTCTATCATGAGGCAGTATGGAAAATTTAGGGCTCCCTATAAAAACCTATGTGGTGTTTTATGTATTTGGGCATATGAATATTTAATATACATTTGAACAATACTTAAAATTGAAGTAATAAAACCACTAAAACTGAAGAAAATACCTTTTTAAAGACCTTTTTAAAATTTTTATTAAATTTCTGTTCAGGAATAAATTAGGACACACCCGCATTTATTTTCACTCTACATCAAATGCACAAGATGAGAAGATGCTAATTAGCATTTTGAAGGAGGTTTACCCTCTCTAAAGATATTAGTTTGGTGTGCTCCTGACTGTTAAGGTGAGGGTGAACAACTGCTTGATAAGACTGAAAGAGCTGTACGAGGAATAATACTCTTTGCACTTCGAAACCGAACCTTATACCAACTGTGTGGCACGGAGGTGGAAGTGTCATGGTTTAGATGGTTAAGAGGTGATTTGCTACAACAGAACCAGAACCTGGCAATCTCACCATCATAGAATCCAATTTGAATGTTACCATTTAAAAGAGGGTGGTTGAGAAAAACGTGAGACAAAAAATAATACTAAAGCTAGGCCCTGCAACATGACAATGGCTCAAAACTTAAAACTCAAAACTCACAAATTAAGCAATTGAAAGACCTAGGTAAAGAAAAAGCACAGATCTATCTAACTATCAGAGGGTAGGGTCTCCTAACTTTTTTCACAGATGGAAGCCAAATTTCTGTTGATGTCTATGACCTGGCCCTTAATTATATGGGGCCCTAAGCAGAATTTGATTTGGTCACCACAGCTTAATTAATATCTAATTTATCTCATCCTTGTCTTAAGATCTGTGCATCATACATCTAAGATTATATTACTGATGGGAAAGAAATAAAATAAGAAAATAATATAAAACATTGACTGTTTATACTATATGTATATACAGGGGTTGGACAATGAAACTGAAACACCTGTCATTTTAGTGTGGGAGGTTTCATGGCTAAATTGGACCAGCCTGGTAGCCAGTCTTCATTGATTGCACTTGGGCCCAGTAAGAGCAGAGTGTGAAATTCAATTAGCAGGGTAAGAGCACAGTTTTTTCTCAAATATTGAAATGCACACAACATTATGGGTGACATACCAGATTCAAAAGAGGACAAATTGTTTGGGGCACGTCTTGCTGGCGCATCTGTGACCAAGACAGCAGTCTTTGTGATGTATCAAGAGCCACGGTATCCAGGTAATGTCAGCATACACCAAGAAGGACGAAAACCCCATCCAACAGGATTAAATGTGGACGCAAGAGGAAGCTGTCTGAAAGGGATGTTCGGGTGCTAAATTCCGGATTGTATCCAAAAAAAATAAAACCACGGCTGCCCAAATCACGGCAGAATTAAATGTGCACCTCAACTCTCCTGTTTCCCCCCAAACTGTCCCCCTCGGGGGCTCCACAGGGTCAATATACACCCCCGGGGCTGCTATAGCCAAACCTTTGGCACTCATGCCAATGCCAAACGTCGGGTTTTCAATGGTGCAAGGAGCGCAAATCTTGGGCTGTGGACAATGTGAAACATGTATTGTTCTCTGATGAGTCCACCTTTACTGTTTTCCCCCATCCAGGAGAGTTAAGGTGTGGAGAACCCAAAGAAGCGTCAAACCCAGACTGTTGCATGCCAAGGTGAATCATGGGGGGGATCAGTGATGGTTTGGGCTGCCATAATTGGCATTCCCTTGCCCAATACTTGTGCTAGATGGGCGCATCACTACCAAGGACTACCAACCTTTCTTGAGGACCATGTGCATCCAGTGGTTCAAACATTGTATCCTGAAGGGGGTGCCGTGTATCAGGATGACGATGCACCAATACACACAGCAAGACTGGGGAAAGATTGGTTTGATGAACATGAAATGAAGTTGAACATCTCCCATGGCCTGCACAGTCACCAAATCTAAATATTATTGACCACTTTGGGGTTTTTGGAGGAGCGAGTCAGGAAACGTTTTCCTCCACCAGTATCACGTAGTGACCTGGCCACTATTCTGCAAGAAGAATGGCTTTAAATCCCTCTGACCACTGTGCAGGACTTGTATACGTCATTCCCAAGACAATTGACGCTGTATTGGCCGCAAAAGGAGGCCCTACACCATACTAATAAATTATTGTGCTCTAAAACCAGGTGTTTTCAGTTTCATTGTCCAACCCCTGTATATAAAATATATATATGTATATATATATATATATATATATATATATATATATATATATATATATATATATATATATATATACATATATATATATATACATATATATATTTTATATATATATAATACATATATATATATATATATATATATATATATATATATATATTTTATATATATATACAAAGGCATATACAAAACAGAAGATGAAAATTATCAAACGGAATGCTTGTTTTTCTTTTAAGTGATATTGGGTATGTCCCACTTCAGGGGCTGAATCCTTCGAAGGACCCGGTCTACGTGGCTGGGCCCTTCGTCGACCGCTAAAACCACGGAGGCCGGAAGTGAGCAGCTGCGGATTGGGACGGTCTAGCCTCACCGCCGGGAAGGCTGGCGAGGCAAGCCAGCAGTTACTATGGCGGGAGCGGAAAACTCCGAACACGTCAGAGCGCGTTTGAAATTAGGCGATGTCTTAATAAATCAAGCAGATATTTCACGTCTACACAGTTACATTCCCGCACTAGAAACATTGTAGAAGTTCATTTGTGTCACAGAAAGTGTAATTGTTCACAATTTAATCACAGCTTTTGGTGCTGTGGTCCGCCATGGCTGCCCCTGCTTGACCAATCTGCTTCATACCGCAATGGATCATGGGAAATGATGGACCGCGAAGGATACTCTCGACCCATCCTTCAAATCGAGCAAAAGAAGGACACATTTGTCGGCCGCATTTCAAGGAGTCTCAGGAGGATTCATGAATTGAGACAGCCTTCGTCACCACGCTGTGACGTAATCGGCCTACAAATAAGGCCTTTGAAGGATCCAGCCCCTGAATTGGGACACATTACTGACTTCTGACTTCTTAATGATACATCTTAATGATACATCTATAAACCCAACTTCTGTGATTAGTAGTGCTGCTTGGGCCCCCTGCTGGTGTGGGGGTCCTAAGCAGCTGGCTCTGTCTTTTGTTTATTGAGGACAACATTGTTCATTTTTGTTGTTTAAGTGCAATTGTATCATTTCTTTAATTCAACATCAGTATGTGACCATTTAAAAAATAATTATAATATTTAAAGAGTTGTCCTAATTTTTTCACGTCTCTATGTGGGTCCCGCTCACTAAATTCTGCCTGGGGCCCCAGTCAACTTTGGGGCGGCCCTGCATTTATTTAATTTTTCAGTTTTAATATAACATATGTTATAACAAACATTTCAAATACAACAGGTTCTTATAATTTCAGTCGTGTGGGCCGGTTTTGAATGAGCAGCTCTGCAAAAGGGGAGGAAGCAGAGCGAAGCAGAGAGGAGTGACTTTCTTTCAAAAATAGTTCACTTCATCGCAGCAGAAGCAACCGGTGCAGTAGCTGCGGTGGGTGTGTGTGGAGGGCGACAAACATGGCTCTTTACGGAAATAAATAACGGGACTGGTGAACGATAACATCCTAACTTAGGTGGAGGTCACCAAAAGAGCGAAGGGGGAGTGAAGAAACTTGGTTGCGGCTGAAGTCTGTGCCAAACGGGTCCTGTGTTGATGTATTTGGACGCGAATACCTGCCGAAAATAGTCCCGGTGAGTAAAGCTCTTCTCATTAAAGCGTGTTGAAGACATACAGCATGGTGGGACAATTACAAACGGACGTTTAATTTACGTTAGACTTGACGTTTTAAAGCTAAAAAACGAGTTTTGGGAGTGAGAGACTCCAACAGCGCATTCATTCGGGGGAACAAGGTGAACAGGGAGTTAAACTTTCAGGCAATATGGCCGCTCAGATGTCACAAAGCTGCCCCCGAAAGTTGGCAGAACTTAAAGAGAAATTCGGGACAACTTATTTTTTATTATCAGAGTAGCTGTTAGAGGGGATGGTGTACAGTTAGTAACCGTTAGCTGAGCAGTGTACGTGGATCTTTTATCGAAGGGGTTGTCTTTCCCTGCCATGAGTAAAAGTCATGCCCACTTTTTAAATCCAAACGGCTATTGGTTTTCAGGTCTTCATCAGGGGGAGGAACGTTGTTCCATTCAAAAACATGGCAATTGTTAGGTTCCCTGGCTTTTCAACAAAACATACCAACTCTGGAGCTTAACTCTAAGGATTATTATAATAATCAGTGTGGGATATTAAATTCGGCTCGCTAATTTAAGGATAGGTGTACTTTATTATAATTCAATGTCAAATTTTAGAGCTAGTTTTGTCTGACCAGAAGCATTTACAGCAGTGGTTCCTAAAGTAGGGGTCGAGGATCAAAGGGCAAGCTCCTCTGAAGAAATCAAAGTAAATAAAAATGAGAATTAAAACATGCAATGCCCACTTTCTTGGGTACATCTTATAGAAGCTGGTTGCATCCTTAAAAACTGCCTTATTTGCTTCATGGCATACATTTATCAAGATGTCGAAGATGTTCCTTAGTGATTTTAGTCCATACGCAGTTGCTTTAAATTTATCAGCTGCACATCTATGATGCAAAAGCTCCCATTCCACCACATCCCAGAGGAGATTGAAATCTGGGAACTGTGTAGGCCTTTGGAGTACACTGAACTGATCTTCATGGTGTTATGGTGTATTATCCTGCAGGAAGGAGAAGATGGATGCACGGTGGCTATAAAGAGATGGACATGGTCAGAGATGATACTTGGGAAGGGTTATGGTACTAAGGGACTCAAATTTGTACCCAGAAAAGATCCCCTACTCTGAAACATTGAGTTTTGGGGTTGCATCAGTGAATTCATATGTATGAATGTTCCAATAGATCATCCTCACAAAAGACTAGTTTCATTCATTCATTCATTCATTGAGCCAAGAATTACCTCAGTTGGGCCCAGGTGGTGTAGAGGCAAAGTATAAAGAAAGGAAACACAATTTAAAGGGTAAAAAAAAAAAAAATCAGTGTACAAACCGCCTGGTTTCAGCTTCCTGAATGATGCTTCGGCATGTAGCTCCAGTAAGAAGGCGAGTGGCTGAAATTTGGAGGATTTGCAGGTTGACAAAGTAAAGTCTTGTCCAGCCCAATATACTGAGAGTTACAGTCATCCAAATGTGAGGAGATTAGTTGCTGCAATTAGTAATTATTTTTACTAGTAACTATTTTTAGGATGTTTTAAGCAAAAAAAAAAGACAAGTGCTTCTTAAACTGGATCTTGTTTAAATGCCAAAGCACTGTAGCGTCTAAAATTAGCTGAAACCCTACATTGATACGTATTTTAAAAGGTTGTTTACTGTTGTTTACATCTTCCTGTTCAAGGAGTGTTTCTGGTAGTTTCTCCATATCTGTACACATAGCAGGAAATGAATGCAGAAATCTGTGTAAATGCATTCTCTTCCACTATCTTACATTATTTATAAAGTCTGAACACTCAGATTCACAAACATTTCAAATGACCACAGATAGACCTTTAAATGTAATGATTTCATGATGTTGGTATAACTCTAAAATAAAGCAAGGGTATCAAACTCATTTGGGGCTGGTATCCTCCACGTTTCAGATGTGCTCCTGCTTCAGCACACCACGATCAAATTAATTGGTTATTAGCAGGCCTCTTCAGAACTTGATCAAAAGCTGATCAGTTTTAGCGACTTAAGTCTGTTGTGCTGGAACACCGAAACATCTAAAAGTTGCAGGACAGTGGACTCTGAATAATGGAGTTCAAAATCGCTAATGTGAAATCTGCTCCACTTTTCAAGCACCCCTTGTTGCCTAAATTTGCACTAATAACACAAAATCACAGCCTTTCTGTCTTAAACTGGGCACAGCACAGTTTTGACCCCTGAGTCTGCTGTTATTTGACCTAGGGGAGCTCTTGAAAAACAAAATAAACATGTAAATGTTCTGTTTAACGTATCAGGTTTGATTAAAAAAAATAGATCTTTTGCATTTTCCTTCCCAGAGAAAGTAGCTCGAAGGGTGACAACGAAAATCGCAGATTAAAGGAACTGATAAGTTGGGTCATGTGCGGACAACCTTTTTCGCCTGCTAGGTACCTATTGTGTGCTTCAGGCAAGGGAAGGTTTGTTTACACCTAAAACAAGGCGAAATGAAAGTGCAAACAAGAATTAGCCATCTGCCTTCTTTTTCTCTTTTTCTGGGATCCACCACCCTTCCCCTAAGTAGCGGGTAGATCTGCAAAAGAATCTGTTTTGTTTTTACAAAAGCTTTTTCTTTTTAACCTTTTCTTTAAATGCATATGGAAAGACTTGAGCTGTTGTCGGTTTACTGCATGGCTAAACTGTGCGACTATCTGCTCTGTGGGTGGGGAGATAATAGCAGTGAGAATGAAACCTATGATTAGTCTGGTTTATACAATTCCCCCGGAATCAGATTATAGTGAAATTAAAGCGTTCTTCGTTTTGGATGTAGGAGTAATTGCTGTAAAGTTCACAGCAGCCTCGGGGCTCTTCAGCCAATTATTGTTTTACATGAGTGACTCTTCTTAGCACAGCGTAGCTTGTAGCATTGCCACGAGGAAGAGAAATGTCACGGCAGACTTGTTTCTGGAATATAATTGACTTTTCTTTCACCGATGATTGGTAGTGTATTTGCACAACAGCTTGTTTGAATTCCTGTTCAGGTTACTCTGAGGTCGATGACACTCCAGAACGTTTGGACAAAAGGTCAGGTGAATTTGGACATGTTCTCTGTGCCACATTTTGTGACATGAATTAAAAAGTGCACATGAGTTTTGATGCTGAGACTCTGATTTAGGCTTAATATGTGCAATCAAATGATCATCCTTACACTGTTATGCAGTTTTCTACACAACATAAAACACAACTTTCACTTCCTATAGCTTGTACTGCTTGTCTCTCTGGCACGCTCATCCTCTTTCTTTTTTCTCACTCTTAAGCTTCCTTCCGGTTTCTTTAATTCAGGTCAGTTTCAGTTACGTCGTCAACCTGCTGCATTTCTTTCTCTGCGTTGTTTTGTCACTCGTATCATTCTTGCTTTTACTTCCTCTGTAAATAAACAAAGTAAAGAGCTGGTTTGTGAGTCAAATTCAAGTTGGATCTCTGTAAATGTAAATCTGCAGGAGTGGAGCCTAATAATAGGATATGCATGCTGTAATTAGGTGCTGCCATTGTATAACATTGAATGTCGTGGCTTAAAACGGCAAACAATGTGAGGGCCTGTGTTGGTGGGGCAAGTTGGTTCTAGTACAAGTGAGACAATGAAATATGATCTCTGAAAGGCTCCCAGTCACTTTAAAGTGGTCTAAATGTCAGATTATACCAGTAAAATAATTTTTTTTGCTATATAACAAATAATAAACTTTTCATGATACTGGGTTTTAGTCAAATCCACATCTTAGAACATGAGAAAATTTGTTAATTTGATCCTCAATGCGCTTTTGAATGTGGACATTTCAAAACCTTCCCTCAACTGTAGAGAATGCTACCCTAAAATAAATGTGATTTTATGCTATTTTTATTTAAAGGCATTTAACTCTCCTTCAGTAGTCTAATTTCCACAGTCGTTTATATTTTTTTTTTTAATATTTAAACATATGTTGTTGCAATACAGCTAACACAAACACAGGCCCATTTTACCCGATTTACATCGGGTGTATTGAGGCCATGCCCCCTACATGCACTGTGCAGTCCTCCATCAATCAATTTCTAGAAGCCTGGCTGATAGGCGACACATTTTTGAGCCCAAAGCACACATCTACCGTAGCCACATATCTGAGGCAGTGGACTATATAAAGTGAAGTAATTACTACTGCCTATATATCTTCAGATTTCCAGTCAATTCACATAAATTTTCCAAATTCCAATGAAAAGTTTTCAAGTTTGAATATTTCCTAAAATTTCCACCTTTATTGCAACCCAGGTTAGGAGTTGTTTTCTTGGGTGACGTTTCTTGTCGGACTGTTTAACGGCAAAATCCTCGTTTTCATTAATTTGGCAGTTTTGTTGGTGCATAAACTCGACCACAATGCTGTGAGTCAAATAAATCCGACGAGCTGGTAGGAAGTTAAACAGACAAACCAGACCTTGAAGACGGCATACATCCAACTAAATGGTAACTGACTTATCATTAGCTGCAGGCAGAGTGAGTGGAGGCGACAGGTGGAGGCTGAGGACCGATCCATTAGATCAGTCAAATAATGTGCACCGCCTAGACAGCAGCTTTGCCAGGCATGAACTAGAAAATAGGCCCTGATTTTTAAAAACTGCTAGCCGTAGGGCAGGCTGGCTGACACAGTAATCTGCTGTAGACTTAAATATGTCCACAACGCCACTTCTGCACCAGTCCTCCAGGCACCTTTTGCAATGCTTGCTGTCCATGTTTAACGCTTAACCAGAAAGTTGTTACTTCTGTTTTTACCTGCATGGTGACAGCTTTGAGCTCCTGGATGAGTTTGTGGGATTGTCTCTTTGGCTGCTCACAAATCAAAGATCAAGAATAAAGTTGTATGGAAATGAGGAGTTTTGCCTCCAGTTTAGCCTGCTTGCTGTTGTTTTTGGTATTTCTCTGAAATCTTCTCTCTATTTAATATTAATGGGTTATTTACCTGTATTCGTCTGTATTGTTTCAAAATTTTTAGCTTGGATGTAACCATATTTAACCCATGATATATTATCACAGTGTTGTTAAAATGTTTTATTATTAGCTAAAGTTATTGCAATGGATCCAGTAGCGTTACCTAGTTTCCTGCAGCATAAATGTTATCGACATAGTTATTTATAGCTGCTAGAAGTCGTCATATTTTTATCATTTTACTCAGTTATTTGGAGTGTCTTCTGTATGACAATATATCTGTTTTTGATCATGCACTTTTGTCTTGAGAATTAAACCCAGCGTCTATGACATTGCCTTTAAAAATAATAGTTAAATAAGGAGATGGAATAAATTGTATATGTGCAAAATTTACATATAGATATTCCTGGTTCTGCAACAAGAAAGATTTGTGAAGAAGGTGACATTTTAACAGTTTTTACCAGGAGTCCAACACCTTCTGCACATTAAATGAATAAATACATTACTGGCTTATTTCTGTCTGCATGGCATAACCTCTAAAGCATCCAGCATCCTGTGTTTCCCAGTTTTTTTTCTTTCAAATTAACAGATTAAGAAAGTTAACAAATTTGACAACTGGACTTCGTTAAAAAAATTAAGAATTACTGTCTGCATCCACAAACACTCAGTGCACCCAATATTTGGACTGTGGTGTTTTTACTAGTAGAGAGAGTATGCTGTAAGCTGGCTAAATCGGCTTTAAAACGTATTACTTGAAGCCCAAACTACAGAATATATGCTTAAAGCTTTTTTGGTAAAGGTTTTAATGAAGCCCAACATACAGCAACATGTAAGACTTGAAAATATCTTTGATTTAAATTTTGATTTCGGCCGACACCTGATTGTGTCCTGAGACGTGGTGTGAAACGCACATAATTGCATATTCACCACCTACGGTTTTAATGTTCATTTTATTTTTATATGGTAATACTGTCAAAATCTTCCATAACCATTAAAACGGACAAACGTTTCATCCTGACATGTTGGATTTATGAGATGTTACCTTTTCATTAATAACCTGACTAAAGATTAGAATAAAACAAATATTAGTCAGGTAAATATCATACTTCCGGTCTATTTTTCAGTTTCCTTACTTAGAAACCTCAAAAAACTCTTTCCACTTGTCGTTACATGCGTGTCCCAGGACCCTGAACGTTGAGTCAAACCACCGGTGACGCCGTCGGCCCCATAAATCGCACTGTTCTCCATTTCCTGAAAACTTTAACTTTCTAAACATTGATTTAGAAAATTGCACTGAGCTTTCCAATGAGTCGCCCACGGTAGCATGTTTGTTACGGTAATTGGTCATTTAGAGGATAAATAGCAGTCAGAGGCTCTTCAGAAATGCTGTCGTCTAAAGTTGCTGCACATGGTAATGTAAATTTAACACACTCTCGCTCAGTGGTCCGGACCCTGTCTGTGCAGAGGATGACAACCGTGGACAGCTGCGAGCGGTATTTTGGTCATGTGGTCTCTAAGTTGTGTGTAGTAAACACCCTCTTACCCTCTTTAGTACCCCCTCGTCTAATAGTCGCCCCTTTTCTGTGCCTTAGGTTTGGTTCTTTAATTTGCAAAAGGAACTTTTGAGCTGCTTGGTTCACCGTCGGAACACGGCGAGTCCATTGTGGCTGACGTTTTGCTTGCAGAGTCAAGGCTGTAGTGCGTTTGTTTTAGCCTGAGAGTAGCTGGGATTTGACAGCTGCTCTGCTTGTTAGTAAAACACGAAAACAAGAGGAAACCTTCTGTAAGTATGGTTTGTGTTTGTTTTCAGGTCCATTTGTCTTGCTCAGGTCCGGGTCTACATGTATAACCACCGGGAAGTGTGTGTGGTGGCTGTTTTTAAACAGGTGCACTGGTTGGGTGGTCTGCTCTGATGTAACGCTTACTTTTTATATCCTCAAAGCTACTACAGTCAGGAAAACTACTGCATGTTTTTATTGTTACATAATTCTTTTAATTTGATACAACCAAAACACATTTACAATCACTTATATCATAGATGGTCTCACGTAACTCACAGCTGGGACACTTGGACTGATTTAAAATATTAAATTATGACGATAAAGAACTTTTCTGAAAAGAGGTTGCAGCATTTGCAGGTTGAATCAATTGATTATGTAATTGTAGGTTGATTTAATCAGGAAACTAAGTAGGAGAGTACTCGGTGTTTGTAACGGCAAACTGAGCTGAGAAGCGATAATAAAAATAATTAGTTATTGGTACAATGCAATGAAAAGATATTTGGCCGCTTACAGATTTTTTTAAACCTATTTTTACCTTTTTTTTCCCCACTGTAGCTTCTGATCAACACAATAATTTAACATCACCCAAATATAACTTGAATAAATACAAAAAGCGGTTTACAAATGACAATTTCATTGTAACAAACTAACCTGGCCGTATGTGACAAAATAATTGTTGGCCTCATTGAATCCCAGTGGAATTAAGAAATCACATTAACACTGAACTTGTTTTGTAGAAGACAACAAAATCAGTACATCTGAAAGCGCTGAGAGATGTTTACTCTTCAGTCCAGCGTCTAGGTTGTTATCATCTGCGGCTGTTGAGGTTTGGATGCTGACAAGAACATCATGTTCTTTGCATCTTCAACACGTAACACCAAGACGCTAACAAACCATTTATCTGTTTTTATTCCCTTTGATTTAAATTTCCGATGTTGTCTGACATAAAATGCATCGGAGGAGTTCTGATGGTTGCGGTTGAAACTGTGAGATAGATTATAGTTTTGTTTTTTTGGTGTCTGGCAGCTGCTTAGTATTTACTTCATTTTCTCATTTCCAGCAGAGCGTCTCCATAGATAAAACAAAAACCCTGGGCAGGTCATATTCCTTTGCCTGTAATCCTCATTGCACATGCCTTGTGAAATGTCCTACTTATTTCAAGATAATTACTGTAAATATTCCCACATTTACTCTGATTTAAAACAAAGTTAAAAAGGGGCATTTTTAAAAAAAAGTCTTCGGTGTAAATAAAAACCTCTGAGTAAATTTTGTCCCAACATAAGGATTTAATAACATTTTAGCACCAACCACAAGAGAAATTCAAACATTTTTATGGTCAGTGTTAGAGAGGGGCTTTTCAGCCAGTCACCAGAGATAAAATGTCCAAAATGTTACGACCCTCTTAAAGATGTTTTAGCTTCAAATGATGATGAAGATGATGATGATGATGACATGCTGCTCTAACAATCTTGAGCGTGTTTCCTGTCTGCTGTGTATGTGTGTGTCCCCAAATAACCTTTGACATTATCATTATTGTCTACATGCTAAAAAGACCTTTTTCTTCTCTTTCTGTCTCTCTGCTAGACGTCCTTCATTGAAGACCCCCCCCCGCAGTCCTGCGTGACCTCCTGACCCTGAGAGGTGTGACCACACGCACACTCATATACACAGTAACTACACAGGCAAGCAGAGACACTGTTAATTAGGAAAAATAAAGCATGCTGCTCTCATTCTTTCCAAATTTCCAAAGTCAGCGTTGAGCTGGAAACCAGTCCCTGTGTTTAATCTGTTTAATTTGGACCTCTTTTTTTTTTTTAAGATGAGCAAATGTCAGCCATAATAAAACACCATGGTGCAACGCAGGTGCAAATCACCAGCCATACAGGGACCGAAAGGCAACACATGCAGTCTGCAGAGCTGTAAATACTTGACTTCTCCACATCATTGATGTGATCAACATTATAGCCAAACACAGTGTTGCAAACATGTCATTTATTGTCATTTCTTTGCTCCCATCAGTTTCAAGAGACAAAACTGTGCTACATTAATGCTAACAAAATGCATAGGTTGAACCGGAGGTAAAAGTTGCTTAGAAACGTAAAATCCAGATTCTAACCGGAGCAAGACATTTTTATTTTTAGGGCTGCTGAATATGAGGAAATCTCGCAACATGCAATATAATTTAATGTTACGCTGAAGATGCGACTTAATAAACAAAAACCACATTTTTGACATTGTTCTCTGTCATTGTAAGATCTCACAACAGTCCGTGGACACTTGGGGCAGAGCCCAAATTAGTTGCTAAACTTTATTGTGTAAAATAATCTCTGGAGCAGTTTGTGTCCTGGCACCATACATGCAATCGGAAATGTAATTATTCATTTTATTTTATTATCACTCATTTTTATTACTACTAGGGCTGCAGCTAACGCTTGTTTTGCTGATGGTTTAATCTGTCGCCTATTTTATCGATTAATAATCGGATAGCAAAAGGTGCTTAATAGGAGATTTTCTATAGGATGCAAGGTGAAGCTAAAACTATTCTTGAGGAGTTGTGGGTAGAACATCTTTACAGACGAAGGTTTTTCGTCTTAAATGCAAAGTTTATATATTTTCTGCACAATTTTGGACTAATCGCTGCTCTGATTGGGTTGTTCTTTTAGAGTCTGTATACTCCAGCTAACAATTATTCAATTACCAAATTAGTTGAAGAATATTCCAATAATTGATTAATCCGAATAAATATTGCAACCCTAATTACTAATTATCTAACAATTGAGTTGTTGCTTTAAATTTGTTTGGTCCCATGCTGATGGTATTAATTCCTTTTGTCAATAATTCAGAATCATTATTTAAGATACTTTTATTTAATCCAGAATAAACTCATTTGGTTTTAAAGTACATTAATTAAACTATTTGGATTTGATTTAGCTAACCTTGTGTTTTTGTTATTTCTCCTGCAGAATATTGTTGTTTAAAACTGCTAGCTTGAGTAGCATTTACTTTAAGAAAAGTCAACTTTGCCAAAATCTCTTTAGCAAATCCAAAGCTAATGGTTTTCGTATAATCCGTCCATTTTTTTAAAATTTCAAAAGTTAGAGAATCTAATTTTACTTCTGAAGTTGAGCTTTATTTCCTACATGCAAAACACTATGTGTGGTGGGAGACCAACACTCAGTGAAACATGGTGGTGGCAGTATCATGGTATAGATATGCCTTTCTTCACCACCTGAAATCCTGGAAGGTTGAAGACTTTAGCGGATATTCGCCTTGTAGTAGGACACCACACTAAACAAGCAGCCAGAGCTGCAGCTGTATGGTTGAGATCAAAGTCTGTGTCAAGCAAAACATTTCAGCAGGTCTAAAACAGAAATACTAAGATTAACGACTGTAAAGTTTGTATTTTACTTGTTCAATTGTGAAAGAAGAAGCTTGTAGTTTTACAGTAACCCAATGGCTCACCACATGTATTGTAACTCTGCATGTCAGGTGAAGTTTTGTCAGGTCTGTTTGGTCACCCAGGATCCGATTCCTGTGGCCAGCTTTGACCCGGTGATTGGAAAAATGACAGCCGCGCCGTTTCCAGCCCTCTGACATAGTTGTGAGAGAGTAATTGTATCTTTTAGTGATTTAAAGCTTTCACAGCTAAAATAGGAAACAGATCTCACGGGCCAAATGTTCTCCCATGTCAGCTTTACTCACCCTCAGACAGGCAAGGACAGACAGACTGGGAGCTGTTATCACCAAGGCTCAGCTGGAAATAACAGCTTGCACACCGTGGGAGACCAGTGTGGTAACTGGTGAGCTGTTGGGAGCAGTCACAGCGCTATTTTTGGCTCACGTATGTGTCCAGTAGGAAAAGAATTTGAATGAGGTCATAAAACCTGTTATTGACATCCATCCACCCAGATTGATTTGTAAAATTGTATAGAAAACAGCTAAAATATATATATTTTTTAGTTTCTTAATGTTAAAATGTTTGGTTTTGGTTGGAAAACATTTTTTTTGGGATGACAGACTGTTTGATATTCTAAAGTAACTCAACCCTCCTTTCTGAGCCACACACATTAAATATCACACTAAATGAACATTTGAGATTTGGAGGGAAAAATATAAAATTGTCTTTCCCTCCAATCGTCTTCCAACTGGGCCTTGAATCGTGCCGCATTCGCCTCGCCTTCAAGAGTTTCACAGACGGGTTGTATTATTTAGTCTTATGCGTAGCAATCTACTTTCTGATCAGAACAGCTTACTCCATGTAAATTAGCTGCTCAGCGTTGAAGACGCTGAAGAAAAACATTTGTCTTGTCAGGGGACTTCACATAGTTAGGATGTTATGGGCAGAAGCTAAATGAATAATGATAGCACAGAACCACTGGTATTTAATGGGAAAAACTCACCAGAAACATGCTCAGACAGAATAGTTGTTTTGTTTCCCAAGTATTTATGTTCCTCTCTGTTCAATTTTTCAACAATTAGAGCTTATTCCTAATCCTCAGACAAACCACCTTAATAAAACTGTATCAGCTGCTTCTTTTACATCTGTTGGCTAAACTAATGCATGATGTGTTTATGTGTAAAATAAGGCTAACTACACACTCAGTGTTTTATCATAATGAAACTACCCACATGGTCTGCAGGAAAACCTGCTGATTAGTTTTTGTTTTGTGTGAAACTTTCTTATTCTTCCACATCCTCTGTCTTTAAAACCCTCCATATTTAGGGCAACAACTTTTGTCGTGCCAATAATCTTAATCCTACAACGGACGAGCTTTGAAGAATATTTGTGCCATTAAATTATTGTGATAGTTTTTGTCCCCTTACAAATGTCCTTTATTTAGCTTTTTTGTCACATTTAAATATTTCAGATCGTCACACAAAACTTTATCAGGTAAAGTAAGGTAAAACAAAATGCAATTTTCAACCCACAACGTCATTCATTAAGGGAAAAGCCTATTCAATCCAACCTAGCCCTATGCAGAAAAATATTAGTCAGCAAGAGGACTCAGACTAAGACTCTTAATGTCAATAAATAGTTTAGATTTTATGGGAAAAACTCCACTGCAATTCATAGTCCACCACAGAAGAAGTGATTATGTCACTGAATTGTTTTTGGTCTGTTTTTATGTGAAATTTTCAGGGCCATTATCTAAACGTTTGAATAATTCAGACAAATTTAAGTTTTGAATTTGCTTTTGTTAGTGCTAGTAACAATAAAAAAATAAAAAAAATGTATACACACACACACACACACACACACTCACACAATTATACACAGTCCCAGCATGGCAGGAAGTATTTGCCACCTTGTGGCTTCCAGAACATACTGAGCATCGATCGCTCCAGATCTGGGGCTTTAACTTCAGATGGCCTGGAGGGACAACAGTTTAATAATGTGTGAGAATGAGCTTAATTCTAAGGAAATGAGAGTAAGTGAAATGAGGATTCCTTCTTTTGTCTGGATGAAGCATGAAGTCTCCTGGGAAGCCTTGAAATCCTCTCTGGAATGTGCGTGAGTGAGGTGGGGGTTGACTTGTCACCACATTTGTAGAAGGAATGCAAATATTTGTGTGCAACTGTGTCTTTTCACTAATGTATTTACGGTAACTTTCCTTTTCTTTCTTCAGTTGAACTTTTTGTTTATTAATCATTTTCTCACACTTTTTCTTTCTTTTCTCTAATCCTTGTTGTTATTGTCCTTCTCTCTGATTGTCAAAATAACAGCCAGAAAACTGCATTTCTTCAGCTGCTCTTGTTAATGTGTTTATTTACTGAGCACTCAGCCTGGTTTTCTTTTCAGTCTGTTAGCTCGAGTCTGTCTTAAAATAAGAAATAAGTAGTTACCGTACATTTACAGTACAGTAAATTAATCTGACCTCTTTATGTTATGGGCGTAAGTTTAGCTAAATTATGTTGATACAATCTACAGACCAGTCTGCCCCAGTTAGCCTGGTTAGACCTGGGATAACTCTGCCAGTACCTCTTAACAGTGTGTCTACTTAGTTTTGCAAAGTTTAGAAAATTATTGAAATTTAATTTTTAATTAGGTATGGGAAATCTAATACCTATCCCCTCCATCTATCTATCCATTTATGTATTTGTTCATATATCTGTCTGTTTATATGTTCATTCTTTCACCTATCCATTCATTCGTTCTTTCATATATCCATTTATTAATTTATTCATTAATTTATGCATTTATTCATTCACACATCTATGTATTCACTCATCTATTCATTCATCTGTGCGTACATTCATTATTTCATCTATCCATTTATGTATTCATCTGTTCATTTATTAATGTATTCATTCATTTGGCTGCTAGCTTTAATTTATGTATTTAAATTGTTTAAAAAAGGACACAGAACTCTGAAAATGTAAGTCTGGAAAAGTAAGTTTAACAAGGAGACACTTGTTGATGAACATTTCTTGATGGATTTAAAACAATGTTGCCAGATCTGCAATACAAAGACTGCAGACTGTCAGAAACGTACTTTAATAAAATGACTCAAATAATCTGTATCCACTTCTATACTTTAGGAAATCTGAATTTGCTATTATGTTTTGCAATATACAAACCAAGGTATCTCCAACTTCCTTCATGACAAGAATAGGCTGTATGTACAGAAAGCCACAAAGCCCAAGCTTTAGAGCTCATACTGCTAACTTTTCTTATAACATTAAAATATTAAACTAGTTTTTTTTTAGATTAAATAGTTGATATTTGCCTTAAAGTGTTGGAGAGACTGCAGAAACAAACCAATCTTTGACTGTGGCCTTTTTTAAATGGTCTTACACATTTTTCTAGTGAGGTATTAATGAAAGAATGAGTTTAGCGTTCCAATTTTCCTCCGATGTAAAAGCGATTATTGGTTTAACTGTTATTCTCCTTCTTATTTTGTCCCCAATTGTTTTGCTTTTTTATGTAGGATGGTGATGGCGGAAGGGACCCAGAGAGACAGAGGGAGGATGGCTCCAGGAGCAGAGGGGAGACAGATCTTCGTAAAGCTTGGTCAGAATCTAGACCACAAGAATATTAAGCTTTTAATATATCTATTTCTCATATCTAGTTAACATTCCCAGCATGGTTTATAAGGTTTAGAAAATGACAATAGTTTAAGATTGAAGAGCTAGTTTTTACGGTTCCCGATTAAACTCCAGGTGTTTCTTGGCGTCTCATATTTCCACAGGGGAAGAGGACTTTGATTCCATTCGTCTCTGTACATACCGGACTGCCTGCAAGCTCAGATTTATACAGAAGACATGCAACTGTGAGTATCATCATTGCTCACTTGCATGATTGCAACAACCCTCATGTGACATTTTTAAGACTTGGTCACGATCTACTGAGTTTAGAAGGGGGGAGGAAGCTAATGATGTTGTATCCTCCTCCTTCCAGTGCATCTGATCGACATTTACAACGTAATCGAGGCGGTGCGCGACGCTGGGCTGAATGCAGTAGAGCTCAACGCTGGTATCTCTGTTACCAGACTGGAGAACCTGGTTTCCTCCCTGTTCAACCAGCTCAGCAAGCGCCTTCCCACCACACACATCATCAACCCGCAAGACAGCACCGTCCTCCTGGTCGAATTCATACTGGCCGCCATTGATTGGTAACCGTTTTATATGAGAATGGGCATTTATTTAGCTAAATGTAAAGTTTTGCAAGTTTTTCTGTGTTTTTGTCATTCCAGTGAACCAGAAAGCCGTCTGACAGTTCTCTCTGTGAAGGCGATGCTCTCTATCCTGTGTGGAGGCAATCTGGTAGATAAACTGCGCTGTGGGTACCAGTCATTGTTTTACATTTTGCTCAAAGACCTCAAACTTAACATAAAAATATAAAAAATACACATTTTTGATTGTGGGTGGGACTATTTTTTAGGAACCATCAAGGCACCCCAAAAAATGATGCATTTGTTATTAAGTTCTGATGAAAATCAGTAATCTTACGGCAGAGGTTTGGGGGGAAAATCCTAATATACAAATAACAAATATCTTTTATTGATCCTTATTAGCTGATACCTGACAGCTACAGTTCTGTAAAAAGTATTTACCCCTTACAGATGCCATACAGATTTTATTTAGCTATCAAACAAAGATGTACAAAAAGCTAATTTAAAAATATAATTGTATTTATTGTTTAACAAAGCAAATACCAAACCGACCTGGCTCTATGTAAAAAGGTCATTGCACCCTAAAGCTAAAACCTATTTGAGTCACTCTTTATAACAATACTGGAGGGCTTTTGAATATAAACAGCCTGTTTGAAGTCATGCCATTTTGAACCAGTCAGAGGTGGACAGGCTTGTCTTTGACCTCCGTCCACCTTTGTCCAGCTGCATAACCCGAGCGCCTTTGAGTTTAAGGTCACAGGCCTGGATGTTGTTGCGGCTAGAGGGTGCTAGAGAGCAGAATTTGTTTCTCAAACAATTACAACAAGTCTTCCAAGTCCTGAGTCAGAAAAGCGGCCCCAGACCATCCCGCTACCACCACCATGTTTGACAGTTGATATGTTCTTTTTCTAAAATGTTGTTAGTTTATGCCACATATAACAGACCACAGATTATTATCCCAAAATGTTATGGGATCATCAAGATGTTTTGTGGAAAAGGTCCGATGGGCCTTTGTGTTCTTTTATTTAATAAGAGGTTTTGGCCATTGTTTGCCCCATTTCCTTCTTATTGTTAAACCATGATCACTGACTGAGGCAAAAAGTGTTTTAAATGTAGTTCTGGGTTACTTTGTAACCCCCTAGATGAGTCATTGATGCACTCTTGGGATATGTTTTCCATGTATATCTCCATCTGCGGATAATGACTCTGGTTTACTGGAGCTTCAAAGCCTTTGAAATGACTCTGTAACCCTTTCACGCAGATAGATGTCAATGACTTTGTTTCTCATCTGTTCTTGAATTTTTCAGATTGTGACATTAATTGTTGCTTTTTGAGATCTTTCAGCCTACTTCATGCTGTCAGACAGGTGCCGTTTAAGTGATTTCTTGATTCACCTGGGAGTAGTGAGTGGTTAATCACAGTCAATTCATGACTTAACAAGAGGGTCGATAATTTTTTTCCATAGAGCCAGGGATTGGTTTTGATCACTTTTTTCCCTTAATAATTGAAGTAATTACTGGAAAAGTGTTTCCAGCATTGACTCAAATTTATTTGCTCTAAAACATTTAAATTTGACTTTAAAAAATACTATTTTAAACTGTAAATAGAAGTCAGATACTTCAGAAACAAGCTCTTGAGATGGAAAGATGTATTCAGATATTAACATGCATGATTGACTGGCATCTAAAGTGGCATATTAATAATATTTCTGTGTTTGTAGATGTGTTTTCTCAGGTTTCTGACTCCAAGGGTGTCTTAGTTCCTTCCAAGTTTGACAGTTTTTTAAGAGAGGCTCTCAAGCTGCCCACTGCTCTACATGAAGGCCCATCCTTTGGATACACACACACTGTGGCTCGCTCCTGTTTCCCACAACAGGTATACAGGCTTTATCCACCTGATTTTTGTTACGCCGAGAAACATCAGAGCTCCTAACAAAGAACATATCTGCAGCTTTTCTTTGTAGAATATAAAAGATTGAAAAGTTAATAAATAGCTGTTGATTTTGATTGGTTGTGGTATTTCTCAGCAAATTTTAATGATCTTAAATTCTTACGTGTAGAAACGGGTGATGCTCAACATGTTCCTGGACATTATAGCTGAGCCTCCTGAGTGTCTCGTCTGGCTGCCTCTGATGCATCGCATGGCCAACGTGGAGAATGGTATACACACACACACACACAATTATACACATTCACTCCCACACATCCAAACGTAGCCACATTAGATCCAAGGAACCCGGCTCCAATTTGGAGATCCCCCAATGTTTGACGATTTTGCTGAAGATATTTTCTAAAATACTTTTTCTCAGCTGGATGCAAATATTTTGAATGCAGCAAATAGAAAAACATTCAAATAACCATGTTGGCCCAAGAGGAGGCAATAACCTTAATAATAATGATAGTTAAAAAAAATTAAATTTGGTTTATTTATAAAGCACCAATTCACAACAAATCTCTTCTCAAGGCTTTTAAAACACAAGCAGGTTTAATTCATTCCTTATCCAAATAGGTCCAATTGTATTAAAATCCACTCGATTGATTCCAATACAGTCTAGGGAGCGTAGTATTTCTTGCAATCCGAAAGTTGTGGGTTTGATTCCGGCCTTCCCCTGCCCCATGTCATTGTGCCTCCTGAGCAAGGCGCTTAACCTCAAGTTGCCTACCAGTCTGTGTATGAGTGTGTGTGCTATTACGTGAATGTGGCTCTACGGTAAAGAGCTTGGAGTGGTCTATATAAATTCAGTCCATTCACCATTTAACCATATCGTCAGATTCAGATCACAAAAATGGCAACAATAGCTCCTTCAATGGCTTCACACAGAAACACTGACACAGGAGTACTTTCCATGAGGAAAACACAAAGAGAGACAATAAAGTTAATTGTATCAGTGGCTACAAAAAAATGAGACACAATTAAACACAGAAGGCCAAAAGTACTTTATATGGGAAAAAATGTAAATAACAAAGATAAAGAACATATCAAGTGATTCTTCTGTAACAATGGTAGCATGTTTTTTGATAGAATAATAATTCGCCTTTTCAGCTTTTTGTTGAACTTTAATGGTGACAAGGTTAAAATAAATCTTACCCGGTGTTTTAAAAAACATAACAAACTAAACAAAAACCTTAGACCAGCAAGGTAGTGGTTATTCGTTCATAATGTTTGGAAGAACTTCAAAATAGCCTGAAATGGCTTTCCACATACCACAAAAAGTTTTATTTGTGCCGGTTGCTTGCCAAAAAACTAATTAGGTGACAAGTACAAATGCAGCAGAAAAGATTTAATTTGAAACAAACCTGGTGGTTCAAGCATCCCTTCAGTCGTCTTTGGATCCCTAAAAACATTGGATTTATTTTTTTAAACTTCAGATCTTAGTTTTTTCTTTTTATGCCTAAGCTTAACCTGTTAAGCCCAGTGTGTTGAGCGGAGGGATGCCTGTTTTGCGCCGGCTCTAAAAGTCGGTCAAAATCTGGCCAATAAATCAGACATAGTAACAGTTACGATGGTGGTTCCACTTGAAAAATATTCTCTTATGTCTTACCTTTACATAGGTACCAAAAGTCTGCATGTAGACCGTATAACTGTGGAGCTATACTGGATTTATTTAAGTTGTGTAATTTCAGGCGGAAATTGCTCTGAAACCCCTCAGGGCTTAACACGTTAAGGGGGTTATTTTCATTCATTCATTATTTGATAGCCAACACATAAAACTGTTTTTCTATTTCTGTGTGTCTTAATGGTAAAGCTGTGTATGCTACTTTTAATATTTCATTGAATTTAAGGCATTCTGAACAGAATCTGTATATTGTTTTATATAATTTAATATTGTTGTGTATATTAATACTTAAGAAAGGTGTATACATAGATGCATTATTTTATTGTGTTTGCTTTGTTGCCTTCTGTAGATTCTTTGTTGCTAAAAAATAAACATATTTAGTCTGTATCGAGACAAGAGCCTCAAGAGTTTCTCGAAAATCTCCTGTTTTTTTTTTTGTTTTTTTCAGTTCATCATCCAGTTTCGTGCTCCTACTGCCACAGTAACGAGATCACTGGCTTCCGCTATCGCTGCCTCCACTGCCGGGGTTATCAGCTCTGCCAAAACTGCTTCTGGCGTGGAAATACCAGCGGCTCTCACAAAAGCCAGCACCAGATGAAGGAGCACTCCTCCTGGGTTAGTCCCTGTGTAGTTACTCATGTATCACACCAGGGGGCACTCTCTGGACCGCCATGAACTGAAGATCTTTCAGCAGAACACAAACCATTTAATCTTCTTTTCTTAAAAAGGTTGATTAAAGGTTTAGTCTTCAGTTTTTAAAGTTTGAATTACAAAATGGTTCAAAACAATTGATCAAGAAATCTTGCAGAGCCTAGAAGGTATTTACTAGTGTATTTATTTCCACATATTGATAAGTATAAATCAGAATCAGAATCAGAATCAGCTTTATTGCCAAGTTTGTACATACAAACAAGGAATTTGACTCCGGTACACTTTGCTCTTTGGTTTTTGTTTTTGCACTACAGAATATACATATTTACAATGTACAAATATACACATATATAAATAAAAAGGTGCATTTGCAACATCTGTATGCTGTTGTTTTGTACTCTATTGAATGTTCAACAGAGAAACAGCCTGGGGGAAGAAACTGTCTCTGTGGCGGCTGGTTTTTGTGAACAGCGCTCTGTAGCGACGGCCTGAAGGCAGAACTCTAAACAGTTTATGTGCAGGGTGTGTGGGGTCTGCAGAGATTTTAGCAGCTCTTTTCTTGACCCTAGACCTGTATAAGTCCTGGATGGAGGGAAGGTCAGCCCTGATGATTCTCTCTGCAGTCCTGATTGTTCGTTGCAGTCTGGACCTGTCCTGTTTTGTGGATGAACCGAACCCCACTGAGATGGATGAAGACAGGACAGACTGAATGATAGCGGTGTAGAAGATGACCAGCAGCTCCTGTGGAAGGTTGTACTTCTTGAGTTGCCTCAGGAAGTACAGTCTCTGCTGGGCCTTCTTTCGAACAGTGTCTATGTGTGAAGACCATCTCAGGTCCTCAGAGATGGTGGTTCCTAAGAACCTGAAGTGATTCACAGCCGACACGGTGTTGTTGAGGATGGTGAGGGGGGTGTATGGAGGTGGTGTTTTCCGAAAGTCCACCACCATCTCCACAGTCTTGAGTGGGTTTAGTTCCAGGCAGTTCTGACTACACCAGTGTATCAGGCGATCCACCTCCTGTCTGTATGCAGACTCATCACCGTCCTGGATCAGTCCAATGACAGTGGTGTCGTCTGCAAACTTAAGGAGCTTCACGGACGAGTCCAATGAGGTGCAGTCATTTGTGTACAGGGAGAAGAGGAGTGGGGATAGAACACACCCCTGGGGGGCACCAGTACTTATTGATCTGGTTCGGGAGAAGATGCTCCCCAGTCTCACCTGCTGCTGTCGGTCCGTCAGGAAGCTGTTGATCCACTGACAGGTGGAGGCTGGGACGTTGAGCTGGGTGAGCTTCTGGTGGAGGATGTCTGGTATGATGGTGTTGAAGGCCGAGCTGAAGTCTACAAACAGGATCCTGGCGTAGGTCCCTGGGTGGTCGAGGTGTTGCAGGATGAAGTGTAGACCCAAGTTAACAGCATCATCTGCCGACCTGTTTGCTCGGTAAGCAAACTGCAGGGCATCCAGTAGAGGGCCTGTGATGTCTTTCAGGTGCTTCAACACCAGCCGCTCAAAGGATTTCATGACCACAGACGTCAGGGCTACAGGCCTGTAGTCATTTAATCCTAGGATGGTGGGTTTCTTGGGCACTGGGATGATGGTGGATCGTTTGAAGCAGAGGGACCTCACACTTCTCCAGTGACTTGTTGAAGATCCGGGTGAAGATTGGAGCGAGCTGATTTGCACAGGCTTTTAGGCATGATGGGGAGACGTTATCAGGTCCTCCAGCTTTCTTTGTTTTCATGCGCTGAAAGAGCCTGTTTACATCTTCCTCAGATATCTTTAGTGCAGGCAGAGGATCTGAAGGTAGGGGGTTGGTTGCTTTGCTGGTCGAACCTGTTCCTGAATGGGATGTGGAGGAGTTGGTTTGAGGTGTGAACGGCTTCTTGTCATGTCTGCAGTAGAAGCCATTCAGACGGTTGGCCAGGCGAGGACTTTGTTCAGGAAGGGTAGGCAGTCAGGTTTCTCAGACCAGTCCATACAGCCGAAGTGTCACCAGTAGAAAGGCTGTTTTTCAGCTTCTCACTGTAGCTTCTCTTGGCTGCTTTGATCTCCTTTGTTAGTCTGTTCCTGGCCTGCCTGTACGGCGCCCAATCTCCACTGCTGTGAGCTTCTTCCTTGTCCCAGAGGCGTTGTCTTTTTAAACCTCCATTAGATAAATGCAAAGTTTTAGCAGCTTGAAGGCTAAAATGATTTCAGCAGAGAAATAATGAATTAATAGAAATGGTTGTTAAATTATTCAGTTTCGAAGTCTTGGCATATCGGATTATTGGTTCAGTTGCAGGGATAAACATCTGCCTCGTGCAGCTTCCTGCCGGTCCGACAGTTTCTTCTCATCACCAAAGACTCACGCTAAGAACCTGCAGTACATTCATTTTACATACATTTCCAGCCTGTATGAGGTTTTAGTTCATAGGTTTGTACCTCCATGTTTTTAGTTTTTAGTTTACCTCCAAGTTTTTGTTCATGAAAGAATTTCATGTTTTCCATCCGTCCATCCATATTGAAAAAATTATGTGTTTTTAAATTAAATTAGAAAATGCATAAAAACCTCCATTTCTGCTATGGTTTGAGTAAAAATGACAAGTTTGTAAGTTATTTTTGCTCTCAAACTACTCGTACTCGTATCTTTGATGTTTCAACAGCAACTGTGTTTGTGTTTGCAGAAGTCGCCAGCGAAGAAGCTCGGTCGAGCCTTGAGCAGGACTCTGGGCTGTGTATCTTCAAGGGAACCACCCCACCCAATTTACCCTGAGGAGCCAGAGAGGACCCTTAACCTCACCAACATAGTGTACGACCTCACAGCAGGGACACACATTTGTATGATAGATGCTCAATAACCAGAGAAAGTGTTCATTTTGTCTTGCAAGTAGAAGCCAAGATCAGATCATCTCTGTTTTCTAAGAGTTGGTTTTCTGGAAAATTAATTGGTGCATTTAGGTTGAACTATTTTAGTAAATACTGAAGGTCTTATTGAACACATTATCTGCATTAACGTAATTATATTGATTGCAGCGTTTATCTCAGTTTGGACATTTGCTGATGAACATCTTTTGGATAAAATGTGCTGAATTTCCAGCAATATGTTTCATTTCAGATTTTAATTTTGGAAAGATATATTTAATGTTGGTACATTTGGTTTTTACTGAAGTCCATAAAGCGGTGAAGTTACATGCAGTATTAAGGCTGGCTACCATTAGAAAATGTTGGAGCAGTTATGTTGATGTTTAACATATTTTGCTTTCTGTTAACTCTGTTGGCCCACATAAAACATATTTATGTGCTAATAGGAAAATCTGATAAGATTGATAAAATCACAGACCCACCTCTCTAAGCAAAATGCTCTGGTTGCTCCACCCCTCTTGGTGGATCACTGCTGTTTGATTGTCCGAACTGCTGCAGACTGGGTCATTGCAGACCTGCAGGCATTAAACTCAGGGAAGCACATAGAGCTAAGCACAGATGTGAGTATGCTAACGATGATCTTGGACAAACTTATTTTTAATGCGACATTCATATCGGTTTCTGCACAGATCTTCTCCAACTCAATGTGCATTTTCTCTCCCTCCCTCTTTCTTTGTTTTTCTTTTCCTTCTGTCGATCTTTGGCCTGTCTGTGTTTGCTCTGACTATATAACAATTCACTGTTGCATGAATGCACTCAGAAGCACGTGATGCTCTGTGTGGATATACGAGTGTGAGAATGTGTGTTTTCGGATAGAGAGGTCTCTGTGCTTTAAAGTTGCAGTGTTTTGATCTGTCCTCTAAATTTAAGCCATTGATAGTAGGGTCTTTATGCTTATGAATGGTTGTTATTCAGCCCCTCCAGACCGATTGGGAGCACCAGTGAGGCCATGTTGCTGTCTTCCTCAGTGCAAGAGTCCTCCAAGAGGTAAAGATTGACGCAAAGTGTAGAAAAATATTAACTTTACTGTTTACTTTCTGTTTGAGATCGTTATGCTTAAAACAGTCAGTCAAGCTTGGATAGAATAATCATTCATTCCTTTGTGCCATATTGTTTTTCATTTAATCAACAGTAAGGTTATAGCAACCACATGTTTTATGATCTAAAAGTGTTGTTCTGTTGATCTGTTGCCATTCATTAATAAAAACTGTTTTTATTGACCAAACAATTTATTAATGGGCTTAAAAGCTAATTACCTTGTAATTGTAGCCAAAAAAATATAAATTATGGTTTTATAAATGATCTGCAGAGGCATGTTCAGGACCTGCTGAGAGTTTAAAGGTACATAGATGTAGACATTTCTGTTGGCAAGCCTGGTAAAGATGTGCAAAAATTCTCCTCTTCTCCAGCAGTAGCATACTTTCACACTGAACATTTCTTTTGACAAGTCCAGCCTTTATTTTGAAAACATGTAAAAAATCCCACGTTAAAATATAATCGTTTTCAACAAAGTCACCGGTAGCATAGTTTTTGGTGTCTTGCTGTAAATATTTTGTATATTAATATGATTTTTCTAATACTACACCACCTGGTCTTCTCCTAACACATTTTACAAGGTTGGAGCATACATCTCTAACTCCACATTCCTCTCTTATTGTCTCTTTTCTTCACACACTCCAACGGTTCTCTATTATAAACTGTGATGGCCATAACAGAAGGTTAATGTTTCTATCTGGTCCACCATTCCTTTGATGATTGGGTATTTTCCCTGCTGAAAGACCCAGACGGGACCTATTTTCAGCTTTCTGATGCAGGTCATCCAATTTCTATTTAAAATGTCCTGGTATGTCAAAGAGTTTATGATGACATAGACATTAACACTGTCCCTAGGGCCTTTGAGGGGAAACCTGCCCATGGCACCAACATACATAATCATGGGAAAGAGATGCTAATCCTTTCCTACTAATCCCACCTGGTATCTTTGGTGCTT
This sequence comes from Crenichthys baileyi, assembly GCA_036173005.1. NCBI lineage: Eukaryota > Metazoa > Chordata > Actinopteri > Cyprinodontiformes > Goodeidae > Crenichthys > Crenichthys baileyi. The sequence goes on from JAHHUM010001462.1 coordinate 781,754, forward strand.
AACAGGTCAAGCTCAGTCTCATCTGGCCCTAGTCACCTGTTTATGTTTGTTATGGTTGGACAAATGAGGTTTTATTTTCCAGGCATCATTCCCAAACAATTATTAGGAATGTAAATGTCATCTGATGGTGATTTTAGTTGATGACCCAGAAAAGGCCACTTATTGCAGCAGTTCTCTAAAGCTGGGGACAAACTACACAACTTTCTGGCTTTGCACATTTTGAAAAGACTTGGAGTACACACAACAACCTTGGTTTCAACCAATTAAAGCAAATTAAATGTTTAAAGCACTCTACTTCATTTTTCGGCAATGTTCTTTTGAAGTTACTTCTACATCCCATCATCTTCTGATGCGGTTTTCTGACACCCCCTTTTTTTTGTTGGCTGTTGGAAACGTGTTTGCAGATGGGTCAGTAATTTGTTGGCACTACCCGATTGCTCCCTGATTTCGTTAAAAAAGATTTAAACGTTTGACTGCAACCAAGGATTGCTAAATAACAATTCCTAAAAACTCAGAACTTAAAATATAAAGTATAAATCATTTTTAAAAATCATTTATTTAAAAATTTTAGTTTTTTATCACTTTGTCAATAACTGTTCCACCAGTGATATTGATAAAAGAACAATTATTTCCTTATGTGGTAATAAATATATTCAAATTAAAGGTTGTATTTTCCTACGTTTTTCAGTTTGAAATATCCATTCTGTCAATTACAACTTTCTTTCTTTATCAGCATGAAATAATGTGAATCGTGATTCTTAAAAAAGATCAAGCCACTTTAAACTGTAAGTTAAAGTGATTCTGACCCTCTGTTTTTCTTTCCACCCAGTTTGGCAGCAGCTCAGAGAATGAACGAGGAGCACGCTCTGATCGCAGCGTATGTCAATCGACTGCAGAGCAGCCCCCGGTGAGGGAAGCACAGACACGACAGCGGGGGGTTGCGGGTATTTAGACATGGATCAGACGAGGTTGGAAAGTAAAAAGCTACATTTTAGAATCCAAATACATTTTTGGAAGCCTCGTCTGCTACTCAGGCTTCCTCCCACAGTCCACAACATAACTGTTAGGTTACCTGGTCTCTCTAAATTGCTCTTATGTGTGGGTGTGTTCTTGCATGGTTGTTTGTTTGCCCAGTGATGGACTGGCGACCCGGTTCAGGGTGTACCCCACCTCTCACCCAATGACCAGTGGAGACAGGCATCAGCTCCCCAACAGCCCTGCAAGGATCAGTGGGTATAGACGATGGATGGATTTTTCAGAAATAAAATTATGAATAAAAATCCGGAAAAAGCAAACATTTAGACGGCTCTACTTGCTTTTTGGGCTTTTCCATTAGCAACAGTTACATGGAACCATTATTATTTTTAGTACCTGCTTGTTTGCAGTTCCAAGGAAGCCGACCCGAACTGAAAACACAAAGTCAGAAGACTGTCGGTCACTGATTGAGTAGAGGGCAACGTCACTATTCACAGCACATTATAAAAACTAATGTCTTCAGCCATTAAATCGTTGTACGCTGGGCTTACTGTGTATTGCAAGCTAGCATTATGTAGCGTTAGATGTGCGTTAGATGTAGAAGTCCGCTAGCTTGTATCCTTCAGATTGGTACCGCTTCCCTCTCTCTCCTGTACTGATCCAGAGTGCCTTGTCTTGCCACCCACATCCTCTGTTGCTCCTTGCTCTGACAACGGCCACAGACAATTGATACCTCTAGTTAGAATCCAGCTCAACCACATCAGCCTTCACAAGTGAAAAGTGTTTCTAGATCAGTGGCTCTCAATCCTGGTCTTCAGGACTCTTTGGCCTACATGTTTTAGATGTGTTCTGTCCATGACAACTGATTCAGATGATTGCATTACCGCCTCTGCATGCCATAGGGGCTGCACAAATCTGTTCATGACCTATTAATTTAAACCAGGTGTTCAGCAGCAGGGAAACACCTCAAATATGTAAGACAGTGGGTCCTGAAGACCAGGACTTAGAGATACTGTTAAATATGATCAAAACAGGCTAATGAAGCCTGAATATTAACATCTTTATTTAGGCTAAATTTGGAACGGACAAATGGGCCTAAAATATTCAAATTAGTTTTCTGGGCCGAATGGGGACAATGATTAAGTGGCCAAATGTTTCAGGCAGTACTTCACCTACTTCCACTGGGCTGAAAATCTGGTGATGCAAGAACTCCAGAAACACTTGAAGTGACGAGAAGCAAGCTTTTAATTAAAAAAAGTTTCGGCTTTTGACTTTCACCAGGATCAAGATCATTGTCGAGCCAGTAGGTGAAAGGTTTTACCCCTCATTTAATTAATAAAACAGACATGCATGAAGAAATGAAAATAGGACGGAATAAAATATTGTGTGTCAATATATAGGTGAATATTGATACATCAATATCCTTCCATGCATAATCTCTACCTGCTATCTTGCATGGGTGCCTATATCTCCAGCTGTCACTGGGCAAGAGGGGGTACGCCCTGGGCAGGTCACAGTCCATCACAGGACAACATGCAACCACACACTCATGGTTAAAGTCGGTTTAGAGGAACCAATTAACCCACCAGTCAAGGTTTTTTGGATTGTGAGAGGAAGCCAGAGAGAACCCATGCATGCACAGTGAGCACTCCATGCAGAAAGATCCCTTTTCAGCCTATTCAGTTTTATCATGTAGTGAACATTTTCATGCACTTCTCACATTGATCATCTGCTCTTTTCCCATATTTACCAAACAAATATTTGTGTGTTTCAGTGGTCTGGACAGTCCTAGCAGGCAAGATGAGGAGCACAAACTGATCGCTCGCTACACATCCCGACTGGCAGAGACGGAGAACACAGGAGTGAGCGAAAAATAACTTGTTAAACACTTTCAGCTGTGACTAATCAATAAAGTGCATCATTAGAAGTTTTAGTTTCCTTTAATGAAGAAAGTGAACCAAGCTTCAGTAAAGGTGCATGTGTGTTTCAGATGATTCCAACAAGGAGCATCAACTTTGATGTGAACAAACAGAAGAGGGAGCTCATTGCTCAGCTGGAGTGCAAAAATCGGTACAGATGTTTCACTTTATATAAATCTGTACAAAAAGACTCAAACTTTTCACATTTTGTCACATTACAACCACAAACTTCCATGAAATTAGTTTGGATTTTATGTTAGAGCAACACAGAGCATTAGATGTTGTGAAGTGGAAGGAAAATGGTTCTGCCATATTTACTTGTAAATTTATTTTCATTCAACTAAGAAGTTTGTTTCAATTTTAGACTATGTAAAATGTGTATCACTTGAAAAATATTATTTTTTTTTAAATTCCACGTAGAAAATTATTTATTCTCCTCTTAATAATCAATGAAATCATCTTTTTTGGTATTACAGTGTTAAAACCCTTCTTATAAATGCTGACCAGCTTTTACGCATGGTTCCACTGGTTCCAATTTATCTTTGGTTATGAGCTCCAAGTCTGTGGGGTTGGAAGGCCTCTTTGCCATCACCCTAGTTTTTAGCTCCCTGCGCAGGACTCTGGCTGGGCCGTTTAAAAAAATTAATATTACTTGAACTCAGAAGAAACATGTTGGTGAAATGTAAAGATTACTTTCAACCTGTCAGGGGTATGAATAGTTTTATATGTAGATTAAAATTGGAGAAAAATAAACAAATCAACCTTGTTCATGACTGAAAAATACTTTATAACCATGATGAGCATTACCTCTAATGGGGAAACACATTTTCCTAGTTAGTCCTAAAATGACACGTCCGAACCCCTGATGCTCTGATGCTGTTGACATGTTTTCCCTTTCTATTTAAGTTAAATATGGAAAAACTGAAAGAAACCAGGGAGGTGTGTGTTTGTAAACCTTCCCTGTGCTGTGCCGACCAACATGGTTTTTTCATTTCCCAGAGAGATCTTGGCAGAAATCAAACGTCTCCGTGCAGAGCATGACGCAGTGTGTCAGCCGAGCCCAGAGAGGGGCAGCACCAACCCCGCTCTGCTGGCTGAGCTTCGGCAGCTCAGGTAAAAAACAGCTTCAGCATTAATAATCTACTTAAACTGTAATTATTTAATATTTATGTTTTTGGTTTCATCCAAAAGTTTAGAACTTTTAGGCATAGCCAAGTTCTTTCCCAAATCGCCTTTAAATCAGGGAAAGCATTTTTTTAAATTCTTAGTTAAAAATTGGCAAATATTTGTGTTGTTTTTGCAGCCCAGAGGGAGAGTTGTTTGGGCAGATGGCAGGGGCAGATGGTGGATCTTCCTAAAAAAGCCCAAACAAAAAATCATGTTTCTACTTTTGGTTAAATAAAATAAAGAAAGAATTAAGAGGAAAAGGTGGTTGGTTGAAATCAACATGGTAGATGCACAGGAAACATTTATTATCCTGCAGAGTAAAACAGCCACTAGGAGGCGCCAAATCAAACTCAAGTTTCATCTTTTTCAACCAAAGCAGTTTAGGATTGATATTATTGTATTATTTATATTATTATTTACATTTTTGTCCATTTTACGAATCATTCTTTCACCAGGCCATGTAAAGACACTTCAAAAATGCTCTACAAACTCTAGTGAGGATGCTGGATTTACAGCTCTGACTATTTCTCACTTGTTCTGGTTTTTCACTGTCTTGAAAAACATGAATTTAGCTTTTATTGTTTTCTGGGTCTGAATAGGTATATGAAAAGGAAAAAAATAGAATATAAAACATTTGTAATTCTATTTCTTTCACAACCTAGTCCGGCTTTAGAGTATGATTAGCTTTCTATTTTAATGTGATGCTGTTGTAGCTTCCACCTATAAAAATCCTGTTTATGCTTTTTTTGCCATCTTACAATTCAGCACGTTTTTGGTTTTTGAGCCCTTTTTAAATTTAAAAAACCCTTCAGGAGATGGGCTCTGTGACTTTAAATATTCTAATTGAAATATTATTCAGCATCTAGAATATTTTAGATTAGTTTTAGTTGGACCTGTGTGTTTTAAAACTGGTTTAGGCGTCAAACAAATCACTTAAACTGCTTCTTTTGAACTTTTACACAGAGAATTAAGGCAGAACAAAGTTACAGAATGTGATTTAATGAATCTCTGTGTAGGATAATTCAGTCCACATTTTACAAATCCAAGTGTTATAGATTTTAGAGACAATTTAACTTGCCAAACACATAAAAATAATAAACCCATCTTTTACCATGTTGTTGGATCAGAAGTCAACCTTAGCATCCTTTTTGTTACATGATTTGTAAAGCATAAAGATAATAAAAACCCAACTAGGTAAGTTTTCTGTACTTAAAACGTCTTAAAAGTATGGAGTTTTTGGTACTCATCTCCTGTTTTGTTCCTCTGTGTACATTCATTCATTAAATATTTATAATTGTATTCTTCTGAATTGCTTTGCATTTACGAAACCTCTTCTAATTGTGTAATGTGAGGCTTAACTATGTAAAATAACATAAGATACACAGCTGAAAAATTGCTCTAGGATCAAATTAAAATAGTAACCCTTTTACTTTTGACTACTTTGAGTCAAACTTGTTTTGTTTGGGTTATTTGGTCATTAATCTTATTACCAACTGAATGAAAGCTAAGAAAGAAAACAAAATGTGATTCTGCTGCTTTAATGTTCTCATACTGTTGTGGAAATGTCTGTACTTTGACCTCCTAAATCTTTGTTTTCTTAAGTTTTAGACAAAAATATCATTACTGAGTAAAGAAAGTTTAGTATGTCTTTCTTAAACCTTTGCATTTCCTGCCTGCTTCAGATTCTTCTGACTCTCTTATTCTCATTTTCTGCAAGCATTCAGACCCAAGAAAAAAACAAGAATAAATTGTTAGGGATATGAAGCCATTGCTTCCTCTTTCCTTTGATCTCCATTAATCCAGGCTCACATCCAATAATGTCAGGATTTTATTTTCCTCCAGCAAAGCTCCCAGCCAGACTTCTCCTTAATTTGAGGCTAACTGTGGCTCAAATAACTTCATTTTGGAACAGCAGTCTTGTTTTGCATTAAGTAAAGGTGATTTCCATCCTTTTATTGACTTAACTAGACCCTGAGTTAATATGTAGTAAAAAGAAGAATATTAGGTGAGGAAGGTGCGGCTTGTTTTCGCTCTTAGTTCAGCCGTTGGTTTTCTGTCTGTGTTTGGGTCTTTCCAGAGTCTGCCCCTCAGTGACTCGTTGTACCGCGGTTGTTTATTCCTGTGACAGTAATGAGGTGTTGGTTTGTGTGTTCCAGACAGAGGAAAGATGAACTGGAGCAGAGGATGTCGTCTCTGCAAGAGAGCAGGAGGGAACTGATGGTACAGCTGGAGGGGCTGATGAAGCTGCTCAAGGTGACACGATCTAAATAAAGACCTCATATTGTCGCTCCGTCATGTTGTAGACGACAGACCTTTCCCTGCTTCCCCATCTTCCTGTCCTTGCTGTAACACTATCCTCACTTCTTTTTTCTACTTAAATTTCACCGTTTTGAGCTCTGATTGTTTGACCTGTCCTTTTCCATCCTTTGTCTCCCTGTCTGTTTCTGGCGGCCATTGTTGTGGCCCTGTAGGATGAGGAACAGCGACAGGCAGTAAGTTTATGCCCGTTTTCTGTGACAAACACTGAAGTAAAACTGGAATTCAAGTCCAATTGTTAATTGTCATGCATTATACACAGAGTGAAACATTTCAAGGTTTTATTTCTGTTAGTTTTGATGATTATGGCTTACAGCTACTGAAAACCAATATAAAAGGATTTTTAATACAGAAAGTTTATATTATATCTATGTTCTGGTCTACACAGTCTTGTCATGCAGAAGACAGTCATTGAAAGCTTCCACAAGGAGAGTAAGTAACAAAAGGTCGTTGCTTAAGGAGCTGGCTGTTCAGAGTGCTATATCTGAGCATTTTAAAGGAAAGTTAAGGGGAAGGAAAATGGGAACAACAACAGGAACATGCACAGCCTTAAGAAGATTGTGACTAGAAGAGAAAGGACTGGACTGTTGCTCAGTGGTCCAAAGTCCTCATTTTAGATGAAAAGAGGAATGCGAGAGTGTCGATTTAGTGGTCGGTCTACGTTCCTGACCTCACCTATGGGCATGAACTTTGGGTCAAGACCGAAAGAACGAGATCCTGGATACAAGCGTCATTTGAGGGGGCTTGAACATCTGTTCCAGATGCCCCCTAGACGCCTCTCTCTGGAGGAGGCCTAGGGAACAGCCCAGGACACACTAGAGGAACTATGTCTTTTTGCTGGCCTAGGAACGCCTCGGGCTTTCCCCCAGAGGAGCTGGAGGGGGTGTCTGGACAGAGGGAAGTGTGGGCGTCTCTGCTGAGACTGGTTCCCCTAAACCCCGCCAGAGATGCCATGTGCCCCTTTTCCACTGGTTCGTTTTAGCTGGCGCGGCTCTGCTCCACTCGGTTTCGCTCTACTTGTTACAGTAACCATGGCGCTGACGGCAACTGTTGTTTCCACTAGCCCGCCAATGGCTGAAGCTATGGCGGCTGAAACCCCGCCTCCAGCCATGAGTGTAGAGCGCTGTGCTGCTATTAACGTTACTGTGTTACATTGTCACATTAAAGTAATCTGCATGAAATTATAAAAAATAAATAAAAAACAAAAACATAAATAAACGAAATACTAATTACGTTTGTATTAATGTATATGCGAGAATGTCTTATTTATGTTTTTATGTCTAAAATGATCCACTAGGATATTTATAAAATAACTTAATAAGAATAAGGCTCAGGGGTTCTGATGTGAGGGGGAGGAGGCAGGAGAAGCAGAGATCAGAGACGCTGCTGTCTGGATGGTGAAGCTCCAAAGTTTGCCTGAAGAAGTTACAATTTTGAGCTTTATGAGGACGTTTTTGTCTTATCCATGGCAATAACGAGGAGAAAGACGTAAGAGCGCAAAACCGCGGACTTCTGACCTTTTGAAGTTAGTTTTAGGTTGGATATTGCATATTTGTGCTCCGCAGATTCAGCGGACTCGTCCTCCTGTTTGGTCCGATGCAGGCAGTCTGATTATGGGCAGCTTCTCTCTGCCTGCTCCCTCCTCCTGCAGATCCTGGTTCTCTAAAGGACCGTAAATAAAATGTCTGAACCAAACATGTTGTTTCATGGTGGTTTTGTTTTGTGTGTTTCGGGGAAAATGTTTGTGCCTCTGAACAGCTGATTTTATGTATGATCAGCTGGTTTAGGATGTTATTAAATACATCGCTCTGCCTGCATATAATTCAGAAAGCTAATTTGCCCTTTTTCTTTTCTGTCAGCCTTCTGGCTGGTTTATGATCTGTAAATGGTTATATGACATATATGACCTGCTCCGGCCTCTGTGGTCCTTTAATATTATTGTAGTCACTCTTGAGTTTTATTAACTTTTCCCTGCACTGTCTCAACGAAAACCTTCTCATTTCTCCTCCTCCCACGGCCAATCAGTGAACAGCAGTCTGTTCACGTCACATGTAGCCCCAACTCAGCCCCGGTGTCGTTCCTGCTCAGGAGCAGGGACCAAAAAAGTAGGTACCGGTATGGAAAAAAAGGTAATGGAAACACTTGCAAAGCGAGCCGAGTGGAGTCGAGTAGGGCCAAATCGAGCCAGAGGAAAAGGGGCAATGGAGTATTGTCAAGTGGATGATGAGACACCTGAGTCAGTAATGCAGACAATCTGAACGCTGCTATTAAAGCAACCTGCAGAGTGAAACCTCGGGCTGATCGCCTCCATGCCACGCCGCACTGATGCAGAAATATATGCCAAGGGAGACACAGCTAAGGATTGAATGCATATTCTGTACAGTGCAAGAACATCCTTTCAGTAGGCAGATATTTCTGTTCTAAAAATGCTTCTTTTAGTTGTCTTATGCAAAATTCAGAGTTTCTGAGAAACTGAATTTGGGGATTTCTTTAGCTGTGAATTATAAACATCAAAATGAACAAAAATAAAGTTCGAAAGACATAACTGTGTAATGAATCTGTATATTAGTTTCCCTTTTGGAACTGAATTACTGAAATGAAAAAAACTTTTTGATATTATCATTTATTGACCTTCACCTGTAGACGTTGCTTTAGTTTTCTAATTATGTCTCAGGTGTTGGTTTACCAGAACTGCAGGTGTCAGCTATCGAATAAAAAGTGTTTCTTCTCGTGTTTACACAAGCAAAATGTTGCATTGTTTATGATTTGATCTCACAGGCGCAGGCAGCTGGTTCTTCTCACGCTTCCCCCTCTCGACCGAGCCCGTCAGCCGTTCGCTCAGCAGGCGCTCCGTCTCCTCAGGCCCACATGTACCATCCTCAAGACTCCCTCGCTGGGGTCGGCGGTGATGTACAGGAGGCTTTTGCTCAGGGTAAGACTAACTCATGTTATGTTTTACAGTAAATTTTTCTGAGAATTTATCCTTTTTACTGCAAACAGCAGTCGTAGATCAAGTATAGAAAGAAGTAGAATAAACTATTAAAAACAATAAGTAAATAGCTTTTTACGTTACATAGAAATAAAAACTGGGCATCAGCGGCACAATTTTTGTCAATCTTCATTAGAGAATAAATTACCAAATTAAAAACTAAATTACAATTTATCCATTATTGATTTTGATTTATTAGGAACAGAACCTATTCACTTGGTACTTTTTTTCCTCTTTTGTACAGTCTGGTGGTTTTCATTGTTTTTGGTGTTTATGGATATCAGGACATTTAAAACAAACATTTCTGAAAATATTAACAATAATTAGAATATTTGAGCTTGAAAACATTTTTTCATTTTGAAATGTAGTTTGTGTATCAATCCTGTTGAAAACACTTGATGAATGTTTAGAGAATCATGAGAACTGCCTGTTTGAAGGACTTTTGTTTAGGTTTATCTTTGGGGCACCATGTTCTGGTTCTGTCTGCATAAAACCCACAGCCTCAGTTTAAAACATGAAACTTATTTTCTGAAAGTATGCTGCAGGTCTTATGTGCCATTCACACTTTGGCTTTCCTGGAAAAGATAAAAGCCTTCAAATAAAAAAGTTTATCTTGCCATCAAACATGGTGAGGATAGTCAGGGAGGTTTTTAAAAAATTTACAAAGCTCTCTGTTAGAAAAGCTGCTGCAAAAAGGGGGATTTGGAGGTTAGTTGTTTGGGAAGCATGCCTGGGGTTTGCTAAACGCCACTGGGACCGTGTGCTTTGGTCAGAGGCGACTAAAATTGGGGTTTTCTTCGACACTAGTATGTACATCTAGTATAAAACAAGGCATGTATGTGGAAAAGCACCTTATGTCCACTGTTAAGTATGGTGGAGGATCTGTGATTAAGGGGACCTGGGGACCTCGGAGTGCCATTAGAGTGGCTGCTATCATGAACACGTTGAAAAAACAGGACATTTAAATAAAAATCTGCCGGCCTGTGTCAGAAAACCGAACACGGGTTTTTCACCAAGTTAACAATCCACATCCGCAGAGAAAGGGTCCAGACACCCTGTTAACTTGTATGCACAGATTTAAACGCTGTAGAAAACCTCAGGGGTGAGCTAAAGAGAAGAGAGTGTAAGAGAGGAGCCAGGAACCAGAGAGATTGAGCAAACTGAAATGGTCAAGGGTCTCTGCATGTTTCAAGCTTATGGAATGTTATAGGAGAAGAATAAGTGCTGCTCTGTTGACATAATGGGTGTTGTACAATGCATGAACACATTCTGATGTGAAAATTTCTTTCCAAGTTAGTTTTTTTCTCTAATGAATCAATATACTCCAATTAAAGACTGGGTTTTCAGTGTTTTTAGTGTGGGATCATGCTTCTGCAACAGAAAATTAAGATTTTTACAGAAAAAACTGTAAGACATACTTAGACATACAGCGGGTTTCGATTGGTTGTTTCCGATTAGTTTTACTTTGTTAAATGTTATTTTATTATTAAAACATTTACTCACAGTTGAGAAGAAAAACTCCAGGAAGTAGTCAGTCTCCACTATTATGTTTCTCCAAAATGCTGCTGAGAAAACTCTTTTTTTCTTCTGACAAGCAGCACAAATTCCTGCCTCTTCTCAAAGGTTAGTTTAAAAAATCCCTTCAGCTGACCAAAACTGTGGATTTGTTTTCCATCAATATTTTTATTGTGTTTTTCATTTACCTTGACGTACACTCATAAAACATACATCTGCATATTGTCCAGATATGCAAGAGAAGGCAACCCAGAAAAGTGATTGTAGAGCCTCTTCATTCTGGTTTGGTCATTCTTGTCCTTAGTTGGTTTCTTCCACTTGCAATATGTCCACACCTTCCACAAATGTCCTGAGGGGTCTCCATATGTTGTCAAACAACTCGCCTTTCCTTTTTTGAAGATATGTTATCCATTCCAGGGGTAAAGTCGTCAGCATTTGTCTGATCCAGTGCATGATACTGGGTTCTGTTGTTTTCTTCCAGAAAATTGCAATCAGTCTATTAGCTTGTAGTAGACACATATCAGTCAGCAGCTGTTCACATTTGGTAAGCGAAGGGATGCAGACCTAGTATGAGAAAACCCGGGTCCTATGCAATATCCTTTGAGACGAGATGTTCTATGATTTGTTTTATTGCTTTTCAAAACCGTTTAAAAGCATTAATTTATAAAATTCTGAAAATGCGCCTTTACTTGATTTTTCCGAGCTCTTGTCTGCACTTTGGTCCGACCCAAAACCACCCCGTGACAATTCTAGAGTCACAAACATCTCCTTCAGGGTTTTCTGTCAATTTTGGGATCCTAAATGTTTTTTTAGCAGAAGTGAAATGGACCTTTTAAGTTCATTTTTGGTCTGCAGTAACTTTGGCCTTGAAACTCTAAAAGAGATGCCATTCTTTCCTAGCCTCTCTTTCTTGTTGTTGAATCATGTACTCTGACCTTAACTGAGGCAAGTGAGGCCTGCAGAGCTTGAGACGTTCTTGGTTGTTTTGTGACCTCCTGGAAGAATCATCGACGTGTTCATGGAGTCATTTTGGGAAGGTTCACCATTGTTCCATCTTAGTGGCTCTTGCTGTGGTTTGCTGGAGTCCCAAACCATTAGAAATGGCTTTGTTACCACTTCCAGACTGATACACGTCAATGACTTGCTTTTAATCTGTCGATTAAATTTAGGTTATTTCTTTATTCTGCATTTCTGGCAGTAATCAGACCTGGGTGTATATTATGTTTACTCAAGTTGTATTTGTCTGATATTGAAATTTATAAAATTCTGAAAATGCGCCTTTACTTGAGCTTTCTTAACATACCAGCTCTTCTAGATGGGATTTTGGTGGCCTGGTTAAGTCGTTGTTTTTTGTTCTAATGTAGCTCCTAAGCTGAAGATATTTAAAGAAGTATTTTCTATGAATATTACTGTCTTATTTCTGTCTGAGTTCTTCAAAAGACATCATGTTAACTGAACCAGCTAGATATAAATCTTGAATTTTGACTATTTCATTTGTGGCCCATTGTCTAAAGTAAAATCTGCTCTCCCGGGAGTGAAATTTTGATTTTCCTAAAGTTGTGGATTTTTTTGAAGTTTTATTTGTTTTTGGCCACATCCTTCAAAAGTTTGATTTCCTGTCATACAATGAAGATTAATATCCAGTTTGTATTTGTTTTCCAATTTTATTTGATGCTGTTTTTGTAATTAATCACCTGAATCTTCTCTGTGCTTCAGTAGATAAGTACATGTTTTTGTCGTTTTTAGGCCCAAGAAGGAACCTGAGAAACGACCTTCTGGTAGCAGCCGACTCCATCACCAACACCGTGTCCTCGCTGGTCAGAGAGCTCCACTCTGGTACGTAACCCAGCTTCAACACCCCCAGTTTTTCTCTTTCTGAAATACTTTAAAATTTCAGTTTTTTAAAGCACTACTTTAGTTTTGTACCAATATTGTATAAACAGTTGTCTGTAAGTTGTTTCAGCTACTGATGTTTACCATGTAAACACCCCAAACAGATGAAGGTCGAGAGGAAGAGGAGAGGTTGCTGAATGGAAAAGACAGAGGTAACTTTATTCAGCTAAAATACCACGTGTCCAAGGTGTAAATATTAAAAACACCTGGATGGGCCTTGGGTTTGTGGTGCTTTAGATTTTCCAAAGTGCTTAAGTTTGTGGTGGTTTTATAAAAAAATATATGGTTCATACTTGTGAATGTAGCTGAAAGGAGGGAAAACGTGTCATAAAATGTTAAATAATTTGTCCTGCGATGCTGTCCTGGATGTAGGCCAGTTTGTATAATATGGGAGTTGTGATTTCTACAAAAGATAAAATGCTAAGGTACTCCAGGTTTTCTTTTGAATGTTTAAAACTCAGTTCCTGGAAGGCCTCTCCCTCACTGGGAGTTCGAGTTCTGGTAGCTGTTCTCCAGTCTCTGCACTTCATCTCCAGGTGTTGCTGTTATTTGTTCTGTCTCCAGTAAGCTTCGTTAGCATGCCATCTCATTAGCCATGCTTTATGGAGCCCCTCCTTTTTAACAAGGCGCAACCACCTGCTGAGAAGTGCCGGATCCACTTCCTCGTCTGCTCCCTCAGCTCTGAGTTACCGTTCATTATGATACTAACCAGCAGCACTAATTGACCAATCCCCGAATAGACAAACAGTCAGAGACCCGGGTTCAGCTCCATGATCAGAACAGTTAAGTCTTAAAGTTTAAAATAAAGTTTAGATCATTTTTCAGCATCTGGAAGCTACCGTGCTGTCAATTAATTTATGAAGAGAAATAAAAAACTATCCACACCAACCAAAGTAATACTCACCTAAACCTAATAACTGCTTTTTCCACCCTTTGCAGCAACAACTGCCATCAAGTGTTTGTGAAATCTGACAGCGAGTCTTTTTCATTACGGTGGAGTTTCGGCCCAGTCTTCTTTGCGGGATTATTTTAAATCAGCCACATTGGAGGATTTTTAAGTCATGCCACAGCATTTAAATTGGTTAACCACTGAACCTTAATTTGGATGTTTTAATTTTTCAGCCAATCACATGTCGCGTTGCTGGTGTGCTTTGGATCATTCTGGTGCTGCAAAAGACAATGAAGCTTGATTCTTGTCACAGTGTGACATTTTGGACTTTGTTTTTTGGCCTCTTGTGATGTTTTAAATTTTGCTTTGATGTTTCTATGTTTTCTTGTTTCTCTGTTTACTTTAGTTCATAGTTATTCTTGTTCCTTCCCTCCTCTGATTTATTATCTTGCTTGGTTTGTATTCTCTGTTTATTGTTTATTTAGTCTTTTCACTCCTCGTCAGCCTTTGTATTTGTTTCACCTGTTCCTCCTGGTTCCCTGCCTCCTTGTCGCACCTGTTCCTTGTTCCTTTGATTACCTGCTCTTTGTTCCCCCTCAGTATATTAGTTGGTTTGGTGTTGTTGTTTGTTGCTGGTTCCTTGTTGCGCGTCACCCCTCGTCCATGTCCTTGATTATGCTTTGTTTATTTTGCCACGCCTGGAATTCTTTGCCTGGGAGAACCTGCAGTGTTCTTGTGAGTTTTGTATTTGAACTCTGGTTCATGCCTGCAGAGTTTTTGCATTTGTTTGGGCTTTGTAAATAAACAGTTTTTGGATTTACAAAGATGATTTTTCCGAGCTCTTGTCTGCACTTTGGTCCGACCCAAAACCACCCCGTGACAATTCTAGAGTCACAAAAATCTCCTTCAGGGTTTTCTGTCAATTTTGGGATCCTAAATGTTTTTTTAGCAGAAGTGAAATGGACCTTTTAAGTTCATTTTTGGTCTGCAGTAACTTTGGCCTTGAAACTCTAAAAGAGATGCCATTCTTTCCTAGCCTCTCTTTCTTGTTGTTGAATCATGTACTCTGACCTTAACTGAGGCAAGTGAGGCCTGCAGAGCTTGAGACGTTCTTGGTTGTTTTGTGACCTCCTGGAAGAATCATCGACGTGTTCATGGAGTCATTTTGGGAATGTTCACCATTGTTCCATCTTAGTGGCTCTTGCTGTGGTTTGCTGGAGTCCCAAACCATTAGAAATGGCTTTGTTACCACTTCCAGACTGATACACGTCAATGACTTGCTTTTAATCTGTCGATTAAATTTAGGTTATTTCTTTATTCTGCATTTCTGGCAGTAATCAGACCTGGGTGTATATTATGTTTACTCAAGTTGTATTTGTCTGATATTGAAATTTGTCCGATCTAAAACATTTAAGTGTGACAAACAAGCAAAAACAGAAGAAATCTGTTGGGAGTAAAATACATTTTCATGGCACTTGACAGTCGTTTACAGTTTCTGAACTGCATTTTATTTCCAGACTGCTCTGTCCTGTACTGTTTGTTAATTAAGCTTTTCTTGTTTGTTTAGCAGGTTAACATGCTGGCAGAATATGTAGGAAAAAGTAAGTAAATCCGCACAATCTTTTTCAGGCGCAGGATATCTAAATCTCTTTCCAAAACATACTAGTTACAGTTACTTTTAATAGTTCAACAGCGAACGTCATGTTTTGTGGAACAAAGTGAATGATTCGATGACTCCACATGTTGTTCATCATCTTGAAACTTGTTTGTGCAGGCCTTTCCAAGCAGCTATTTTGGGTTTCAGTGAGATTTCTAAAGGGAACAAGTTAAAAAGTTGGAAAAGGAAACAAAGAGCAAAAAGTCCAAAAGTTAAACTGCTTATTTTTCCTGATTCTTTTCCTGATAAAAGGCAGTTTTCTGTTGCTTTTCATGTTTAAAGTTCATCTTTGTGTAATTTACCAGGGGTAATTTGCTGTCTTACTGAGGAATCCTTTCTTCTCAGACATACTGGTGTTTCATCAGTGCCAAAGACGACTGACCCCACCAGGACTGAAATGTATCCGCAGTACCTGTTGGTCAGCAGTGGGTGGATTCAGTCTCCTTTGCCAATCAACCAATCACGATCCTGGACACCAAATGACTGCTGTGGGGTCTCTACTGATGTATAGTTGTGGTTTTGTGTGTGTCTTGTCACAGTGTTTTCTATTGTTTTGATTTGATCTTGCATAATCAAATGAGGAATCTGTAACCTACTGAAATGTACTGTAGCGTGTGTGTGTGTGTCTGTGTGTGTTGGAGTGTGTGCCCATGCATTGTTGAGGTGGAAGAGGGTCGAGTAAGTGGGAGACTCAGAAAGGAGGATGTGGTTGAGAAGGATTTTAGGTCCGGAAAGTTTTTGGATTAGAAAGGAGACGTTAAAGAAGAAAACCAGAGGAAAACAAATTAAAGAAAGTTGAAAAAATGAGAAGTGAGCTGATAAATTTTAAGTTTGAGCACTGTGTGCTTTAGTATTTATTACTTTGAATTGTTTTTTTGGGGTTTTTGTCATGTATTCATACAGTTTGAGTGCTTTATGTGTAAATGAGAGTGGTCCTGCTGAGACATTTAAGCTTTAATGGGCTAATTCCCACCAAGCTATCTCATGTGGTTGAGGGGATAAAGACTGGAGCTCTTGTTCCTGGTGTCTGAAATAATAGCGAGTACAAATACTTGGACAACACAACACTTGCCCCTAACTGTACAAAGTGATGCTACAGTATGGACAGAAACCAAATATTATAGCCCAACTCTGGTTCTAGCACTGTAAAAAATGAACTTTAATGTATTGTCTGGTGATGATATCCATTTTTCAATGATTTCTGTCTGAAATAAGGATGCAGATGGAGCCACAGGTGCCATTATGGCAGCTCAAAGTGTCTAGTTTTTACTGTGTATTCTGGTACTGCAGCTATCTGATTACTCTGTGTGTGTGTGTGTGTGTGTGTGTGTAGGTTTCATCAACAGTAAATTTTTGTAAAACCAACAACGTTTGAAATATTTACCTCGACCACTTGAGGAATCACAGTGCATGGCAAAAGTATTCTCTCCTCTTAAACTTTAATACATCTCGTCAGGCTACAACCACAGCTTGAATTTGTTGTGCGAAGATCTTAGGTGGGCTGAACGCAAATGTTCGGCTCACATCTGAGTCGTTGCTTTGTAGAAAGTTTCACTGCAACTTCTGCTGCACGTCTTTTTCTTTGCACAGCTAGAGACTGAAACTTTTCTTTCCCAAATCTTCTTCTCAAAGCATCTCTCACTCAGTCAGATTGGATGCAGAGCATCTGTGAGCAACATTTTAAGTATTGCCATAGATTCTCAGTTGGAATTTGGGTCTGGACTTTGACTGGACCATTTTAACACATCAATTTGGTTTGTTCCAAACCGTTCCACTGAAGATATGACCATATATTTAGGCTTAGTGTCCCAGTCTTTTGCAGCTGGTTTTATGGTCAAGATAAGTATTCCTACAGCATGATGTTGCCACCACCATGTTTTACTGTGGGGATGACGTGTTTATGGCAAACAATTCATTTTCTGACTCAGAGGTTCAAGTGGCATGGGTACTTTTGTGACGCACTGTAAATATCTGGTTAAGATGACCTTGTCTTAACTAGGTTTGGAAGCTGTTGATCCCAAATTAAATCCCTCAAAATTCTGTCTTATCTGTCGCTGTTTTTCTTCCTTGAATTTAATATTTTTTAGCTCTTAATCAGTTCAGGACAAGATCTATATATGAAGGGATACGCTGATCTAAATCCAAAACTTTAAGATCTGCGTTTTATTTTTTGTATTAGTTGTTCAGGTTTTGATGCTTTTATCTAAATCTTTGAATCCACACACTCTAGGTGGGGCTGAGCTATATATAAAGAAGCAGAAACAACATGCTGTGGATATTACAAAGAACAATCAAAGATGATTTATTATTATTTTCATTTGGGTTCTGACAGCAAGTCCTTCTGGTTACATTTACTGTCAAACTAAATAAATGCAGTTTCAGCAGTTTTATTTTTTACTTTAAAGGTTTGTTAAAGCAAAGCTGAAGCAAACATGAAATATGACTTTAATTAAATAAGCATTTATTGAACAAATCTTAAATTATTTAGAAGTTGTAGTTTGATGCGTTTAAATTTTTTATAAAGTAACCAAATGACTAAAGCAGCATTTTGTCATCTTACACTTAATATTAATGGTGTAATTAAAGTGTCTTTTAGCGTCTAAAAGCTACCTGGCTAAGCCAACTCCTTACTTTGCTGTCTTGTTTTGCTTTATGTAAAATATAAGTGACTGTTTTATGAGTTTGAGTTCTGAGGATGATGAACTACACCCATTAACCCAAGTCAGCATGCTAAAACAAATGTTTGAACCAAAGATGTTTTGTTTTATTTCATTCAACACACATGATTTATTTTTACCAACGCGAAATGTTTCAGTGATTTTCAGAGTTTCCACTGTTTGGAAGCTGAAAACCCACATTTTGCAAATTTTTTTCGGTTTTCACCAGATCTTGACTGTGTTTGACTGACCCGGATCGTCACGTTTACAGTCTGCGCCGTGATTGACCGACTGTATAAATGATTCAGCGAACGAACAAGCTCACGTTTCTGCATGCATGTTTAACAGTGACTAAGAGTCTGAGTAGACAGACTTTCCCTGACATGAAACTGTAAACACCTCCAGCTTTGAACCTGCTGGATAAGACGATGTGAGTGAAAAGTGTGCATCTGTGTTTCATCTGCAATAAATGATCTTTATCATCAAACTTTGAGTTTCATCTGTCTTTGTGGCCTGTGATTTTGGTTTACAAGGCTACACAGCATCATGAAAACATGGGGTATGTCATTAATGGCTCGCTCTTTTGTAACCTCAGCTGTTGCTTTTTAGCAAAACAAACCCCAATGTAGGAAGTGCTTTCCAGTAACAGAATACAGTCCTTTGTAAAATTCCTGGAGGTCCCTCATCTGGTGTGCAGCTTTTCTGAATTGTGACATGGCTTTAAGTCCAGTGAGAGTCAGCGATCCTATTTATACTGAAGATAAAACCTCACTGGAGAGATGATTGAGGTTTAAAGCCAAATGGAAAGTCTGGGAGCTCCATCCTTCACTAAGTGTTCACATACCACATCTCTGCTGTCTTGGAAGTACAAAAGATCACATTTGTCAAAATCAAAAATGATTTAAACAGAAAACAGAATCAATGTTAACATTACATTGCTTGTCTAATATTAAACGGTTAAAAGGAATACAAAATGAAGAAGAAACAGACTCACTTTTAAAATATGTACAAAGGCTTGATGTATATTACAGGTTTCCAGACTGTTGAGAATAAAATCACACCTCTAATTACCCTGCAGTCTACTTATACCCGGTTCACCCGTAACTCACAGTATGTCACGTTCTTTCAACCCTTCCCTCCCTCAACCTCAAGTCGTTCTCACCTCATCGCATAACCCTCATCCAGCTTCATACCTTCATCCTCACCCTCTTCCTTCACCACATGGTTTCCAGAATGTGTGAAGGAGGATTTGTTATGATAAAGAAAACCAAATTGGGACTGACCTTTGTGAGTAGTAAATTTATGAGTTCCAGATGAGAGTTTGCTGTTGAGCCAGAAAACCAGATAGTTGCAATTCTTGAGATGGTCAATCGCAGAAGCAATTTTAGGGAGGCAATTGGATTGTGATATTGTTTCTTTTAAAAATAATACATTTAATTTTGTTCATCTTTCAAACTAAGGGAAAGCTAGAGAGGGCACATTGTCTGGCAGGCAACGCAGTAATGTCATTGTACTGCAGCCCAAAGTAGAAATATAGCACAATTAGGTCAGGTATTTACACAGTAACCAGAAATACTCTGAGTTGGAGAAATTATGTGTTGAAAATGTTAAAACACCAGTTTCATTTTTTTTGTTTTCAGTTTTTTTTAAATATTAGCATTTTTTTAGGCTTTGCATCTTGCAGTACGTAGGAAAATAAGTATTAGGATTTCATGTGATGGAATAGATATAACTGGCAATTTACATCCGAAATACAGCGCTATCCACAGTTATTCACACACCATAATGAAAAAACATTTAAAATAATTCATCTTCATTCATTTTTTCCAAAATAAAACTTTAATTTGAGTCCAGATATGGGAGGAAAACCAATATATATATATATTTTTTATTCTTTCAGAAAATCATGAATGCTTCACTTACTGGAAAACCATAAAAATACCTAAAAAATGTAACTTAAGAATCTTTTATATATCAAATTTTGTTTTTTAAAGAGGATCACAATGTCTAGAAAGTTTTAAGTTTAATCCCCAATTTCCCGTTTGCTGTGACAGAGATTCATTTCAACAGCTGCAAACAGTGGTAATATAATTTAAGGCTTTACCAGGGGTGCCAACAGCTGTGGAAAGGGCTGTAAATGCTAGAATTGACTTGCTGATATACAAAATACTAAATAAAAGTAGAAATATTATGGTAAGTTGATGGTAGGATAAGATCTGTTGGCAAAACAAGCCCCACATTTTCATGCTAAATTATGACTGAAAAGAAATGAAGGTTTCTGTAAACAAAGCCCATAAAAAACTCAGATGTGTCAAATTCTCAGACTCTCAGGTTTAGTTTCTTCATTATTATGGATCAGCAGTTTCCCACGATTCCTACGAGCTTCCTTGAGAGGTTAGATGTGGGTTGTGAGGATGATTTTAGGAGAGGGGTGTGAGCCATTAACTAAACAAAGCTTATTGAGGTCGGTCTGTTGTTGGTGACCTCCCTGTTAGCGATAAATAACCCCCCACTCACCACCTCCAACACTCGGACACAGTGACATGGTGCCATTATGACCCAGTGTAGTAAAGATCACCTTTCTTTGCTCAGAGGTCAATCTGAGTTCAAACTCTTCTTCTCTAGAGAGAAAATAACATTCTTTAAAGCTGACAAATGATGTTCTGTTTTATAATTATGCATGCATTGTACACTAAATAATTTCTTACTGTGGTTTTAGTAACTTTCTTGTCTTTCGGTAAAGAAGATTTTGTTCATTCTTTTAGATTTCTTTTATTTTGTAGTAACTTAATTAAAACCAAACAACACACAATAATATTCGAGATTTTACAACTGCTTAAGGAATTTAACTATAATGTTACACTTTTAGAATTTGTAGCCATGTAGTAGCATACTGTACATTAAAAATGAAAGTTTACCAAAAATTATCAATCATTAAATAATCTTCAACTTACCAAACAAATATATAGTTTTTTTGAAATGGGTATTTCAGAAAAAATTACAAATTAAATTCTCTAAATTGGGCAACAGCTTTATAAGTAAAAAATGATTCTGAAATAAATGTCCCTGCGATCAAAAAACAACTTTTTAGATAATTCAGTGTTTTACATGTCTGGCTTGTGGCAAAGTGCAAACAGGAGTTCTTACAGCTTTTTCATAGCTGGACTTTTTCTTTCCACCTTCTATAATGGCCAGATTTACGGAGTGCATAGCTAATTCTTTTTAGATTTTAGATTATCCCCCCTTGACAATGAAGCTCTGCAGCTCCTCCAGAGTTACCATTAGCCTTTTGGCTGCTTCTCTGATTAGTGCTCTTCTTACCCATGTTGCGAGTTCAGAAGGAAGGAACGGTCCTCCCATTTTTGAATGATTCATTGAACAGAGAATAATATGTATTAAAAGCTTGGAATATTGCTGGGATATTGGGATATAAATCAAATGAACTGAATTGGATGAAGTTGTGCTTTTAATATTGTGCATATTAAAAGTAAAGAGGGCTTTCACATGTGCCCTATTTGTGTTGGTCTGGCATAAAACACATTTAAATTTGTGGTTTTGAAATGACAAAATATCTAAAGGTTCAAACAGCATAAATACATTTTCAAGACATCCAGTCCTTTGTGACAATTTTAGGCATTACCAAAAGCCAACCTTATTATTGATCACTTTAATCTGTCTGGTGTACTGTGCACCTGTTCTAGATGTCTCAGGGCTACAGGCTTGTTGTTTGTTATTTCAGCCCAGTGGTCCTGTCAGTATCACTTCATAAACTAAACTGTAGCTTCCCAGGAAGAAGGCGAACATGCCTTGCTTTCCACTTATGTTTTTTTAAAATTTTGAATAAGCACAGAAATCCTCCCCCATGACGTTGTATTCAAACAAAAACTTTTCTGATCTTATCTTGAGATGCCTATAAAAGAGGAGGCTGTAAAAAATAGATAAAAAATAAAACACTACTCCTATAAAATAAAGTATGTCTTTATAGAGGAAGCTATAATTGTCGAGAGATGCTGTAAATTAATAAAAACACACTCAAAGCACCATGTAGTGATAATGTTTGTTTTTGAAAGCAACCGCTTAATGTTACTGTGACCATTACTGCAAAAATATAAGATAAAGTTGTCTACTGCTACTTAATAATATTGTTCACAACTGAAGATGAAATGATGTAGTGATACTAAATATTATGTAATGTAAATGCAGGTTATTATTAATATTTAATAATCCTTGGATTAGAGATTAGATTTTGCAGCAAGCAAAGCAGTATTATATAATCAGCAGCAGCTGTTATAGCATGTATCTGAGCAAATATTTTGAAATTGTCACTCTTTTTATTCCATTTTGCTTATTTTTATTTTGTTTTCTAAATCTTCTCCTGATAGAAAAATTAATTTAGCCTGAATCACCATAAATAAAGGTCTTAAATGAGTTATTGTAGGGCTGTGTTTTGTTAGTTTAGTTAGTTTGTCTGTGATAACAGCATTGACTCAATAAGGCTTCAATGGTTTGAAGTACTGTAAGATTTTAAATGTTTAGTACTTATACATTTATACAGCTAGAGAAATCAGATGTCTGGTGAAAAGTCAGAACTTTTATGTAGAAACAAAGTCACACATAGTTTTACCTTGTTTCAGATGCAAGTTAGAAAACCAGTTGGTATTTGCTACTGTTGTGCAGAGTTTGAGAAAATTATAATTACATTGAATTTTCTTAGCATTTTATGCCATCACACATCTAAAACAATGTGCCCATAACAGATATCTTATTTACTGAGATATAACAGTTTAGAAGTGTGAATAAACAGTTTGTTTCTGCACCTTTCATCGCATCTTATACACACGTCGAACCTCGGACAGCTGCTTAGAGGACTGATGCCTCCGTAAATGGGTCACATACTCCATCATTACACCATGCGCTGCGCCCTATTCCTTCTACATGTTTGATCAAAACTGCTTTTGGTGGATGTTTATATGCCATTCTCTATTAACTACAAAGCTTCCAGGCAAAATTACGAGCAAGCCCACACCTGAATGGTCTCAGGATGCTTCACTGTTGACATGACACAGGACTCGTAGCGACCACCTTTTTCCTTACTGGACAATCGTTTCTTCGAGATGTTCCAAAAACTCTGAAGAAGGCTTCATGAGAGAAAATATCTTTACACTAGTGCTCAGGAATTCAATCCTGGTACCTTCTGCAGAATGTCAGTCTGTTGTCGAAGTTTCTCTTGGCAAGAAGTGGCTTTTTGCTATGTTTTGCTGTCTAAAAGTGTCCGCCTTACTGTACATGCAGAAACACCCACACCTAGTTTCTGCCAATTGACAGCAAGCTCTTCACTGGTGGCAACCTATTCCCTCTCTTAAATCCTGTCTTTACGAGACAGTCCTGGTACTTGATGGACCTTTTTTTGGGTAAATCAAAACTTTCTTTTTGAGCAGCTGAACGTCTCTTCTTGAAGTTCTTGATAATTTGCCTGTTTCCGTCTGAAATGACGATGATGGCATGTGTATGCTTGAAGGTAACTGTGGTTGACAAAAGAAGAATGATTTATTAATTTCACAATTAAAGCATCCATATTATTACCAGACAGCCAAACAGATTTTTCTCCTGAAAGTAACTACTATGTCCTTGATCTTAGTAAGAATCAATGACACATGGTTCTTGGCATAGCCCTCCACTAAGCTAGTCCTCTGGTGGAGTACTCCACTTCACGTCCATCCTTAATACACCTGACCTATGCACAGTCTTCTAAGACCTTCTGCTGGTTGCATGACTCAGAGTCTGAGGTGTACAAGGTGAACAGAACTGAGACAAGACAGTTCCCTGCGAGTGTGTGCCTGATGACCACAGCAGACAGGGTGCATACTAAGGCCTGTCCTGAGTCATACTGAGCCTGCAGCTTTTTAGCAAAGATACCTGGACGATTAAAGAAAGATAAATTCTGACATTGCCTCCAGCTTTATGAAAATTGGCATACTTTTTATCGAATAACTCTTCATAACCTAAAAATGCCACCTTTGAAACTGAAACAGTAAAATTTGTAGCACATAAGATTTCTGCCAGTGTCAAAAACGTTTAGCCACGACTGTGTACCTAACTTCCAAAATGGCGCGTTTTGATTTCTCCGCTGTCAGGCGGGACAGGCAAGAGTTTTCATTGTAATTTTTTTATGGGTGCCACCATGGGCACCTAGACAGGGGCCAACGCTGAAGACTATATATAATCAATTTCTTAATGTGCAGGTACAAAAACTGTAACTGATTGGTCCTTGGGATAAATTTAAATTTTTTTACAGTTTTACTTTAACAATTAAAGTTACGGTTTTAGCTTCAGCTGGGATCACAGTTTTCATCTGCTAGATCAGGGGTCTGCAACTGCAGCTCCAGAGCTGCAAGTGGTGCTTTGGATTTGTGGTTCACTTAATATATGAAACGATGTAATATAGGCCTGTTTTTTTGTTTCATTCTTTTGTTCTGTGCCACCATAAAAAACACTGGCCCCACCCTGGCCCCCCTTCTAAATGTGGTCCAGAACCGCCACTGGGTTTCAGGTAGTCCACCTGTCTGCTTTTTGTTTGTCCGTGTCTTGTAGGCTTTAGGACCCCGCGGAAAGGCAGCCTCTGCGGCTCGTGAGAGAGAGGGAGTGCGCGCGAGCGGCTCAGAGAGAAGACCCGGTAGAGCGCGAGGAGGGGGGGATGAGAAAAAGAGTGAACGAGAGGAAAGAGAGGGAGAGAGAGAGAGAGAGAGCGACGACCGTCAGGGTCCGGGTGGTGGAGTCACGGTGGACACGGTAAATATGAATCATTTCATTTTCAGCTCGTCATAAGTTAGCTATGGCCGACTCATAAAGTAATCGCTGGCGTGCGCCGGAGCCCAGCCGTTGGTTAGCAGATGATGTGAAGACGGAGAGGTTCGTACACAGGGCGAGTGAACTTGAAGAGGGTTCTCTTTTTTATGGTGAGGGGGGGAAAGCACAGCAACCGGACGACCTTTAATCGTTGCTGGACTAGTTCTGAAGATGTCTGGTGGGCAGCACCTCTACCTCTCCGCCTGCTCTCTCCCCAAGTAACGTTAAACCGGAGCGCTCGGTCCTCCGCTGCCAACAGATGCAGACAGACACATCAGCGCGAGGAACTGTCCGCGGGAGCGCGCCTGTCGGGGTTAACGGGTGCATTCGGTGAAACGCGGCCCCGTGCGTGTTTTTTTTTTTCCTGACCCACTAACGCTGATCGTCTCTGCACACTAAGACGCGTGTCTGTGACCGGCTGTCCGCCCTGCGCGCTGCCAGCCCCCCCGGGATTAAACCCGTTTTTAAAAGGCTGCCCGGTAAAGGCCGCCTGAGGTCGCTCCCAATGTTAATTGTCATAAAAACTGTCCGCTCGTCAAGGTAGCAGAAACTACTACCATACTTCCACAGTGGACCTTTGAAATAAAAGCCAAGCAAATTCGTCTAGTTTTCTTGAGCATTACTCGCAGTTGAATGTCTGTACTTTTTATAACAATTTATGACCTTATATCTGTAGTTATTTAAATAATCCAATATTTAGATTTATTTTGAGCAAGAAATGTGCTAATAATAGCAGTAATGTTTTTCCAAGAAGCGAAAGGAACCTCAGGGTTGTCAAAAACAATCAAAAAACAATGCAATAGAAAGTGCCCTTAATAAGGAAAGAGCAAAAGTATCTTTATAAAAAAAGGGCAACATAAAGTGTTCCTATAACAAATACAAGACAATAGAAAGTGTCCTTAAAACAAAAAAATGCAATAGGAAGTGGCATTATAATAAACAGGACATTACAAAGTGTCTTCATAACAGAACCTCCCCTCCCCTATTAAAGGCAATACAAATTGTCCTTATTTCAAACAGAGTAATAGAAAATGTCATCTTTACACTCCACGCATCTGTTTTTTCCTGGCATTACTACCAGATCAACTAAACTTCTAAAAACAACTGTCTTTTTCTGTCGATTATTTGCGCAATTATTTGAATTTGCAGTTACATGTTTGATTTTAAATCTCCAAATCAATTGTCCGGAAATCACAATCAGATAATTTTCCTTGATCTTTGTAAACAGTCATAAAAACTTGCATAAAAAAAAAATCTGCATTTTGTGTTGCAGGTATAGCCTACTCTTATTTTGCCCAATAAATGCAATGTTTCTCCGAACCTAATCAGTGATGTTATTTCGATGTTATCTAAAAAATGTATCTGTGCAGTGCAGCATTTTTACATATTTATTTAGGAGAAAAACATTTCTACCTTTCACATACATTTTCTCAAATTTGTCCCTATATATTATTTTGGTAATTTCTTTTGAGATTTCTGCTTATATCCACCTTAATCTCCTTTCTCTGCGTGTTTTAAATGGATATGAATGCTTTGTGTATTGTCCTAGAGAGGAGAGCAAAAGAGGCACTTTCTAGATTTGTAAGTGTGCATGTTGCATTGGAGACCGTTATGGGAGAACATAGTTTTGCACAATTTATTTTTCTATTTCTAAAAGAAAAAAAAAATACTTTTGTTATTTTAAAAAGCCATAGATTTATTTGCTTTTCTAAAATTAAATGAAATTCCTTACAGAGTACATGCAGCTCTTCTATCCTTTGCAAAAGAAGAAGTTAGAAGTTTTTTTTCCGGCAGAAAACTGAAAGTTTAGGATGAAACGACACTCATCCAAATTGCAAATGTCATGCTTTTATTGTGAAAGAGAGGAGACTTTCCTGTTTTGGCACCCCCAACATGTCTCTAGCTTTACATACAACTGAAGGTTTTTCTCTGCGCAACTATTTCTCCTCCCACTAGTACAGGCTTCTGCCTGGGCCTCTGAATATGGTCTAATTTAATCCACTGCCGTCATGAAGCTTGGAACAGTTTACATCGGTGTATAGTAACTTGCTCCAAGATCATAAGGTGTTTGCCTGTGACCTAAATACTTAAACCTTGGAGGAGTTATTTTGACCAGCAGCCTGGAGCTCGTACAGGGAGCTGTTGGGATGGATTATGTACAATCATTTCTGCAAAGACTTTCCCCCTCTGTGTTTTTGTTGGCAACTCTGGCATGTCTTTACAGTAGGTGATGTAAGGCAAAGCAGGAGGAGTGACATACTGTACAATACAATGTGAGCACAGCCAGACACACTGGCTGCAGCCACACTGTGCTCTGATCCAAAACCCTGCTGGGGTCCGGTTTTCCTTTTAGGAAAGATAAGCAACACATTTTATACTCCTTTTGAGTTTATATAGTGATCATCATGTAATACCTTCATATACTTAATGCTCAGTATATGTAGACATTTCTTTGCAGCTGGGCTCTGGCTTTGGAAAATAAATGTATTATATATTGTTCATTTTGAGTATGTAATCTGTAATAATAATTTCGTGGAAATCATTTAGACAGAGCTTGACATTTGTGGAAAGGGTTCTGCTCTTGGTCTTCCAGTTCCAGACTGTTTGCTTTATCTTGTTGGCGTAACCTGACCTGAGTAAAAATCTTACTTGGTCCAAAGAAAATTAGATAGAATATCTTAATGTCCTCCAAGGAAATTTATACCTAAGCCACCAAGATGCTAATTACTTAAGCTAAAACTACTTGATGCTGCAGGTATGTATTTTTACTAGAAACAATAAGAACAAAAGACCTGGAGAATTGTGGAAAAACACACCAGAGTATGGGAATAATTTATTTACACATGAAAAATGTGTAGGAACCCATTTTTTTCCCCTCAGCCAAATATGAAATCAGAAAGCGGTACAGATCACCAAGCAGGTGATACGTTGCTTTTTTGCGATCCGTCAGACTCTGTGCTGATCATGATTGCAGTGTCTGTTTTTACAGACATGGATGGTTTGGAATAAGGCTGCAGGTGAAACGGCTGATAAACATACATTAAATAATTCCTGTGCGCCAATAATTTGTCAGACAAGACTATAAACAAGACAACAATCATCAGGACTGACCTTCCCTCCATCCAGGACTTATACAGCTCTAGGGTCAGGAAAAGGGCTGCTAAAATCTCTGCAGACCCCACACACCCTGCACACAAACTGTTTTGGCTTTTACCTTCAGGTGGCGCTACAGAGCACCGTCTGCTAAAACCAGCCTCCACGGAGACAGAGACAGTTTCAGTTTCGGTCAGAAGTTCCAGAACAACACCATGCATACTTGGACTGATCTCACATTATATTCTATTGTGAAGTCAATTTTGTTTATATGTATATTTAAAAAAGATATTCTTTATTAATGAGAGCAAAGTGTACCAGAGTCAAATTCCTTGTTTGTCTGTACAAACTTGGCAATAAAGCTGATTCTGATTCTGATAGGTCAGTTTCAGGCCAAAATCAGATTGTTAACTGTAAAAACAACCAAAACTGTCCAGTCATCTGTTATTGCTTTTTTGTCTCTATTTCACAAACTTGACTAATGAGAAGATAATGAAAAGGAAAGTCAAAAAGTGCTAAAGTTACAACATCACACTGTTGACCTTTCACTGAGCAGCTCCTTTTAGAGCTGCCCTCCCTCCAACTAGTCTGACTCTGATGAAATGTGCACAGTGGTAGAATCAGCTTCATAGCTTATCATGTGAGAAGTCAAAATCATTCACTTGCTTTCAGATATAAAGAACCTTTTATTTTATTGGAAAGTGGAGACCCATGGGTTCATATCTCCATTTTGCCTAGTAAATGAGATCAGTTTTGCAGAGCAGCATCAGTCTCTCTGACAGCTGTGAGGACAGCTACTCTCACTCTATTAGTTTCTCTAGAGAACACCTGTGAGTGTTTTTGCTTGTTTTAGCTAACAGTGTTGATATTTCTTTTTGCTCCTGTCCATCAACTGTAGTTCACAGAGACAAACACATACCTAAAGCAAAGCCGTGACCTCCAGGATTCAGCATCTGTATTTGCTTGTGTGCATCAGAGGGAGTGGTGGATTGAACTAGGAACGTGAGAGTAACAGGAGTAAAAGAAGATGGCAAGATACATGAATGGAGACTGAGGCTTTATGTGCTTGTTTCATGATGTTTGTGTTTTCTTTTTTCTTCTAGGAGAGGGTAAGGCCAGACAGAAAGAGAGATCCTTGACCTACCGACAGATTGAATGAAGCTGCACCTGGTGTTTCTGAGGACCCTCTCCATGTTTTGATCTGCTCAGTGTTTTTTACTATAGAAAGTTGGTTTCACAAAGCCACCTTCTGCCATGCCGTCCAACAGTCCTGCTGTGGCCGAGCCGCCTCAGACACCAGAAAACGACGCCTCCAATGATTTGGTAAGAGTCAGAGGTAGTTCAGTCTTTTTTTTTAATTCTAACGTGAACAAAAACGCTTGAACTTTAGTTAATGATATTCCAAACTTATGTACTTTATCAACAACTTCAGTAATCTTTTTTTATTAATAATTATTTACATTAAATACTTGATTACATATATGTATATATATATATATATATATATATATATATATATATTCAGTTCAATCAGTTGCCTTTAGGAGTCAGCTGATTGAGTCAGCATGTGTGTACTATCACTTCAGTATAAATACAGTTGTTCCTGGTGAAGAAACAGCAGAAGTTTGGGAAACAGCTCATCAGACTTGCTACTATCCATTCCCCTTCTTTGTCCCACTGGCAGAAAGTGTGGGAAATGTAGGAATATGCCACGAGAAAAGTAGGAAACTGGTACGCTCAACTATGAAATCTCGTCTGGGGACAGAGTGCACGGAGTCTGCGCCGCTCACAGTATGTGCACAGTACGACCTGACTCTGTTGGAGCCTTTAGAGAACATTAGTGAGCACACAGCATCATAAACCCAATAAAGCAGAGGAAGACATGGATGTCCTCCTAGAATGACTGGTAGGACAAGGATAGCATTAATTATTGTAGCATCCTAGAGACCCAGGGTAACTCTGGAGGAGCTACAGAGATACAGAGCTGAGTTTGAAGAATAGGATAATAAGTCGTATTTGTCTTTTGCCTCAAACCATGTAGAGGAAACGGAAAAGATGTGGAAGAAGGTGCTCTGATCAAATGAGACAAATATTTCATATTTTGACATTTGACCCTTAGATTAGCTCTGATCATCACCTGAACACACCATCCCCAAGTGAAACATGGTGCTGGCTGTATCATGCTGTGGGGATACTGGTCTATAGCAATGACATACAAGTGGGTCAGAGTTGATTGGAAAATGAACAGAACTAAATCCTAGAAGAAAACCAGTTAGAGGCTGCAAAAGCCTTGCGACTGAAGGGAAGGTGTATCTTCTAGCATGGTCATGTGGCCCATTCAAAGTCCAGGCCTAATCCATCTACATTTTGGTTTCTAAGATATGCAACGCTGGTAGATGTACACCCCACAAGATCTGCAGCTGTAATTGCACCAAAAGGTGGTTCAATAAAGTATTGTTTCAGTGGGGCCGAATATATTTGCACAGATTTGTACGGTGGCTGACAGGTGCAAATGAGATGCCAACGGCAAAATTACCGCAAACATAAATGATGCAAACTCCGAAACACAAAAAAACAAATGCAACAGAAAACGCTGCAAAAAAAGCTGCACATTTTAAAAACAAAAGCAGGTTAAAAGAAGCTACAAGCTTGCACCAGACCCCTGGGGAACGCTAATATTACCTACGCTGCTGCTTCTATAATATTATAAAAGATTACGGCTACGTGTTTAAAAGCGAAATGAAGGAAAACTTACTTTTTGTTTCTGGTCTCTTATGAGTTGGTGCTTGACTCCCCCTAGTGGTCTGGTGCACTTCTGTTTTGTGGAGCGAGTTTACAGATTTTCTTAACTTGCTGCTGTTTTCGTATTTGCAGCATTTTTCCTTTGCATGTTTTATTGATTGTAGGTTTTTGCTTCTGTCTATATTCTGTGATTGCAGCATTTTACTTGTGCATCGTTTTTCTGTTGCATTCCTATTCTTGTGTCTGCCGTATGTTTCGCCGTTTGTGGCGTGTTAAGCCGTTTCCTGTTCATTTGCGCCTGTCACCCACTGTTGATTTGTATTTGTAAAATAAAAACCATTAGAAAGCAGTGTAATGCTTCCTTCCACTTTACTGTTAGATTCTATTTTGTGATGGTAAATCACATGAAATTCAATCAAGTTGGCAAGTAGATATTGTATCTTAAATCCAGTTTTAATAGCCATAAACAGTGTTGTAAAGATTAATTTCAAAACTAAACAAAATACATATTATTATATAAAACCTGATGATGATATTGCACCTTCTTCTCCTGCCATACCAATATTTTCAATGCTTCTTTATTTATACACAGGATGCAGGACCTCTGCTGTTATTTTTGCAGCTTTGGTTAATATTACACTCACTGCCTCTCTTACTACATCTGTCATTAACACCACTACTCTGCTTCATTGCTCACAGTTAAGGGCTTGTTTCAGCCAAGACACACAAAGAGCCTGGCAGGCCTGCGAGAGTTTGTAATAATTAAACTTGGAGTTTTTTATTTACATTCATGCGGGGCTTTAACAGCTTTTTGTTTTTTTTTACATAAATGAGTGAGCACGCAAATGTTAGCACGCAGTCCGACAGGTGAAAAACCGCTCCTTTCATTTGCACTCCTGAAGCTTCTGGGGGTCCTCATAAATCAGGGAGAAGTTTGAAGTTCATTCTATACAACAGCCACATAAAGACCCGTCTCTCTCACTTACTTCCATGTTCACACACTGGCCAAGAGCCAAAGCATTTCCCTTATAGAGCTGTTTCCTTTAAACTTCCTGAGATTTCTTACAAAGACTGAAGAAAAGCCCAGGGGAAGCTGCCACATTTGAAGACCGGAAGGCGAGGAGGTAGCGTTGTGGGAATTTCATGCAATTTAGAATCAAATCCACATGACAGGAGCTCCTATTCAGATGGTGACAATCGAAAGACAGCTCTGTGGGACCAGGAAAAGGTCATTTTATTTCCTCTTAAGTATTTATACAAAAATGGGTTCAAAGTACAGCTAAAATAATTCTGTGCTTAAAAATAATTCTTATTTGCTTTATTATATTGGCTAAATTGCAGCTAATGATGTATACACTTCATAACCATGGTCATTCCAGCGGTTCATTCAGTAATTAACTTCAGTTAATTCAATAATCCCACTAAAGCTTAAACCTTTACAATCTGTCCTGTTTTCTGACTGGCTGCCAACACTAATAATTGTATACTTTACAAACTACAAAAAGACTTTGATGGCTGTCAGAAAATTTGCCTAGGGTGGAGCAATTATATGTAACTGATCATGTGGAAAAACATTCTTCACCCTGTCCTTTAAATCCTTAAGGCTTCAATATGCTAAAAAAGCCAGATATGATGTAGCTTACCATGCACAATGGCAAAAGGTATTTAAACAGGCTTTGAGTTTACATTAAAACCTCCTTCATGATTATTTTTTAAGTTTCTTCTTGAACATTTAACATACATTCTGCATGCATGAGTGAATTCAGGTTGTTTCAAAGCAATAAAACAAAAGATTCAGCTGGTTAAGGGCATCCAGTGTATGGGTCACAGTAAAAATGCATTTGACTGTTTAAAGACAACAGTTGAGGGTTTTTCTTTTTTTATTCACAAAGGACCTAAACATTTTCTAAAATAAGAATGGCTGTCTGACTGATTCCTTCAGGGACCTAATTTCTTTATCTAATGAGAGAAAAATGTTAGATTGTAGGATAAACAATTTATTGAACTAGTAAGTGCTTGTTGAAAATCAGATATTTACATAAACATGGGATAAAAACCTTTTTTTTGTCCTCACTGTCTAACATTAGATCAGACTGAACCTTTCCTGTTTTAGGCCAGTTTTGATGACCCAAAATAATTTCTATTGACTAAATATCAGACTAATCACATAAAAAAATGTTTCTATAATTTTTTATCACTTTTTTTAAAGCAAGAAATTTATATACAAAAAGGGGAAAGCTTGCAAGACTGAGAAGACCATCCCAAACAGGAAGTATAGTGATCACAGCATTATTTTACAGTGTTTTGCTGCATGAGGGACTGGTGCACCTAGCAAAATAGATGGCATCAGGAGGAAAGAACATTATGTGAAAATACTCAAGAAACATATCAAGTCATAACCATGAAGGTTAAATCTTGGGCAAAAAAATATCTTTACAAGTTGGCTTAAGGACATGAAAGTCAATGTTTTGGAGTGGCCCTCACAAAGCCCTGATCTCAATGCCGTAGAACATGTATGGGCAGAACTGAAAAGGAGGCTGTGTGAGAAAAAGATGGCCCACAAACCTGCTTGAAATAAATGCTTGAAAACATCAGTCAGTGTGTAATTAATCTATTTTATGTGTCTAAGTTTTTGATAATATTCTAATTTATTGAGATCTGTATATTGACCTCCGGTGGTCCAACGCAGCAACCAACATTAGGAAAAGTTGAGCTTACAGCTCAGGAGTAGCTCTGTTTGTGTGGCTCAGTTGGGAAGAAACTTTGTTCTTTCTTTGTTTTTTTCGATGTTATGAATCAAAACTCAGAAACTTTGTGTAAAGGGTTTTAAACAATACATTTTAGGGAGAACTCAGATTTGTTAGATAAACAAAATAAAATGCACTGCCTATAATGCAGTTTTGCAAGTTAAAATAAATAGCCTCACGGGTTTCTGAGGTGTGACTGATATAATCACAGACCGCAACAACAGGTATTGGGATTTGAGTTTGTCTGGAACTTCGATAACCGATATTTAAAAATGCCATGATTAGGACCCTGATCTGATACTTGCATCTGGAATATTTTAAAAAAATGTTAGTGTGCCTCAAGTATTTTGTTCAGACGCTGCTTTATGTTGGCAAAATCTGGATAAAATGTGTCTTCGTCTTGTCCTATTGATCGATTTCTAAGGCAGTTATGAACTGGAACAGTAGATTCACAGTAAAACACAGAGAGAAGGCAGTTGAGAATGGAGATGTAGGAAACAAGGCCACAGGAAAGAAAGGAGTGAGATTGATCGGAGGACATGGAGGTTGGGGAAAAAGGAAAGAGGACAGGCTGTCTGCTGCTGATGGGATCCTCCTCTGCCTCTGGTTTGCAGTCTGGTTGCCTGGAAACTGCCTAAAATAACCTTCCGGGAGACAGAAATAGACCAAAGATATACAGCCTGAATGGTCATTGTTTTTTGAGTGTGTTAGCATACTTTTTACAGACCTAGTTGGGTGTTTTCTTTTCTATGCATGCTTAAATTTGACTTTCTTTTCTTTATTTGATCAAATTTTCAGCACAATATTGTAGCACTACTGTGCATATTGTGAAAATGTATGTAAATGTGCCAGTGAGTGTGCATCGTGACACAAGCATATGCACAGCACACCAGGCAGACAGGCATAAAGCCATTACTCGTTTTAGCCGGTTGCTAAGCTGGTCGTCAGCGAAGTGACATCACATTGTTTAGTCAGCACCGCGACCCTGCTGGAGACAGTTGCTAAGCAGTTTTTGCACCTTAGCAACCACACCATTGTCACCATAGGCTAGGTTTAGCTGCAAAGGGTACAAGAGTACACAAAGGGTACATTTAAGGGGACATGTGATACCCCTTTTCCACAAATTGATATGCCGTCTATAGGTTTTATGAAATATCTGTGATAAAATACACCAGAATTGTATCAAAATAGTATCAAAACTGACATAGGTGTATTTTAAGGCGTTTTCTCTGCAGTTAAAGGAGTGTAGTTAGGCACTTGACTCCTTATCTGGAATGTTTTCTGGAGCCCATAGTTTGTACAGATTGTTAAAGCAACAATTACCCAAGGTCTTTTTAAAAGTTTTGATTGTACAGCCAGCTCAGACTAGGTCTTTGGGAAAAAGAAAGAAACATTTTTTAAATAATTTTATAATTTTTTTAAATTATTTATATGCACATGTAATCTTGTTGAAGTTTTTATTTCCCTAATTATTAAAAATGTTTGGGATTTTAAGCAGTAGAGCACGGTGTAGTGCATAATTGTAAATAGTTTCAATTATTTTAAATTAACAATGTGAAAAGTGTGCACAAGAGTTTTTTATATATGGGGTAAACGGGTATTCCGATTTAACCAAAGTTTAAACACAAACCTTCAGTAAAAATGATATCTGCCTCCTAGTTGTTGAAATCATATCAATAATCTCTAGCTTCAATATTTTTCAGTCAGTTAGCCTCAGTTTGTAGCTAAATCTGCTCTTATTTTTCACATTTAGGGCTGCCTGCTCTCCTTCATCGGTAGAGTCAGCTGATGTTTTTCTCTGGTCTTTTCATTAAGTCTCAGCCTGAGGTAGAGATGCATACACTGAGCTGAAAGATATGTGTGAAAATCTGTAATAAAAACCACTGCAGGAGCCAAACGCCTCCTGGCCTAAAACCGTCAGAGTGGCACCCGTAATCTCCAGCATCATGGTTCTTCATTAAAGTTTTGACTGTTGAACTTACGGTGCAGCAGGTTTGGCTCGTTCACATGTCTTCCTGGGTCTAGTAAAATCATTACTCACACTATACAGCCAGTCCAACAGCCCTGATCTGATGTAAAACATTCAACATGTGGACCTAATTGGATTTTGGTTGAATGCGCAGTATTTTGGGAATGGGTTCCCTTTGCAGTAAAATCAGTGTTTTTTTGAAGGAAACCAGTTTTACGGCCCTAGAGAAAAAGGCTCTGTTGGCTGCGTTTGTGAATGTGGACGTATTTACTTTCTACTATTAGGTAGGTAACAAGATCTGTATCATGTCAACGATCAACTACTGCCAAGCTTCTTCAACTTCATTCCATTTAACTGCTTTATTTTACAAGTTACGTAGAGTTAGCAGTGGCATGTAGCTTCAGCAGGTCCTAATTTAGTCAACTTCATGCCAAGACATGTCTCTCCTTTCACCTGAATTGCTACACCAGAGACAGAGTTCTCTGTTTTCCAACCTTTGAAGAACAATTTAAAACCTGAATGATCATTCCTTCTGCTCCATCAGCTTTGTTTTATTTTGTCATCTCTAAACTAATAGTTTAAAATTTTTTCATCTGTTTTCAGTCATTTATGGCTGGGTCTCTAAGTTCATAATCTTACATAGATTCTTTAATGCTTGTGGTTACAGTGCCAGAACATACAACATGGTGGGGTCACACCTTTTTTGTATTATCCTTTGGATTCACTGGAAATTGCGTGTGAAAATCATTCCAAACTAAAAGGATAATCCACCACTGACATTGATATTGTTAAAATCAAGTGTCGTTATTTTGGATTTCGGCAAATCAAGCTTAGTGACTCTTGTTACTCGGCGAGCTGCCAAGAACTCTAACGGTATTTGGCATCAGTACAGGCCAAAAGTAGATTGTGCTGTCAGCATTTTCACAAGCCCATTACAGATCTTAAGAACCTTATCTAAATGTAATATTTGTTTTTATTAGTATTCATCTTGAAACAAGTGCTGGTGCTTTGTTACCACCTTCAACCTTTTTAGCAGGTCTATTAAAATGTTTCCTGTCTGCTTAAATCAAATAAAACTGAACCAACTCCAACTCCTCCAACTCTTGCAACTCTCTCCTGGCAGCCTGTCTGTTCCTATATTGTCTTTTCAATATTTTTTTAATGTTACTGTTTTCCCACATTTTGATTTCCATTGTGCATTGTTATATGATTTAAACTGTTATATTTTTGGTAAACTTCTCCTGACTGATACCTTTGGTACAGTGAGATCTGATCCCTCTACGCTAAAGGATGTAAGAGTGGAAAAGTCACAAAAACCTAACGTGGGCGGCCAAAATGTACATAATGTTAATAATCAGATTGTCTGTAACTAATGGCAGGTGTGAGCTCAAGAGGACTGAATGCTGAACTTTAGAAGGTGCCTCAATAAAGTATTAGCTTTAGCGTGTGCACACTTATGCAACCAAGTAATTGCACTTTTTAACTTTACATTTCCTCCATAACAGATGTGTTTGCTTTCTGTACAGGGCTGTTATCACATTATATTTGGAAAAAGATATCATCACATTATATTTGGAAAAAGATTTGTAGTCATTTATCAAGGTCACAAAAGCTGGCTTTATAAAAGGGGTGTGTACACTTACGAGAAGTCCTAAAAACATTCACATGGTGGAGATTGACCTCTGTGGAGAAATGTTTGTTTAAGCTAGACTTAGTCCAGTGAGAACACGTTTAACTGACCTGTAAAAAGACCGTTAAAGCAGGTGAAAGGTCAAATCTGGTGTTCTTGTGTGCAGCATTTTATATATACCAGCAGTGTGTGGTTCTGCTTTTGATGTCGCAGTGACGTGTGGCTGGTGCCAGCAGCTCAAAAAGTTCACAGAGAGGGTGTGAGGAGTCTCTGAAAATATTCAAGAACACTGTAATGAAATTTCCAGCTCCCCTCACTATCCTCTGCAGGGCCCTCTTGTCTGCCAGATTGCAGCTGGAGTACCACACTTACATACATCAACACACTCAGCCACTGCTCTGTAGAAAGTTGTAAGGATGATGGTAGTACGTGATATTTATTTGGGTTTTCTTGGAAAGTGAAGTCTCTGCTGAGCCCCTTTCACCATCAACCATGTGTTATTCGACCTAAACACACATAGATTTCCAGTCTTTAGACATATAAATCACTGCGTTAGTCAGTCCAATTCTTTTAACTTTCAAATGAAGAAAAGTCATAAAATGTGTGAGGCTACAAACGATTTTATACCATTCATACTTTATGTTTTCCAAGTCGCTGCCCTGGAGAGTGTTTTCACATTGAATTCTTGTTGTTTTAATGCGGTCTCTCTTAAGACTGCAGTCATGAATTCATATAAAGTCACTTCTTAGTGTTTGATGTTGGCTCTTTCTGTGTCTGCCCAGAGCGAAGACGGAGCAGATCGGGACAGTCCGGAGGAGGGGACGCCAGCCAGCCCCAACAATAAGCGAAGAGTCGGCCGCCCCAGCAGGAAACGCAAGCAGCTGCTTCCTGTGAGTACTGTAAAAATGGTCAGCAAATTCACCTTTAAACTCCAGCTGAATCATTCATTAGTTTATATTTGTTTTAAATCATTTATGTAATGTGTAAAGATGTTAAACAAGGATGATTGGTCTACAAAAAGCAGCATGCACAAGAATGAAGACTCACAGTTTCATTGTGTTTGACAGACACAATCTCCTCCTCGCAGAGGATTGTGTGGGTTGCTTTTTTTTTTTTTTGCTTTTCTGTGTAAAAGATTTTTTTGCCCCTCTACCATTCGTTTATTTAAGAACGGGTATTCCCCTGTGCGTTGACTGGTTGCAGTTGCATGCAGTGTGTAAACTCTTTCTGCAGATGTAACGATAACCCCTTGGCCTCATTATTATCAGCAAGTCTTCAGCAAGGCTCCAACCCCCACATTTTCCACTTGCCCACCTAAAGTCACAGTGAAACTGTAGTTAAAAGCATCTTGAGTAGCTGTGATGTGATCAATTTTCAAGTCGAGCAGAATATGGGGCTTGAGGTTTGAGTGGACTGTTTAAAAGCTGGCATGGATTATTAAATGTTTGGGGGTGTTTCGAGGCGTAAAGAGGAGAAGGCGTAGAAACTAGGTTTTGGTAATGTTTTTGTCAGTTAAGTTTCAAACACATGCCTCCTGATTAACATCTCTTCCAGCCACTCTAGCGTTTTTAATTACACTCAGCTGCCTTACTCTTGTTTGCCTTTGAGTTTTTAAACATATTTATTGTTTTACAGAAGCAAACACCCTTAGATTTAGGGAAAATTAACTGTCAATGTTTTGGCTATATTTTAAAATGCCTTTTTTACGTGAAGAAATGCCAAAAGTGAGTTTTTTTATTTTAGCAGAAATTTTACTTTCAAGAGTTTTTGGGGGGCTGCACGGTGGTGCAGTTGGTAGCACTGTTGCCTTGCACCAAGACTTTCTGCATGTTCTCCCGTGCATGCATGGGTTCTCACCGGGTACTCCGGCTTCCTCCCACAGTCCAACGACATGCCTGTTAGGTAAATTGGTCGCTCTAAATTGCCCTTAGGGAATGAATGAGTGTGTGCTGGAGATAGGCACCAGCTTCCCCGCGACCCACTATGGAAGAAGCGGTAGAAAATGACTGACTGACAGTTTTTGGAAGAGGAACTTTGGAGCAAATGGAAAAATCAAACACTTTATCTGTTTAAATTTTTACAAGCTCTGCTACACAAAGAACAAAACCAATGAAATAAATTACACATCAAAAATACTTCCTGCCATGAGTAACAAGAGAAAGCAATGGTTTACAGCGTTGTAAAAAAGTCTCTCACCCCTTATAGGTTTGTTTTGTTTTTGCTTTTTTGTTACACTAAAATATTTAACATCATCAAACAAATTTAGATGAAGACAACCTGAATAAATACAAGCAGCACTTTTTAAATGACGATTTCAATTAGAGGAAAAAAACCTTTCTGAAGCAACCTGGCCGTATGTGAAAATATAAGTGTCCCTTTTTTTACATCACGAATGAACTGTGAATAATCTCATTTTTGGAAAAGCTATCTGCAATAAAACAAGCCACACCCAGGCCTGCAACCTGAGCTTCAGATTCAAGAAAGAAGAACCTGTCTGACAACATGAAGTAGACTAAAAGGTCCCAAAACAAAACACATCATGCCCCAATCGAAAGAAATTTAAGAAGAACTTGGAAACAAAGTCAATGGCATCTATTTCTAAGCTATTTCTAAGGCTCTGGGACTCCAGTGAACTAAAGTGAGAGCCATTATCCACAACTGGGAAAACATGAGCCAGTGATAATCTTCAGAACCACTCCACTAACTGTTTACATAGTCTTAAAATATTATTCTTTGGTCAAAAATGCACAAAATATCACAAGAGGTTCACAGTGGTGAGATAAGGCCCATAATTGTGTCCTAAAACGCTGCAAGACTGTAAGTCAGCTGTGGACAACCTAAGGGTGTGTGGCTGTATTCTTGCATTTTGTGCAAATTATATGTGGCTTGCTGTTCCTTGTTTAGTTGTTTCAAACTGGTTTTACCCAAGATGATCTTGTCTTTGAAGCGTGGGATAGTTTGGGTATTAGCTGGTAGCCTTCCAGTCACCTCTTGTCTGCTACCATTAACTTGTTAAAGGTGTTTTAGAGGGACATTATTGTTGTCTATAAATGGTGTATTTGTTCAGATACTCTGTTTTTGGCAGTTCCTCTCATCCATAAATCTCTTACCATTCATTGTTTTGTTGCTCAGCTTGTGCCTTTTGTGTTGACCAAACTGTTCAGCAGAAGCTGCAAGTCAGTGTGGTGATTCAAACAGTCCCAGACAGAAGGAAGGAGCACCACTGCCGAAGAGTGTGTGTTTTTCCAAAAATATGTGTTTGTGTGTGTGTGTGTGTGTGTGTGTGTGTGAGGGCAGGTTTGATCACGCTTTGATGTCTGAGCTCTGACAAAGGTGGGCAGGATGAATGTGAGTCATGTCACACAAACATGAAGCACGCAGTTCAAACAAACGTGAGAAATACGTCTTCACATCTTTACCAGCACTTCTCCTCTGGCATTCTCTGTAATAACACTATCAGTCATAGAGGAACACAGAGGACACTAGCACACGTACAAGCAGAATGATGTATACAAGTTTTTAAGAGTGGAGATACTTTGTTTCTCCCTCTTTGTCTGGAACTATGTGTGACTTGTTACACATGAAAGGGTGTAGCTTGTGGCTTTTGCGCAGTCATTTTGGAAAGGTTTAAAATACACTAGTAACAAACTGACAAATAAGTTTTATATAGTAATTTTACTCGAAAATGTTCACAGTTAGATGCAGAGGTGGATAGAATTAGAGTAGCACTACTTTAAAGTAGAAGTAAGAGATAGTCGTCCAAAAATTACTCAAGAAAAAAAGGATTTCAAGTACTGAGTAACTGTTTGAAATTATATAATTACATAATGTGTGAACTCTGGTATTTTAAAGAATAAAAGAAGTATTATTATAAAATAACGCCTTTCGATGGAGTGGCGCTCTACCCAGAGTGCACCCTGCCTCTCACCCAATGACCATTATGGATAGGCTCCACTCGCCCGTGACCCTGCAAGGATAAGCAGGTAAAAACTTGGATGGATGGATAGAAAAACAAATTCAGGTACAAGAAACCCCAAATTTCCAAATTACAAAATGTCTCAACATAAAGCTTCAGAAACCATTACTTATAGGTAATATATGTATGTTAGAACAGCAAAACGTACATGTAGTGACAATGTATACGGCTTCACGGCCACACATGTGGCACGGCAGGCTCAGCGGATAGCAAATAACATCAGAGGAATGAAGCTTGTGTACAAACAAGACCTCATTCAGTGAATTAACTAGAGGTGAGTAGCCAGAAACTCAAGAAAGAGTAGCATTAATTTAAAATAACATTACTCAAGTAGAAGTAAAATGTACGGTGGAGTAAAACTACTCCTAGAGGTTCATTTTGTTTAAATAGTTACTCAAGTAGATGTAACTAGTTACTACCCACCTCTGGTTAGGTGTAATGTATACTTAGATGAATAATTCGTTTTTACTGCACAGTAATAAGTGGTTTGCATCCAGAAAAAAATTTAAATTCTTCAGACTTTGAGTCTAAATAAACAAGATCAGTTTTTGTTTAACCTTTGACACGTGTGTAGCTTGGGATGTCTTTTTTTAATGCATCAAATTTCTAACTTGAACCAAAAATAAATTGCAGAGATAATTTATAAAATTTGTGAATCCGTATGCGTACCACACCTGTCTGCATACGGATTAAATTTACACACAGCCTTGTTAAGAAACATCTTTATTTTGTGTATTCACAGTTTTCATGCATAGCATTGTTTTATTTGAAAAATGATATGACAATGATTGTTGAATCAGCTGTCGTGAAAACCTATCATGAAAAACGTGCGTTTGCACCAACTTAATTCGTCAAAGGAACTTAATTAGTGCTTTGATTGAATGTAGGTGGGTATGAAAGTTAATTATGAAGTAATCTGTGTTTCTCGTTCTTTGCTGTTGCTGCTGCCTAAAGTAGAGTGTGTTTTGAAGAGCTGCACGATATAAGGAAAACATTTATTTGAGATGTTGTTATTGTAATCATTACTACAATGATAGTATTAAACAACTTCTATTCTGTCATCCTGTGTTTCCATTATTCTCTCTGAGATTTAGCCTTTTGAACAGTATTATTTACATCAGGTGTGGGGATCAAGTTCATCTATGAGGCCAAATGTCTTATGTCTAAATGCATGGCATCTGAAATTATGGTAAAGCGAAAAAGCAAAGTATCTTGTCATAAATTTTCTCTGTAAATCCACAGTAAGGTTTTCTTACATTTTTCCTACATAAAACCAAAACTTTAGAACCTATCTGAACAGATTTTAACCAGTTTCCGCAGTATTGCCAACTTGCATCAAGCCCAACTGACATTTAGAAAAATATGTCAACATATTTAAAAGATGATACCACAGTCTTTCTTCTTTAGCAAATCATCAATAGTTTCTGATCCTTTACAGTCTCACAACGTTATAGCATCCACACCTATTTAAAAGATAATAGCCTACTAAGTACTAGATCTAAGCAGCCCTTTGAAACTTTGATAGACGCACAGTTTGACACTCTAACTCTCAGGAGACTATTCAACCATCAGTTTTAAAGTGCTATTTGTAATTGTGTTTTTTTCTGTGTGTATTTGTATTTCTGTCATTTCATTTTTCTGTATTTTGGTCTCCTGGCTTCAAATCCCAGCCCGAGGTCATATTGCATGGAGTTTACATGTTCACCTCGTAGACATGTGGGTTCTCTCCAGGTACTCCAGGTTCCACTAGCAGTCCAAAATTATGCATGTTGGTTTAATCAGTCTCCAATTTGAAGTGAGTTTGTGTGCTTGCATGGTTCTTGTCCTGTGTGTCTGTGTTGTCCTGTAATGAACTGCCAACATGTCGAGGGTGGACCCAGCCTGTCGCCCAATGATCCCTGGAGACAGGCACAAGCCACGATGCTGCAAGGATAAGTGGGGATAGAGAATGGATGGATGGATGGATGGATTTTGGCCGGTTTTCCTTTTTATTAATGATGATGGTGTACCGTATTTCCACATTATTATGTCAATATAAACTGACTTGAAGCTAAAACACTAAAATGCAACACTTACTGCTCAGATCTTATCGTAAAGATACAGTTTCATTTGTAGCTGTTTTTGTGATCATCTTTAAGACGTGCTTCATGGTACAATTGGACCTTATACTGTAAAAAAAAAGAAAATTGTCATTTAGTCTCAATCCTACGTTTTCAAAGCGTGACTCATGCAGAACACGCCCTATAAACGGCATCAAAAGAATGGTTTAAACACTGGTGATGTGGCTATTTACGAGCTAAAGTCAGAAACTATTAAGCACCTAAAGACAGAACATTTCCGTAGTAACTATAATATCAACATGTCAATCAACAATAATTAGATCTCTTGTCTCACTTGTCTACTGAGCCAACATACTTGTGGGATTAAACAACACGATCATTATCCAATAGGCAGTGAATTGCTGTAAGTGAAAAAGTTGAAGTGAGTCTTGTGTCTTTTTTTCTACGATGAGGTGGTTTATTACAAATTTAAAAAAAATTGGTTTAACAAATATGTTTAACTAATAGATGCTTTCTTTAATGCAACTTATTGGTTTATGGAGCGCTACTTACAGACTTTTTGTTCAGCATTCAGCTGCTTTTATTAGTTTGTTTGCTGGTCTTTAAACTAGCGGCTATATTTGGAAAACGACAAAGACAGAGAATGACACATAAAACCTGATGTGCAACTTAACTCTGCTTGTGATTTTAG
This sequence comes from Crenichthys baileyi, assembly GCA_036173005.1. Classification (NCBI taxonomy): domain Eukaryota; kingdom Metazoa; phylum Chordata; class Actinopteri; order Cyprinodontiformes; family Goodeidae; genus Crenichthys; species Crenichthys baileyi. The sequence continues at coordinate 825,485 of JAHHUM010001462.1, forward strand.
GTATAATTGAATTATTTTCACCAATCAAAATGAGTAACTTTCCAAACTTGTGTACCAAGAGTTTTACCAATGACTGTAAAAAAATATATATATATACATATAAAATATAAGGGAGGTCAATACTTTTTTGCCTTTAGGAAATATCCTTGGTTTGTCCAAGCTAGAAATATTTTAAAGCTATCTTCCCGTCTGGACTGTAAATGGTCTAAGTCATTTCCCCAGTGGGTTTATTTTTCAGACTTTGTGGCGACATCCATCCTTAATGTGCATCCCATAATTAATGTAAGATGGGTGAACACAGTAATATCTAGTACAAGTACAACAATCTGTCTAGTGGTAGATGAGCTTATTTGCACATTTTAAAGAGATATTTGTTTTTTGTGATTTGTTTTACTATTTGTTTTATTGATTCACTGCAAAACAGTTGTATTAGACTTGGTTTTAGTTTTATTAATGTAAGTAAGGATTTATTGATTTTTTGCTGATAGTTTGAAAACTGAGGTTAGAAAAAGCAGCTTTGGCTGCTGTAGACTTTGTTTCTCTAGTAATTATAAGTTTTAGCTCATAAACCAGGAAATAGTCAGACTGGATCTAATACCTAAAAATGAAAGATACTTTAAATTGCTTTCTTGCTAAGTTATGGGAAAACAAATATAGTGCTTGATGCTTTTTACATCGAATTGTTGGAATCCCTGGAAAAGGAGCATAAAACTCCCTCAAATAAATCCATCTTTTATTTCAGTACCTCACATTATAAAGAGAGTAAATATTTTCAGCGGGAAAATAAAATACATGTTTTTTAAATGAGTTAATGTTTAATTATATGCACTCTGCTGGTAATACTTTGTACAACCCCCTTTTACTAATAAGATATTAGTCTTCTATGAGGTTGGAGTAAGGTTGGAGCATACAAAGAGTTCCTCTCTGCACAATCTCTGGGGATTGTACCGATTCCTGTGTCTTATGATTTCTAATATGGCCAAGAAAGCTTCATTCTTTTGTCTGCTGAACCAGTTTTGTGTTGGTTTGGCTCTAGGTGTTGGATCTGTTTAAAAACCCAGTGACGACCCATTTTCAGTTTGCTGGTTGAGGCTATCAGGCTTTTATTTTAAATACTTTTATGATGCCATGCAGTCTAACAAGGTTCCCAAGGTTTTTGGAAAAGAAACAGGCCCACAGCATGACAGATCCTCTACCGTACTTAGCAATTTGTATGAGGTCTTTTTTTCCACATTCTTCTTTTATTTTACGCCAGATCCAGTGTTTGAGAGCGTTTGGTAAAAAGCTCAGTGTTATTCTAATATTTTAAAAGCACACAGTTCAAGTTAAAGTACTACTAGCATTTAACCAGCTACACATGTTTAAGCTTTTGTTGGTGAGACAGAAAACGCCCTGTTTTCGCTTGCCTCTGAAACAATTGGTTTTTGTATAGATAGCTTCTAATGGTTGCTATGGAGACTTGGTGACACCAAGATGCCCCTCATTGTTGCAGTTCTCTAACGGTAAGCTTTGAAATTTTATTTAACCTCCATTGTCCTCTCTGTGATTGTTTTTCCTAGTTTGAAGAGGGGCCCCTGTCTCATCATATTTATACCCCAAATGAAACAGGAACTCATTGATTACTAATCCAAAGTTCCTAGAGACTCTGATTAACCTACCTAAAGTAGGTAAACTATTAATAAAAAAAAGTTCAGTTACAGTTATTTTATAGTAATTGTTAGAGTATCAACAGTCCTGTTAAAACCGATGTTTCCTCCCTCTAGAGATGATGCTACTGCAGTTTAATGATTTATTTTTAATGCTTTTTGTTGACAGTGGTGCCAATATTTGTGGTGGGAGTTATATTTTAACAATTCAGAAGATACAGAAGATCTTTAATCTTCAGCTGTTTACCTATAATTCAAATGATAAATAACCCTCTCATTTCTGAAATATGTCTTTTCGTCATAGCTACAACACAGTATGGCTCTTCTTTACACAGCTTATGTTGTGGTTTTTGAAAACTATTTGAACAACAAAGCACTCCTCAGTCGCAGATTTATTACTCATGGTTCTGCTGAGGCCGATGTTTTTGTTTATTCCTTTATTTTGGGGCATTATTGTTTCATTGTATTCTACATCCTGCTCTCTGCACAACCTCCCCTCGGGTATCATCAGTTTGATTCAACCTCATGCTGCCAGCAGATTTCAGACTAGTGTCTGTCAGCTGTGGGCAAGAGTTGGGTACTTTCCACTCTGTCTGTCATTCAAGGTCCGGGCAGCCTTAGATACTGAGAAAAGAGGAAGTGAAATTCATTGAGGTATTAGACATAGGAGAAACAACTTGAACCAAGTCATGAAGGGTTATTTTTCAATGAAAACTGCTCTTATATGTGATATGTTGAACCAAAAGTATCAATGTGGTGAATGTTTGGTCATTTCTGTCATACTTATAAGCTGCATTAAGCAATATCCTGCAGTAGTTCTACGAAATCAAATTACCGGTACTCCCGTTTGGGTAATTGTTTTAGTTTACCTTCACAAAAATGAAACTCAACTTATGCACCTGCACCTGCAAAGAAAACTGCACAGCCAGCTCACTCAGTCTGGCTGTGCACTTCCTGTTCAGCTCTAAATGGCACATAGATGCGAAGTGGCTGAAGATCGTCGAGCTCGTGTAAATTAAAACAAATCCAGATGTTTTCTCGGGAGTTTTGGGGACCAAACCAGAGCTGAAATGAGTTTACATTGGACACATGGCCAAAAAGATGACTGCAAGCCCAGATTCCTCTGTTTCTGCTGAATGTGTAAGTAGTCAGTTGTTTGCCTAAAAGTTAGCTGTAGCAGTTTTTACACTGATGTCTTAAATTGCTTAATGCAGCTTTAAAATAATTTTGGTGCTAAAACCATAAATGCTAATGCCACGTGCTCATGTCTAGGCCACATGGTTGAAGATAGACAATATGTCACTCATCTGGTTTATTCATCCCAGGCTTGTTTTTTGCGTATTTTTAAATTATTTCTAAGCTAATTTTAAAACCACAAATGTATGTTTTACATAGCAAGTTTTTACGTTATTCAGCCACGTGGCTTAAGCAGTTGGATTTATTTGATTTATTTAGTTTAAATGTTTTAAATTTTTATTTGAAAGCTAAAGATCTTTTTCGGGTTTCTCCGTTATCGTAATATATGTTTATTTTTTAAGTTTATTTCAAAAGCAGCTTAATTTTGCTGCTTCTAACAAGTAAATCTGAGTTATTGTACCGTTTTTGTTTTTTTTTTGTTTTTTTGTGGTATATTTGTATTTTGAACAAGCTGTTTTTGTCGTAACATAGCCAGAGATCTGACTTGCTGTCTGTCAGGAAGAATAAAACTAATTGGGTGTACCGGAGACATAAAAAACAGCCGCCTTTTAGTACTGGATCCTGCATTAACTTTACAGCTGATACAGCTGGAAATAAGTGGTCTAATACTGTCTGTTAGTGTTAGACATAGCTGAATCAGTGATGCATAATGAATATGAACTTACGTGGGATAATTTAGGGCTTGAAAATGAAATGTACCTACGTAACAAAGCTCGTTTCTGTTTGAGTATCAGTGTGAAAAGTGTGCAGGTGTGGTTCAGTCTGTCCTGAGGCTTTTTCAGTCACCTTTCTTGTGCTCTCCCTTTTTACAGGCCTCCTCAGCTGTTCATTACAGCCTTTGTGGGCTTGTTAGTACGAGCTGCTGTCGCTGTAGCCTTTGAGCTTCACATTCGTCCCTGTTCTCTACTCTTTTAACTTCCCACCCATAAAACCCGTTAGCAGCACACATATATAAAATACCCCACTGTTCTTTTAGAACTTAAACAGAGAAAGTTTAGTAAGATTGATGCCGGTCAGCTAATAAATAGGCCTAATTAAGATAGCCTGGGTTTATCAGCCAGATATTTTCCAGCGGACTTACAGAACATGAAGTTAAAACAAGCTAACTTCCAAAACCAAGCAAATACCCTTTTATATTATCAGCAGTTTGTATCATTTAACATACCCCCAGATATGCTTCATCAACACTGGTAACAACTTCAATGCCACCCCCTTCTTATTCAGTAGGCTATGTGTGTTAATGGGAGCCCTGCTGGAAATACCTGCTCAGTGTTATGCTAATGAGGTTAGACTAATTAGTATGTGCAGGTATTGCTGTAACTCTTTTGCTCTAGTTAATTTGACTGTATGCATCCTACACATGTGCATGCATGATTTTGTGAATGTGGTTCCCTTTAAATTGTCTAGACAGGGTAGAGTGGCAGTTTTCTCTGACCTCGACTTTGCTCTCTGTTTCTCAGGAGATGGCGGCCTCTGACCCTTGCGCAAACGCCCCCCCAACTCCGCCTGAGGAGCCGGAGCCTTCCCCCTCCTCACAGAAGAAGCGAAGGCGTCGGAAACTAGAGCAAACTGAAAGGAATAAAGGTATAGGTTCATTGTGTAGTGATTCAGAGTCAAATTACATATCTACCGTTTTACACGTGTACAGTGCTGTGAAAGTATTTTCCCCCTTTACAGATTTCTTCTGTTTTTGCTATTTGTCTTAAAAAGATAACAAACCTGAAGACAAATGCGGTTTACAAATAATGATCTCATTTATCTGGGGAAAAAGGTTATCCAAAGCAACCTCGCCCCTATGTGAAACAGTCATTGCTCTTTAAACTTAATAACTGGTTGTGCCATCCTTTATGACAACAACTGCCCTCAATGTTTGCGATAACTGGCAATCAGGCTTTTATGTTGCTCTTGAGGAATCTTCGCCCACTTCTCTTTGAAGAAATGTTTGAATTTGGCCATTTTTAGAGGGCTTTCAAGTATAACAGCCAGTTTAAGATCATGTCACAGCATTACAATCAGGTTAAAGTCCAAACTTTGACTTGACAACTATAAAACCTTTCATTTTGTTTTGTTTCTTTTGATCCATTCAGAGCTGGATTTTCTGGTGTGCTTTGGTTTATGTTTCAGCTTCATAACCTAATTGTGCTTGAGATTAAGGTTAAAAGCCCATGGCCAGAAATTCTCCTTTGGGATTTTCTGTTACAGAGCAGAATTCATGAGTGTAGTTTGCATTTTGAGATCTTTTGGCCTACTTCATGTTGTCAGACAGGTTCTATTCAAGTGATTTCTTAACTTTACGGGTCTGGCAATAATCGAGCCTGGTTGCAGCTTGTGAAATAAATAAAGTGGTTTTTCGCAGTTAATTCATGATTTAATATAGGGGACAGTTACTTTCTCCACAGGTCTAGGTTGGTTTGTTTTTTGACTTGATTAATGTAATTATCACTTAAAAACAGCACTTTCCTTGCATTAAATTTTATCTGACAAAAACAGCAAAAACAAGAATTCTGTGTCAGATTTTTCACTTTATCATGCCTTAACTTGGTTTAAGATATGCTTGTCAGCCACATAACACTGATACGTTTCAGGGTGCTGTGCTTTCAGATATAGAGGCTTTGACAGAGTGATGAAAAGCATGACTTTGCCTCCTCATTAAACCTCTTGTTAAAATTGTATTAACAGCCCATTTCCTTTTTCCTTTTCTGCAGACGAGCCAGATGAGAGAAACTGCGACTCCCCCAGAGAGGTGGGAAAACACGTAGCCTCAACACTTTTGCTTATGCTTATTTCTATATGTGAAACTGATGCTGACTGCTGTGATGTTTTTTTGTGGGTGCACAGGGTGAGACTGGGAGGCTCCGTAGGAGGCCAGTCCCCAGAGTGACCTTCCAGGCTGGGGATCCGTACTATATCAGCAGGAGGCAGAAGGAAGAATGGCTCAGCCGCTGGAAGATGGAGGTGGGAGACAAACAGGTCCCTGTCTGTGTGAAGATATTGTGCAGTGCCTTGCAGAAGTATTCATCCTGCTTGAACCTTTTCACATTTTGCCACTTTACAACAATAAACGGCTATGTATTTTATGAGACTGACCAACACAATATAGCGCATAGGTGTTAAGCAAAAGGAGAAGGATGAACGGGTTTAACATTTTCTCTACTTGCACACCCCTCCATAAAAATCAATTGCCTTTGGAAGTTAACAAATAGAGTCCACCAGTGTATAATATAATCAAAGGTATACTGCACTGCATATCGTCATGAACTCATTATCCCCATAGTGAAACAAAGTGGTGGTAGTATTATGCTGTTGGGGTGCTTTTCATCAGCGAGGCAATGGAACTGGTCAAACTTGATGGCAAGAATGAAACTGGAGTTGAAGTTCATCTTCCAGCAGGACAGCACCTAACTTGCAACCAGTAATACATTGGAAGGGATTAGATCAAAGGTTAATCATGAGTTAGAATGGCCTAAAAAAAGACTTGAAAATGTCTGTTTACAGATGCTGTCCATCCCATCTGACTGAGCTTGAGCTATTTTGCAAAGAAGAATGGGCAAAATGTTGGTGTCTAGATATGCAAAGCTGAGCTGGTAGAGGCATACCCCGAAAGACCTGCAGCTGTAACTGCAGCAAAAGGTGATTCTACAAAGTATTGACTCATGTGGGCTGAAAACAAACTACAAAGTTTTTTTCATCTGTAAAAACATTTAAGAACCATACATCATTTTCCTTCGACTTCACAGTTATACACTACGTCGTTTTGATCTATCACATAAACACTCAATAAAAAACAAGTAGCATTAATACTTTTGCAAGGTGCTGTATATACACTCAGAGTCTGATTTTAGAGGATCTGTCAGCTCTGGAACATTTTGTATTAAGTGATACTTGGTCTTCTACAGCAGCTTGATTGCATCTGATATTAGCTGTGGTTTGTGTTTTTATGCACTGCTGAGTAGCCTAGTAAAGGGAAAATCCCTCAACTGTAAAGAAATAAAGTGCATCCTGGGCAGTATCGCAATGAGTGTAATTATTATTTGCAGTTTAATTTCATATGTCAGAGGTTTTAACTCACTATGTGTTATTTCTGCTTAATGTTTACTTCAGAAATAAAAGACGAAAACCAACCTAAATCCTAAAATGTTTGTGTTTTTCTATAAATTTCTGTAGTTAGCCACCGAATTGCACGAAACTCTAAACTGGAACTCTACCTTTGCTCCAACCAACTTGAAACTATACCGCTCCTTTCTGCTGCTGTTCTTACACTATTTGAGCAGCTTCACCATCTGGCATCCACCTGTAAGCTCTCAATCTTAGTTTCTCTAAGGGTAATATCCCTACCCGCTGCTCCCCTACTCCTAGATTTACTTTAGAAATGATGCAAATAGACTACTTACATATAATTTGTTCCATGCCTTTTTGCTGTTTCTACATATCTGAAGCATTGAAACATCCAACAGTCTTTAAGTAAAAGAAAAAAATCTCAAAATCTTTGAATAGAATAAAAAGTCTTGAATGGATATTTTACACAGCACAATCAAAACAAATAAAATAAACTTAAAATGTAACAAGACAATGTGTCATCAAAGCAACTGAGATAAATAGTACAGATACACACAGAATGAAACTGTCTGTCTTCAATGTGCTGCCTAAACCTAGGGCCCTACGTAATTAGCTTTCTCCCCCATGTTCCATTTTAATGCTGTTTAAATGAAATGTCATTTCTTCTTTTTCTATTTTAGGAAATTCCATATTTTACAAAGTAAGCATTCTTTAATCTAATAAAGTATGTATTCATGTAGTTGTGTGTACAGTTTCATTAGATTAAATTCATTTTAAAAGTGTTGCATGTTCTGAGTTTGTGGTTTACCAACTTACTCACAAAAAAATCACATTAAAAATGTTTTTTCTTAACAGCAGCCATTTTTTTTTGCTCCCCTGGAGTTTCTGGGCAGTGAAGTTTTCTGGGTTTAACGAACCTGCTATAATATTCTAACAATGTTTCATCTAAAATATGAACACCGTTCACATTTATTTCAAAATCACTGTCTGTTTCAGCACATAAGGCTACAAAAAGTCATCAGTTACCGTGCAACTTTTTCTTTTTGGTTGTTTACTAAGGGGCAAGGCTAATATTGGCTAGCCTCCTCTGTTTTGATATGCCTTGTTGATAATGCAGCTTGTAGCATGTTTTAATTAAGGTTATAGTTGATCACACAAAACACAGAAAGAGTTGTTATCCTGTTTTATTACCGAAATGCTTTTGTGTTGTAATTATTATTGATTCATGTTATAGCAGGGTGCTGTTCTGGGCTTAGGTCACTCACATGAATGAGACTAAGGTGTGTGGATGGAGTCTGGATTTACTTTATCTGAACTGTGAGGATTGCTGCTATAAAATATGAAGTATGTTGGATGGTTGATCAAAAAATTCCATATTTTCATTAATATTTCTATTTCTAAAAACGCTTTTTCTATAGTTGATTTACTGCCATATCTAGGCTCTGTGTTCATGGCTAAGTTAAATTTCTATTTTTAATCTCTGATCCTTTGTCCACTCTCAAGGGAGGACAAACAGATGGTGCGAATTGTTATTTTTTGAGATCATAAAATGGTAAGGAGTTTCTCTGATTGCCTGGTCTCTTGTCACTTTTTCAAAAATGTATAAAACATGACAAAAATAACTTACGTTAGTGTACAGTTTCTGGCTTATGACTCTCCTTCAAAAACAGTCCGATAAAAAAAGTATTCCCACCTTAGAGACAACCTATATTTTTGTTTTTGTGTCACATTTAAATAATTTACATTATCAAACAATTTCAATATCAGGCAAAAATATCATGAGTAAATACAAAAATCAGTTTCCAAATAATGATTTAATTTATTAATGGGAAAAAAGCTACCCAGACGAACCTGTCCTATGTTAAAAAGAAATGACCCCCGTTATCAAAATAATAATCAACTGTGATAACCACGTTTTAGTTTAGTTTCACAAGCCATGCCCAGACAAGATTACTGCTACACCAGTAGAACCAATACATCACTTACATAGAGCCTGAAAGACAACATGAAGTAGGCTAACACACCTCAAAACGCAACATGTCTAAAAAAAAATACAAGAACCCATGAGAAACAAAGGGATCGATATCTGTCAGTCTGAAAAGTGTTAGAATATATTTTTAAGGCTGTGGAACTCCAGAACCACCATGAGACCCGTTATCCACAAATGGAGAAAACATGGAACAATGGTGAACCTTCCCAGTGGTGGCAGGCCTGCCAAAGTTACACTGAAAGCATGTTGGCAGTTCACCCTGGAGCTCACAAAAGACCAACATGTTATGCACTTTGGGCCTCACTGACCTCAGTCATGGTCACTTTTTGAAAGGCAGTCATCTCATTATATTTCATTCAGAAACTAACACAACATTTCAGAAAAAGAGATCATACTGACAATCAAAAATGGTGGTTTTAGTGTGTTGTGCAGCTGGACATTGATAAAAAAGGCCACCAGCAAATCCATCTCTTAATGGCTCAAATTAAACAACACGAAGGTTCTGTAGTGGCCTAGTCAAAGTCTGAAGTTAAATCTGAATAATAGTCTATGACATGACCTCAAACAGACTAATAATTCCCAAAAGTATGGTTTATATTTTTATTATATATATGGTTTAATTTTGCAAAGAAGAGCAGGCCAAAACCCTTCCTCAGTGATTTAACAAACTCATTACTTGTTATTGTAAAGGTTGATGCTGTCAAGGGTGGCGCAACCAGCTTTTAGGTTTATGCCTGGTTCACACGGCAGGATTTTTATGTCAATTTCTGCCCCAATCTTCCCCTTCCGACATGCCCTGATTATTGTGATGGCTGTGAAGATAATTTTATGAGATAATCCTGCCGTGCGTGGTGTGTTAAGAGTGATCTGGTCTGCTCAAGTCGGGGATATTGAACATGTTGGATTCTCTTGATCCGTTATCCTATCGAGTGGGGTGTTCCCCGTGGGAAAATGAGCACGCAGCCTGTTGAATCTGACGTGTAGCCAATCAGAAAACGAGATGACGGATGTTCGTGTGCGGTGTGTTGTACACACTGTATGATTTTTTTATCGCCATGTGTGGGGTCTCTCAGGTTTTGAAAATCAGCCGACAATTTTAAATTCCTGCCATGTGAACCAGGTATTAAGGGCAAGTGCGTTTTTCACTGGGGCCATGTTGTTTTTGGTTATCTTTTCTCCCTTAATAAATAAAGTAATCATTTGATAAAGTGAGCATACAGGTTAAGACATTAAATGTGTTTTTGTAACAAAACCAGATGATCTTGAAGGTAAGCATGAAGGTAATAAATTCAAAATTCATGGAGTCAAAATTAAACTTGACATATTGACTCAATAGTAAAAACTAAAAAAGAGAATCTGGAAACAGGCAACTGAAAGCAAGACAAATCAGTTCAGTTATTTATACAGTGCCAAATTACAAAAATGTCATTACAAGGCAAATGGGCCCAGTTCAGTACCAGATATAGAGGGAACAGACCAGAAAAAAATTAAACAGATGATCTCATCAAACATCAAACACAAAACCACAAACCAACCATTTTCCTAGAAAAATCTGTTATTTAACACACATTTTTTTAAAATGTGTTTGAAATGGCATACATATGTTAAAGTTAAAAATCTGTCATCACTGTACTCCAAACATATTTTATTGACAGAAGAAATCCTGGAGACGTTTGAGTATGGGAGCAAACGTCAGTAGATATAAGAATGCAAGTATATATCGGTGGCTCCAGCAAAAAAAAAGAGAGTTCCTGAAAGAGACTGAATGGGGATGTGGTCATGATGGGGGTAGAGAAAGTCAATGAGGCAGATTGAGACTCAGAGATATGAGTGTGTGAGAGGAAGAAATGAGACCTTAGACTGACTGTTTCGACTGAAACCACAAGTGTTTGCTGTTTCCTCTGTCTCCTGTTTGACCCTGTCCTCCAGCGATCCATTTTGGAAGGGCCTAAACTTAGTTGAAAGTATTACTCTACATTAAATGGCTGTCTAAAAGAATGCAACTCTCCAAACTTAGTGGGATATACATATTGAAAAAACAGACTCTAGTGGGTCAAATTGATACCAGCTGGAGTTCAAATCACTGTCACGTTCAAATACTTCACGAGCTGTTACGAGCTTATGGTACAGATGGAGCGAGGGAAAGTTACCAACTTTCTGCACAGTTACCACAGTTACCAAGTTACCAACTTTCATAATGGAAGAATATAAAAACATTTACAGGTAAAATGCCTGATATTAAACTTGCACAATATTAGGAAATCATACAAGAATGATATTATTGGTAAATATTGCAATGAAATCCGTTTCTCTTTTGTTATTAGGATGTTTCAGACTTCTTCTTTGAACTTTAGCATCTTTGCTGCTATCATGTGAGTCAAGTGTGAGCATCAGACTGAATATCTTATTTTGGCATGCAAAGAGGTAACTAGTTGCCACTCCCAGAATCAGTTCAAGCCAGGACTTAGACACCTTCTGGCGGTCTCTGGGTGTTTTCTGAAAGACCGCAGGGGGTGTTAAGGGCAACTCACTGCTGGTAAATCTCAGAGCCGCCAACAGGAGAAGTGATTGTGTCATAATGGTCGACTTATGAAAGGGTAGGCCAGCTTTGTGCTAAAGGGTGTAATTTATCAATTACAGACAGTCTGGCCATATACATACCATACCATATTTATTTGTAAAGCACTTTAAGACAAACCAATAGCTTTATTAACAGTTAAAATTAGACAGGAAAAACTCCATCACATTGGATTTAAAGAAAATGCTCAAGCAAAACCTCTGGTATTTAAGCCCCAAAAATGGTATTATGCGTAGTCCTTGAGTACTCAAACATTTGAATGAACTTGTTGAATGAAGGACTGAATAGAGGCATTGAAAAGAAAAGGGTGGAAATCATTAATGAGACGTAACGGTTAAGTTTTGTGTGAAAAAACTGAGGTAGTGAAAGAAGACAGCCAATGGAAAGAAGATGTGTGTCTGTTTGACAGAATGAGAGAAAGGCAGTGAAACCAGTGACAAATACAGAGGTTAACCGGTTTCAGATTTCTGCTGGCATCATCAGGCAGTAAACCAGACAATTTTTTTTCCTGTTTTAGGTCTGTTTGCTAAATACCAGAATATGTTTTAGAGATTCTTTTCTTCAAACTAGTTTACATATATTTTGTTTGTATTTGGTAGAACTTCCTGTGAAACTGTATGACTTGACGCAAGCTTGTTGGGTATCCTTCCACAAACATCTACCATTACTCCCATTCCTCCTGACTGAACTTTTCAGTTTGGTCCACAAACTTTCTATGAGACTAATATCAGGGCTTTGTGATGGTCATTGTGGCCAAACACTTGAAATGCAAGTTTAATAGGATGACGGGACATGTCTCCAGAAATTAAGATGTTTGTCCCTGAGTGCATTTGCAAACTGTAATCTGGTTTTTTATGTTGCTTTTGGCTTGAATGGGTTCTTCTTCGCTGAGTGGCCTGTCAACCGATGTTGTTGATGTACACGTTTTACCCTAAAACATGTTCATCTGTTGGACACAGAACATGTCTCTCGGACCGTGTGATGGCTGGATGTTCCTGTGCTGTTTATATTTGCGTATATTTGTTTGAACAGATGAACTTTGCACCTTCAGGCATCTGGAAAATATACCTAAGGAGGAACCAGACAAATCTCTTCCCGATATCTTGGCTGATCCGTTCTGCTTTTCCCCTGTTGTCACACCAGAAGACAGTGTTTTTTGAGGTGTCGCCTCAAATAAATTCAGGTGTGCCTCCCTTTAGCTTAGGTAGTTCAAATTAACAGAAGCTTACAAAGCTGACCTAAAAAGAAAAAAGTGTAGTCTGATTTAAACACAGACAGAGAGAAAAATGGTTGTCTTTTTATAAAATGCATGTAAAAATCTGGTTTCAACTCTATGTATGTGCGTTTATTTATGTGTTTTAGGTTTTGCCTGAACTAATCCTGCTACCTTATCAACTCCAAGGCTCACCGAACTTTGACTTAAGTCTGCATACACACCTGACACACACACATACATAAACACTAACCCTAATTTGCATGTGTATGTCATCACTCCTAAAGCCTTCAGGCTAGCAAACACAAAACACCTCACCACCTCTCGGTGCCTGTGTATATTGTTGGTCACGTTAACATCTGTTAAGGAAAGGAGCCAGTAAATCACACACTTCACTGCCGGCCAATCAGCAGAGAGCAAAGAGTGCTTGAGGGCCAGTGTAGCCGAGGAGACATGCAGAAGGGAAGGAGTAGGAGGAAGAGTAGGAGGTGAGACAGAGACAGACGAAGAAAATGACAGAGAGGAAGAGAGCCAGGGAGGAAGGGTTACACTTGGAGAGCTACCATGTCCGGCTTGTAAGTGGCTTCTCCTTATTTCTTTCCTTTTCTTCATGTAGATGTGTTGCAGATTCTGCACAGACATAACTAGAAAAACATGCAGCCAATTTTTAGTTTTAAAACTGGAAGTGACACAAGCTGGTCTGTTCTCTCATGAGAACCTTGTTTTCAGACTTCCTTCATGAAGAAAAACGTGTTAATTTATCATTTTAAATTCTTTACAATAACCCATTTCCAAATGCCTCAACCTTTTGGGAAAGCTGAAGGGTTTAAGGAGTTTCAGTTAAAGGTTTTTGTTATCAGATTTAAAGGGTGTCCCAGTTTTTAATACTGCTGAGAGATGTATGCAAATTTTTATCAACTTTATTAACTCTTTGCGTACTAAACAGCTTTTTCCAGAGATGTCCTGGTCTATGAAATCTGTTGCATTTGAACATTTCTTGCATGATTAACAGGAGCAAAACAGTTTGGCATGTAATTTAAAAAAAATAACTTTCTTAAATCTTTAGACGTTATACAAATATATGTTGATTAAATAGTTTCTCTTGAAAGTATTGCTAAGGAGAGTGAAGCTTGCAGAACGTGACCCTGTCAAGCATTAGATTATTGTTAAACAACACTGAGTCACAAAAGCATGACTTTGCAGATTAGGCAGTTTTTTTCTCCGATTACGGCGACTTTTTTAAATCTATTTTCACTGTTTTATTTTTTCAAATAAAAAAAAAGAAAGTTGTCAGTTTGTTTTAAAGAAATGTAGGTCTAACATAGGGTGAGGAAGAGTTTCTATATATCTAAAGAATTAAACAGCAGAGAAATAATTAAAACTCAATAAATTTGTTTCAAACACACCCTGTACATATTTATGTTTTTTGTCTTTGAAAATAGAAGTTTAATAAAAATATAATTAATTTTTTTCTGGTACTACAAATGTAATTGCATCACCAATTTTATTTTAGATTTGCCCTGTAGACAAATTCTTGAAATTCTTCTGTGCATTTATTTTAAATTAGTAAATGTATTATTTGCTGGCTTAAATATTATTATTTTCATTGCAAAGATTTCAATGATAGAGGTTTGTTAATGACAGGGAAAAGATAGGACGTCACGAAATAATTACAAAGAAAATCAGATTATAGAATTTCCTAATTTCGGTAACCCTAACCTGCTTAGCTTTCATAATAAAAGACCAAAGCGGGGCATAATGGAAAACTGATTGCTTCTCTGAGCTGCAAAAGGTAGGAATTAAATTGCATTCACTCTGAAAGGGACTTGCTGATATGTTTATTGAAGTATATTTTTGTTGAGCAATGTTGAGTTCATCTGGAGGTTAGGGTCAGTCACGCTTGTGAACGTGAAGAAGTGTAAGAGATGGCTTATTGGTTGGGTCATAAGGTCAGGGATCAGAGATCAGGGGGTGGCACTAAGAGTGAAAACACTGACCAGTCCAAAGGGTTTGTCAGAGTTCAAAGTTGTAACTCACAACTTTGTAATCACTTGTACTTATCCCTTTTCAAGCTTTGATTTGCCCCTAACATTGAAGTACTCATTGGTCCTGTTACATATGCCCAGTTTGTTTTCTAGACACAACCGTTTGTTGTTTTACAGAAGGAAACTGTTTGATTCCCGAATTAACGATGTGTAGAGAATGAGATCTAGACTGCGAACAAGCACTCTCTCTCCATGCCAAAAAGATCACAATGTTGTAGTTCGTGCAGAATGAGGTTCCAGAATGTCTGGCTGAATTAACCCCTTAAGCTTCTGAGAAAAGTTGTCACCTCTTTACCCCAAAATTCCAGCATCAGTGGTACTTTCACATCCTTGTGATCCCACATGCTAAGAGTATTGCAAGCAAGTTGAATTATGGATTTATCCAACAAAACAAAAGGAGTCCATTGCGTTTCTTTTCATCTAGGATGAGCTTGTGCTCAGGAAAACCCTCTGCTTTTCTGTGCAGAATTGATGGCTTCCTACCTGCATAATTCTTGTTACATTTCTGTCAGTGGAAAATTATTTCCAGGCCATTTTGACTTCAGTGACCATGATAGCTTTGAAGTTCTTCATGCGGCATCTAAAAGAAATTTCCTTTTATGGCTTTTATGCATTCACCAAGACCCTGAATCTTTTTTTTTATTTTCCAAACAAAACACTGTAGAAGACTTACAACTATAATGCATTTTACTTGGATGTCATGTCATTCCCAGGTTCAATCTCCGACTCCAGGACCAATCAAACGCAGCATAAATACAAGTCATAGAAAAGTCGAAGTGTTAGTTTAAATGCTGCCCATGTGACCTAATTCATATTTCTTAAAGGTTATAGGGTCATTTAAAATCTCACAATCATCTAGCTTGTAATTTTGCAACATTTGTATTTGTAAAACAGTGTTATGCAATTTAAAATTCAGCTTCATCTGACTAATACTGGACTAGTGTCCAAGCCTGATCAGTAGCTCTGCCAATGCATGTTATAATAGGCATTGGTTACAAACTGTTTTCAGATTTTAGACATTTGGGTGTCATCAATTTAATGTGAAGTAAAAATGAGGTGTTTTTTGTTTTTGTTCTTTTTTATGTATTTTCATGTTTGTGATAAATTTAAAAAAGAAAATCTACTCTAATGTATTTATTGAAGCAAATTTTCCATTCACAAGTTACTCTAAGATGATTGGCTCCTTGGCTGGATGTAGCTGACCCACAGAAACTCAAGAAGATAAGCACACATTCGTCTGTCACCTGTGACTCATCTGTACACTGAAACGAGAAGAAAAAACATTTCTGGTGGATTTTTCCAGCCAGATGATGTTGCTAGGCAACAGCCATAGTGTCCTCCATGGAGGGAGACATTTGCCCCTTTTCCACTGGTCTCTACTCAGCGCGGTTCGGTACAGCTCTACTCGTTGTTTAGGCTTTTCCATTCATAAAGGTTACATGGAACCGTTGCTATTTTTAGTACCTGCTTGCTTGCAGTTTCAACCCTGGAAACTTGGTGTCAGAAGACTGTCGATAACTGACTGGGTAGGGGGCGGTGTCACTAGTCACAGCAAACATATTATGATAACTAACTAATATCTTCAACCGTAAAATTGTTGTATGCTGGGCTTATTTTATATATGATCACTATAGCAAGCTAGCATTAGGTAGCATTAGCTTACCCTCACACGTCTTTTACCATGTACCGCTTCATGGCTTCCCTCTCTCTGCTGTATTTATCCAGAGTGCTTCGTCTTGCCGCCCACAGTCTTCTCTGGCTCTTCTTTCACTCTGAGTCTTACAGCAGCCATAGAAAGACCAGTAGGTTCTCCATTGTTGCTGTGTTTGTGTCACATACAAATAACATCAAATTTTTCAGACTGTGGGGCCACCTTGCTATTGACGATCCTGGACACATCACTCAATTGTAATGGAAAACGAACTGAACAGTGTAGAGTAGAACTGACCCGAGACGAACCGCGCGGAGTAGGTTCTAATGGAAAAGGGTCATTAGGCTGATTTATTCAAGTAACACAAGTCAGAACCAAATCTTTCAAGGATACAGCCCAAATGCTGAACTGACGGAAACATGATCAAGTTTCTTTCTCAACAAGAACAGCAAATTTGTTTTAGATTGATGAGTCAATTAAAATAAAACACAACAGGCTGTTTTATAAATATATTTACGCTATATTGCTAACAGTCAGGTCCCACCACCAAATCAATGAGATTTGATGTTCCAATCACGTCCATGACTGCAGGTGTATAAAGTTTGGTGTGAGAAACATGACTGACCTGCACAGAGTCTTGACCTCAACCTTCTTGAACACCTTTGGGATGAATTAGAGCAGAGGCTGCAGTTCTGGTTTTCTCGTCTAACTATGAACACACTCCTAAACCTTGTGGAAGATGTTTACAGAATAGTTGAAGTTGCTACTGCTGGCAACGGTGGGTCCATCAACAAATTGGACCTTATAGATTAAGAACAGGATGTCATCAAAGTTCATGTAAAAGTAGACAGACAAATACTTTGTATATAAAATCCAGAGGTTTTTACCCCAGATGTTGAAAAGAACAGTGTCACATATGGAAATTAGCATGTTTAAGTGTGTGTCTGTGTATGTATGTTCCATGTAAAAGGGCTTTGGGATTTTATGAGGTCAGAGGTCAACAGAAGCAGGGAGGAATGACCTCCTCACCTCGAAGTCAAACTGTGGTGATCCACGATGCAACCCTAAAATTTTCCCTTTTACGATTTCTTCCAGTTCTACCATCAGCCATGCCTCTTTTCCAGCTTCTGTGCCTTTCTTCCTCTCCAGAGTAATGCAATAAAGTTTTTGTTTCTTCAGCTTCTTTCACACATTCAAAGTTACATTACAACTTCCAGCTCAGCTGGAGAACAACCACATGGTTCCGTTCAGTAGGGGAAAAAAGACATTTTAAGACAATAAAAACCTCGGGTTGAATCATCGAATCTTGCATCTGGGCCACAGTGCTTACAGTGAAGTAGCACATGAAGTATGTTTTATTCAGCTTCTGTTTATTTAACTGAGCTCAGCAATTAGATGTCTTCACATTAAGTTTAATTTTCTGTTAATGTTTAGCACTGCTCTCTAAGATAAACAGCAATTTATAATAAATTTATTTGATCTTATGTTAGGAGTTAACATAAGGTCTAAAAGACATTAACACGTTGAGGACGGTTACCATTACTAACGGCAGTACTAAAAGGCTGCCTGCTTGTCCTGCATGGTGCATGACAAACAGAATTAGACTCTTTAAATAGAGAAGACAGAGCCAGTAATAGGTTCAGCATCCTGTTATCTGCTGACATCCAACTCTTCGTTGTAGCAGCAAAGGTCAACGAACGTCTGACACACCTTCATATAATATGTAGTTTCACTTCTAGAAGCTTCCTCAAACTTCATTTCTTAACAGCTCAGTGACACTGAAAAATGCTAAATTGGTGTCTCCAGTTAGAACTTATGCAACCTTTCAGTGCTCTTGTGTGTTGCTTTCTCTGACCTTGCAGAGATCAGATATTTATTCTCTGAAGCGCCAATCGCTGATCAGGGTCGGTCAAGTGTAAAATCGTCTGATTCCAGTTGCCAGTCAGTGCATTTCACATTAGTGTACTTAATGAAAGCTGTATTGTTACCTTTAAATGGAATCAACAATAAGCGGTTCAGTTTAATTAACAATTTCCTTCCCTGATTTTTTTTAGGCTATTATTCCTCAGTCTGGAGTAACAGAAGATTTGTATACATAGATAGCTGAGTATGTGGTGTAGAAATAACGTAATAACTTTGCATGACGTTGTAGAATAGAAAAGGTTTTCAAGTTTACTGGCGACACAACATATTGTTGGTGACCAAAGTAAGGCTGATATCTCCAGTCTTCTATCTACAACAACACATACTTGTGTGTGTTGTTGCTTTATTCTGCAGCTGTTATATAAATGTGGCTCTTTCAGGTTTAAAGATTTGCTCAAAAAACAATTGGATCAATTTCTAAAACACAGGTTAAAGTCTCCAACAGACTCTTAACCAAACTTTAAAGTAGTGGATACTCTGTTATGGCCTAATAATAAAACAACAAAGCAGTAATATGATGTTAGCACAGCCAGCCTAATGGCTCCCTTAATAATGTAATGGACATGTAAACTGCTAATAACTGTTGGGTTAATCTTTAGGAGCAATATAAATCCCAGAGTTCCACTTTAACAGTTTTATTCGGATATCATGACCTTTTGAACTTATGTGGTAGAATCAAACTTGAACCTTTCATATCTTCTGTCTTTCTGCCTTATACTCAGAACGCCCCACCTTCTCTCTGTGCTGTTTTGTCCACATTTATCATATAATCCCATTTACTCACTCGCTGTCTTCCCTCCCTCCTTCCACTTCCCAAGATGAACCCGTTGAACTGTATTGCCACTGCGCCCGTTTTCTCTGCACTCACTTCCTGTTTGGAGGAACAATTAAAGGACTGTTCCTGCTCCTCGGGTATCATTGGCCTTGATCTGGAGCAGCCATCGGATCAGCTGAAAAAACCACAGAAAGCACAACTCAGAGACCTTTGTGAAGAAGAGATTTTAGATTAGACCAACAAGAGTAAAACATGAAGTTATAATGAGGCACATGTCAGAGACAGTAGAAGGTGTAGTATATTATGGCTGATGCATATGATGGCAGGAGCTTTATTTTCTGCAAGTAAAATACAAACTAATAACAGAGTATCTGTTCTTTTAGACAACACATTTCATCTCCATTGCTTAAGAATTTTTTATTTTAATTGTTTGACAGGAAAGCAGTATTATTATTTTTTAACTATAAAAACATTTAAAGATTTTGAGTTTTGGTGGAAATATTTGAAATTATTCTAACTTTGTATCTCAGCTCAGTTCATGAAGTATTACTTCTGTTTCAACCTTTTCCAACCTTATGCCAATATAAGTACAAAATCATCAATCATACTGTAAAATAGGCCTTTTGGTATAAAATGCATTATCATAAAAATGTATTCCATATTTACTGTTATCATCAGAAATTACTATTAGAGCCCAAATTTGATGATGAAAGAAAAATGTTTGTGATTCTAGGAGCTGTTTCTGTTCTTTTTCCGCAGGCAGAGCGACGGGCATACAGAGAGGCGGAGATTAACATGATGGACGACCTATCAGAAACTGGCTTTCAAAAAGAGGAGGAGCCAGCCAGCCCGGGCCCTCCCCCTTCACAACAACACACAGATCCGGCCTCTCCAACGGTTGCCGTGACGCCGGAGCCAGTTGCCAGAGGAGACCAGGCTATGCCCAGCGAGATTGAGTACCAGGTAAGGTGCATAAATAATAATTACCAAAATATTTGTATTTTTAAAAACTAGAGCTAACAAAAGATCATCTGTAGGTTCCAAAAATTAGCTTTTGTTTTATTTACAGAAGATTTGCACTTTTTTTTTGCCTGTTACAGACTCAACATAAAAAAACTGATTAGATTTGAGTTGATTTCAAATTAAAAGTTGTATTTACTGCAATAGTTGTTTAATCAAAATTGGTCAATAGAACCAAATCTATTGGAACCTGCCTCCCATCCTGGAGGGGGAGGATTTCTGGAGGAGGTTTAAAGGGGACAAAGGTCAGATATTCCTGAGGCAGAGGAGCTTGAAAGGACTTGTAGTTGAAGAAGACCGTTTTCTGGTTAATCTGGTACCTTACAGCGAGCCTGAGTTAGTAGATGAGAGTAGGAGTTGTTTTTGCCAGTCTCTAGTGTGGGTGAAAATCGTGGCAGCAGTATATTGGTCACGTTTCAGTTTGTTCAGAACTTCTCTGGTTACCAATACTGTTGGCCAGGTGGGAGGTGATGAATATGTTGATGAGTAATATGTTCTTTGGCATCTTGTTGTGGTTGTTTTTTTTGTCTTTTTTGGCTCCAAAGCCAAAGAGTTAATTAGTTCTGCTTTTCTAATTCATGTATGGCCAATGCCTAAACCAACTGAGTGATTTTATATCTGCAAAGTTAGACATGTCTGTTTACAGTACATTGCAAAGCTTCATACCTCTTGAATTTTTAGTACATTTTGTCACGGTACAACCACAAACATATATATTTTATGGGGATTCATTGAGAAGTAGTGCATAATTGTGAAGTGGAAGAAAAAGGTATGTGGTTTTCAAAGTTCTTCACAAAAAAAACAAAGAAAAAGTATGAATTTCCCATAGCTCACAAATAAAAATATGAAGTGTGGAATGTGTTTATAATTACACTTACACCCCTAAATAAATGTGCAACTAATTGGTTTGAGAACTCACCTAATTATTAAATAAAGACAGATTATAAAGCTGTAGAGATGTTTAAACCAGATTTCAGGCATAAAACAACATCCCAGGTATTGAACATCTCACAGTGAGCTATTTGATTCATCATCCAAAAATAATCTTAGAATTTCTCGAATTCCAAGATTTTTCTCTAAGAGAGCTCCTAAAATAAACAAATGTTAAGAGTAGTGAGGAGGATCTTTAGTGAGCCTAAGAGTGTCTTAAGCAGGCAAGATGGCAGAAAGACTGAGAGAAAGAAGAGAAATTCTTCATACAATGAAAAACAGTGAATTAATAAAAAGCTACCGGCTCGATCGCGCAGGGGTCCAACCCCTTAATAGTTGAATAAATGAGCACATAGACTTCTATAACAATCGTACAATTAGAGTAGAATTGAGATAGGATTAACCTTATCGTTTAATAAATAAAATAGTTTAAGCAGCAGGGCAGGTTAAAGGTGCACCTCTAGTACGGTAATATTAGGAAGGATGAATAAATTATAGAAAAAATTTAAAATAACCACGAATAGTGAACAAAATTACAAACAGAAATTACAGAATTATTTAAATATTTAAAGACTGTAAAATGCTTTCAAAAAAAAAAAAAAATATATATATATATATATATATATATATATATACATAAAAACAAATTTTAGACAAGATACAGTACAATGATCTAAGCAGTGTATACATATTAGGAAAATGTAAATGAGGTGAATCAGTTATTTGCTGTATTGTCCATGATAATGTCAGCAGCCTAAACTGTCATCTCCAACGCTCCCCGTCTGTGGAGAAGTTCTCTGGTGCTGCTATCTCCTCTCTAGCTTCTCACTGCAGCAGGAACCACCAGGTACCAGAGCTGCTCACATTCCAGGCTGGTGGTGAAAGCAGAGGGAACGAAGCATTGATCTGCTGGGAATGTCTGTTGGTTCCCACCGTGATCCCAGGACCAGATCTACCTTTCAACATTCCTCTGTTCTCCTCGACCAACAGGCTCTGCTCCTCTGTTCAGATCGCTTTTCTCCACCTTTTTTTCTCCGTTTTGTTTTGGTCGTTTTACCAAACCAAACCTCATTATATAAGAAGGCAATCACAGCAAAATGCTGACTCTTAATATTAATGTGAAATTAATTAATATGAAATAGATGAAGCAGTAAAACGACCAGCATGGGGAGTAAACATAAGAAAATCACGATTATGATGAGCATGTAAATAAGCTGTGTGACAGTTTAATTTTGCTAAGTTTTTTCATCATGATTTACACATTTCAGAACCCAGTCTAAATTCTATCATCAGTTATTTTCTCTCCATTGATTACTAGGAGCGCTTTTTTTTTTGCTGTCTTTTAACTACCAATCACAGCTCTTAGAAGACAGCGTCACACCTTGCAGCGGGGTCAACAACACCTCCTCACTAAGACAGGAATCTCTGTCATCTCTTCGCTCAGAGTTGCTCTCAGCAGAGAAATTAATCACTCTAAAGCTACGAGTCCTTGCCAAGAATGTTTAGGCTAAGATAGAAGCTCTCTGAGAGGACTCTGAGGCCCTGGTCTTTATAGAAGAGTGGCAATAAGAAACCCAATGCTGAATAAAACTCAGTAGATGTAATGTTTGGAGTGTGCCACAAACTATGCAGAGGATAGAGTAAACATATGGAAGAAGACTCACTGGTCAGATGAGTACAAAGCTGAACCTTTTTGCCTACATTAACAATGCTATGTGTGATTGAAATCCATCACAGACGCTTCCCATCCAATCTGACTGTGCTTGAGCTGTTCTGCAAATAATGGGCAAAAGTTTTAAATTTAGATGTTAATGGCTGTTAGAGACATACCCCAACAGACTGTAACTGCAGCAAACAGCGGTTCTACCAAGTATTGAGTCAGGGAGGCTAAATACAAATACATGCCACACTTTTCAGATTTTTGTTGGTAAAACATTTTGAAAACCGTATATACACCGCTTTTACACTGTTATGTTACAATGTAAAAGCATTAAAAAAGTATTGACTATTCTGCATTTTCTATAAAAATAAAAGGGACGTTTTTAATGCTGACTGGAGTGGCGCCTTGACTTCTGTGTATCTGCTCAGGATGGTCGGGGTTTTGGCATTGGAACTTTAGTGTTTGGGAAGCTGCGAGGTTTCTCTTGGTGGCCCGGACGGATTGTTTCCTGGTGGATGAGTGGCCGGAGTCGAGCTGCGGACGGCACTCGCTGGGTGATGTGGTTTGGTGATGGAAAATTCTCTGTTGTGAGTATCTTTAATCTTATCGGTCAATACTAGAATAAAAAGTCAAACATTTTTTCTTAAATTGTTGCCCAACACATTTTTCTGTGTTTATTCAATCCCGTTCAGTAGACATAGAACATGTTCCTTTTCTCGGATCTGTTTTAAGATTTTCTTGATTCTTTTCCCTTTTTTTGACCTCTTGTAATGAAAAAGTTTGGAGAAGTGATGTACACCAAGCCTTGTTTTTAATTTGCAGTCACTCTGATGGATATCAATGCCTTGAATGATTTGTGCCTCTTTTTAACTTGCTTTTCAGGTTTGTGTGGAGAAGCTGATGCCACTGAGCTCTTTCTCATCTGCTTTCCACCAGCCAACATACAACAAGCAGTCCATGTACCGGAAGGCCATCTTTGAGGCTCTGCAGGTAACAAACCCACTTTTTACGTCGTGTTCTCATCATTAGGGAGTGTGTGGTTGTGAGTCATATTTTACTGACCTGTAAGGTGTGGGCTTTCTTCCTGTAGGCACTCATACATCTATAATTATACACACAAAAAAACTATATAAACGTGTAGCCTAATGATCAGTCATATCTTATGCAACATGATCTACCAATTTATGCTGAAAGTAGTTATTATTTTTGCATCTGTGGAGGTGTGTTCTCCAGTTCTGCCCACATTCTGTGGTAACATGTGAATCCAGCAACTCAATCTGTAATTTAGTGGGTGTGTTTTGCAAGTGATGCAGTACTTCTTGTGTAGTTTTGTACTCTTACTGGGAGGCGTAAGAAATGCAATATTCTTGTTTATTTGTTGACGAATGGCTTTCGATTTCTTATTAGTATGAGGGTAAAGATGCCGAAAGAAATAAATGTCAACATTATGTGTTTGATTGTGTTCAGGTTGCAAGTGTGCGAGCTGGGAGACCAGTTCCTTCCTGTGATGCGAGCGACGAGGCTGAAGGTGTAGAACTTCAGACCAGACAGATGATTGAGTGGGCCATGACCGGCTTCCTGCCCAATGGTCCACAGTCACTGGATCCTCCAGAAGGTGACCAGCTGCATCTTCTCACATGCACACTCAACCTGCATCCGTTAGTAATCACAGTAGACAATCACTAATCAATAGGAACACATCATTATGGTTGGGTTAAGAAGAGAATCAATCTTTCTCCGAACAGGTTTGGTCACACTTGGAACACCGTTGATCTAATATGAGTTTTGTTTCTGTAGAGAGAAAGTTAGTCACATGCTCACCGCATTTGGCTAAAAGCTAATTAAACCGCAGCTAGAAGCACTTTGGTGCAGCCCTTTTTACAAAGAACACTGACTTAGAAATATGTATTTGCATAATTGTGTAGCTCATATAAGGCTTGCCTGAAAATTGAACAGACGTGTGAAGTTTTATCATATTCTGCGACCAAATCATTATGACTAATTTATGCTAACTATATAGTTTCATGTATAAATATTAACTGGGGAGCCCCTGTGATTTACTCTATTAAGAAAGCAAAATGATTTCTGGTGTTCCTTCAACAGGATTTGTTTTAAAGTGATATTGAAAATACATACAGAAGCACCAATATGTGGATTCTGTAAAGATTCGATCTGCCAATTCCAGACATCTCATCTCTATTGGTTGTGAAAATGGTCGTGGGGGTTTAAAATAAGAGAAACCATGGTAAACGTTTGTCTTTTCATCCACAGAGGAGCAAAATCAGTTTAAAGAAGGATACCTAGAGATGTTGCCAGAGCCGGAGGCTGCATACACACCTCCACCTGCAAAGAAACCGCGCAAGAACTCAGCGGAGAAACCAAAAATCAGAGAGGTGATCGACGAAGGGACTAGAGGTAAAGCAAGCAAACACATTTCATCCAGATTTGCTCATTCTAGATATTTTGTCCTAATTTTTTAGATCCTGAAATTTGCCCCCATGTCTAAAACTTGGGGGAAAAAAGTTGTGTTTTTGTTTTGTTTACTTTTATCTGCGTTGTGTTATGTATCTTCAACACATGTGTTTTCCAGAGAGACTCATAAATGAAATCAAAAAGAAGACCAGGAATATAGAAGGTAAAAAACGTCTAAAATAAGCCAGGTACTGCTATATGAGGTATAACTGCAAAATAAATGGATGTTTTAGTATCATTCAATTTAATGTGTTGTCTAATGATTTGTAACACCAGCTTTTACAACCTGATTTACAGCTGTTATTCATGAAGCTGTCATTCCTGGCTAAATATTTCCTCCTTCAATAAATATGTGACTTTTCTATATTTCTTCCTTAAGACTCATGAATAATGCATTATAATACGATAATTAGGCTACTACTTCTAAGTGTGCCTTGTTGGGTCAAACGTGTTCAGTGAAGCTTAAAGCTGCTTGAATTAAGATTTTAGTTAAATATAATTTTCTGTTGTTTCTCACAAAAAATCATTTGCATTTGTATTTCACAGTTGAATCATAATTAGTAGCAAATAATAAAAATTCGTTAGTAATCAGAGACATACTTTCCTGTTGACGTATTTTTTTTTGTAGTTTGGGGCAGTAAGTAAAAGTCTCTAATGAACAATTGTGTCGCTTTTCACTGGTTGTCCAGAAATCTGCATCTCCTGTGGGAGCCTCAACGACTCTCTGGAGCATCCTCTCTTCATAGGAGCAATGTGCCAGGGCTGCAAAGTAAGAAACCTCTTCTCTCTGACAGAGGGCGCTATTGCTGTAGTTTAGTTACATATTTATATTGCGATGATTGGGTCAAATAGAACTGGAGTCGTGTACAGTCTGGAATGTTTGGCTCTGATAATTCTCCAGGTCTGGATAAGTATGGAAAAAGGACAACTGAGTACAGAAAAATGTTTTTGTTAAACATGCGGGTCGTTTTGGGTTTGGAGTTACAGGATTTGATTGATCCTGATCAGGATTTTAACTGACAACTATCAAAATAATAATCCAAAGTTCCCAGTGAATCTGTGTATTAATAATACCAGGGGTTAAAAATGGCACATTTGAAGACCTCTGGAAGGTTGTGTCTGGAACAGCATGATATTTCTTATGAAAAATTTGTGGGAACATCTCAGATTTTGGTATAGATCTGATCTAATTCCCAATATGAATCAAAAGCTAACATCAGCATCATGTTGTTTATAGAAATTTGATTGTGGAAAGGTTTTTTAGGCCTGACACTGAGCTTGTTTCACACACTCGACACTGGGATGAGACCAGCCTTTTAGGAATCATACTGTGGCTGTTTTCTGTGTGCAAAACGTTGCTAAATTTGTATTTTCTTTTAAAATTACCTTTGTGACAAACCTTGCAAAATGCATAAACGTGGGATTTTAAATCTGACACTGGTTTGTGCTTTAATAACTTTGCCTTATTTGCTTTAATGACTTAATGAATAAATCAGTTAAATAACAACAGTTGTCCTTTGAGAATAGACTTCAGAAGTAGAAAAAGTAAAAAAAAAAAGCCAGTGTTTCTCAAAACTATATCAAAATATTACAAAAACACAAAAAATATAAGGCTCAGCTTCTTAAGTTTGAAATACTGCCAGTTTTTCTTTGCATGTTACTTTAATTAACAAATATACACAAATTTGATTATGAAATTTTGCCAGTAGATGAATTTTAGTTATTAACTGCTGTTGGAAATATAATTATTGGTGCTCCTGTCTTGATCCTGTTATTCCTCAACAGAACTCATTCCTAGAGTGCGCCTACCAGTATGACGACGATGGCTACCAGTCCTACTGCACCATCTGCTGTGGAGGGAGGGAAGTGCTCATGTGTGGAAACAACAACTGCTGTAGGTCAGTAACAGAGCAGCGCGCTGCGCCGATCCGTCTTGCACTGACATGCAGCAGCTTCTTCCTGTGGCCAGGAGATGGTTTTGGATTTCACATTTACAGACAGAGTTTATAAATAAATGTCAAAATCTGATTTGTGGCTGTCTTTATGGGAAACCGAGTCAGCCAGCTCATGAGGAACAGATTTATTTATATGAGTGTAGAGTTTGTGCTTAACTTCCAGACTGAAAACACAGCAGAAATCAGAAATAACAATAATAAACCTGAGCCTACAACGTAAAAAAAGTGAGGGATACATCTGAACTCGCTGATCTGCACTGCGTGAACTACTGTAAGAGTAATTTCAAGCATTATTTATTAAGGTTGTTGGTAAGGGCTAATATGAAAAACATTTTTTACAGAAAGAAATCACTTGCACTTGCGGAGCCCCGTTGGTAAACAGTTTTGGAGCTATATTTCTGGAAAGTGAATAAACAGTGGCTTAAACACTGCTTATTCTCCAGCATATTTCTAGTCAACATTTTCCTATATTTAAACTGACTTTGTCGAAGACTTTGAGTGAAATGGAGCAACTATGAGGTTGCTGTGGGGTTTCAGTTAAAAAGTGGAAAAAGTGAGTTAGAGGCTCAACCAAGTAGTGATTTAATGTTTGTTCTTCTGTAGCCATGAAAGGCTAGTGTGTGAGCTGAGAAGTGATGTGCTTTGATAAATTAGGGAAAAAGTAAAAAAAACAAAAACAATCAGTAGTAGGGCTGCATGATATGAGAAAATCTTGCAATGGTGTTAATATTGATAAATATCACGATGACAATAAGCCTATTTTCTTCTTTCCTCTCTTTCTCTTTCTGTGCTTCCATCCCTCTGTGACTTTTTTGGGTTTTAATTTTTAAAAGTCCTTTGGCCCCAATTTGAAAAATTTAAAGCCCTTATATTACAGACATTACTAGTTTTTTTATTGTGCAGCCCTTAAAAAGTCAGAATTTTTTATTTTAGCTTTAATTTTTTTTTCTTTGGGGTTTTATTTTTCCTCATTTTTTAGATTAATTTTTAGGGTTCTTAAAACATTTTTCCATTCATCCACCCTCCATCTCCTTTTTTTTAGTTTTTTTTAAAAAAAAAACCTTATTTGGGGACCCCCTGTAATTTCCTGTGGGAAAAATCTACGTGAATTTTTTATTGAATTTTCTGTTTATACTTCCCAAAAAGGGTTTTAAAAAAAACTTAAAAACTCAGCAAATGTAAAATCTGGAAAAGTGTGAAAACGGAAAAAGGGAAAGTGTGGAGGAAACCCCGTCAGATGGGTGCGATGATAAAACAAAACTTAGTGTAAGACTAAATTTTCCCCAAAACAGTCCTTTAATGAGGGGTGTCCCCAATCTTTGGAAAAAATTTTGTTCCCATGATGAAATTTTGTGTGTTTTGGGGTGTGTGTGTGTAGGTGTTTCTGTGTGGAATGTGTAGATCTTCTGGTGGGAGTCGGCTCAGCGGCGGCAGCAATCAAAGAGGACCCCTGGAACTGCTACATGTGCGGACCCAGGAGCACCTATGGATTACTGCGACGACGGGATGACTGGCCCATCAGACTACAGCATTTCTTCGCCAACAATCACGAGCAGGAATTTGTAAGTCTTTGTCTGTGTTAACTTAGAACACATAAATTGTTTATCATGTCTGCCACACTGGTTTAACTGGATGACCTTGGATTTAATCTGGAATTATGTAAGTCGCAGTAGATGGAAGAGCTGTGACACATTCATTGGAGGGTATACTAATAGCAGCTTAGTTAAACAGCAAGTATTTATCTCTAAGCTCAGCATACATTGCACTCAAAAGCTTATTAGGTCTAATTTTTATATTTAACTGACACCAAAAGAGAATAAATTATTGATTTTCTTCTGCATGTTTTAAGAGCTGAACATCATTACAAATATGTTTTTTTCTTCTAACCATTAGATTTCATATCTAATAAAAATTCCTCCTCCTAACTTTCTTGCAGGAACCCGCCAAATTGTACCCTCCAGTTGCAGCAGAGAAGAGGAAACCAATCAGAGTCCTCTCCCTATTTGACGGCATTGCTACAGGTTTATATATGCAAAGCTGCAGAAATCTTCACATGCAGTTTGCACCAAAAAACTCACTTTTGGACTGATGATGATACTTTTCTGTAGTTGTGTCAAAACATTGTATCTGTTCTTTCTGGTCTTGTGTGTTCTGCTCAGGTCTGCTGGTGCTGAAAGATTTAGGCATCCAGGTCGACAAGTACGTCGCATCTGAGGTTTGTGAAGACTCGATCACTGTCGGCATGGTTCGGCACCAGGGACGCATCATGTACGTGGGGGATGTACGCAATGTAACCCGCAAGCATGTAAGTGAAGGTTATTTATGTTTGATTGAGGAAGAAGTAATCATCAGTCCACCAGAGACCTTTTAAACCTCTGTGCTGACTTTAAGTGGTGCCGTTTCCTCTGTCAGATCGAAGAGTGGGGACCATTTGACCTGGTAATCGGAGGAAGCCCCTGTAACGACCTCTCCATAGTCAACCCTGCAAGGAAGGGCCTTTATGGTAAAATTATCTGTTCTTCTAATATGTTGGTTGATTTTTTTTGAGAAATAAAATCTAAAACACCTGAGCTTCATCCTTGTTCTTGTAGAGGGCACTGGGAGGCTGTTTTTTGAGTTTTACCGTCTGCTCCATGAGGCTCGACCCAAACCGGGCGATGAGCGGCCGTTCTTCTGGCTCTTCGAAAATGTTGTCGCTATGGGAGTCAGTGACAAACGTGACATCTCCCGCTTTTTAGAGGTAAAGCTCAAATTACTCTGAAAGTTCTTAAGGTTTCTTAACTAATTAGACAGCTCATTAGACTGTCTTTAGTGAGAATTAGTCTTACACCTAAGCTTTGTTTTATCATCGCACTCCATCTGACAGGGTTCCTCCACATGTTGCTTCTCAGTATTCACTACTTTTCCAGACTTACATTTGCTGAGTTTTTAAGAGGTTTTTTAACCCATGTTTGAAGTATAAACAGAAAATTTCCATATGAATTCACTGTAGATATTTACACAGGTATACAGAGGTCACAAATAAGGATTTAGCAAAAACTATAAACTAAAAGGAGATGGATGATGGATGAATGGATGAACTGTGTAAGAACCCTGAAATTATCTGAAAATGAGAGCAAATAAATCCCAAAGAACAAAATTAAGTTCTTAATCTTAATTCAATGATTGATTCAAATAAAACAGTGAAGTAAAGAGTTGCTATTTCTGCCTATTGTTGAGGTTGGAAGACAATAGTGACATAATTTTATTTTTTCCCAAAACTCTAAAAAATAAACTCTGGTGCCAAGCTGCTAATAAGAAATTACATATTTGAGTAAAGCAATTTCACAAATCCTGCAAAGGACTGGTGACCTGTCCAGGGTGGACCCTGCTTCTCGCCCATAGACTGCTGGAGAGAGGCACCCTACTTCCCTCCCTACTTCCCCCCCATCCTTATATGCTTTCCTTCTTCCTTCCATTCATCCATCCTTCCTTCCCTCCTTCCCTCCCCATCCTTGTATCCTTCCTTCCTTTCCTCCCTCCCTAACTCCCTCCTCATCCTTATATCCATCCTTTTTTCCTTCCTTTCTTCCTTTCTTTCTAACCTTCTTCCATCCATCCTTCCTTTCTCCCTTCCTTTCTTCCTCCCTCCTTCCTTCCTTCCATCCATCCATCAATCCTTCTTTCCTTCCTGCCTGAACTCCCTCCCCATTGTTATATTCATCCTTTTATCCTTCCTTCCTTCGCTCCCTAACTCCCTCCTCATCCTTATGTCCATCATTTTTTCCTTCCATCCATCCATCCATCCATCCATCCATCCATCCATCCATCCATTCTCTATCCCCACTTATCCTTGCAGCATCGTGGCTTGTGCCTGTCTCCAGGAATCATTGGGGACAGGCTGGGTCCACCCTCGACATGTTGGCAGTTCATTACAGGACAACACAGACACACAGGACAAGAACCATGCAAGCACACAAACTCACTTCAAATTGGAGACTGATTAAACCAACATGCATAATTTTGGACTGCTAGAGGAACCTGGAGTACCTGGAGAGAACCCACATGTCTACGAGGTGAACATGTAAACTCCATGCAATATGACCCCAGGCTGGGATTTCATCCACAGTTCATCCATCCATCCATCCATCCATCCATCCATCCATCCATCCATCCATCCATCCATCCATCCATCCATCCATCCATCCATCCATCCATCAATCCATCATCCATCCATCCATCCTTCCTTCCTTCCTTTCCTCCCTCCCTACCTCCCTCCCCATCCTTATATCCTTCCATTCTTCCTTC
This sequence comes from Crenichthys baileyi, assembly GCA_036173005.1. Lineage (NCBI taxonomy): Eukaryota > Metazoa > Chordata > Actinopteri > Cyprinodontiformes > Goodeidae > Crenichthys > Crenichthys baileyi. The sequence goes on from JAHHUM010001462.1 coordinate 856,883, forward strand.
CTTTCTTTGTTCATTTGAATTTTGAGTGTTTAAATCTTGGCTTTGCTTCATCCACACATCTCCATGGTGGTTCTGATCATGCTGACTTTAAGCTTATTACACAAAGGGATTTTTAGTTCGTAAAAGTAAAAACATGGTCTAGTTTTCATGGATTCAGTAGAGTTCTGCTATCCACAGCATTTGCTTACATTGCGTAAAATATGAGATGATCTGGAATTTCCTCACAGTGTAACCCAGTGATGATTGATGCCAAGGAAGTCTCTGCTGCCCATCGCGCTCGCTATTTCTGGGGAAATCTGCCAGGCATGTCCAGGTGATGCAGATGAATACTTGCAAACATACCTGGGTTATTTTTTTGAAGTTTTTCTCTCAACTCACCTTACACTTTTCTTTTTGTGCCATTTTTTTAATGCAGACCTCTGACGGCAATGGCAAATGACAAACTGGACTTACAAGAGTGCCTCGAGCACGGCCGCACAGCTAAGGTACCTGTTTATGAGTGTGTGTGCGCATGTGTGTGTGTTTATATCTATCTGTTTTTTATTAGTTCTTGGAGGCTACAGTGAAAGGCAAAGTAATTTTAAAGATCTTCATTTTCTAGTTTTGGCACCTTTGGCAACCCGTAATATACTGTATTGTAATGTAAAGAGTCATAGTACAGAACTAAATGTATAAGCGGTTCTATCCTTTACTATTTTTACTACAATTTTTTCTCTTTTTGCCGCATCCAATAACTTCTTTTGAGAATATGGTACACCTAAGGAATACAGCTGTAGGATTAAAAAAGGATGCATGTGTCTGTTTGTATCTGTTTGTGTTTCTGTGTGTTTGGTTCTGGATGCAAATTCCAGTTTGAGAAGTTGCGTACGATAACGACACGATCCAACTCTGTGAAGCAGGGGAAAGACGAGCATTTCCCCGTCTACATGGACAACAAGGAGGACATCCTCTGGTGTACAGAGATGGAAAGGTGCGTTAGTGTTTTTGCGTGCTTACAGTCACAAACCTCACAAGCTATGGCAATACTGTATACCTGCAAATAAAGTCTATTGACTATTAACTGACTGCCCTCTTTATTTGTAAAATCTTTTGAAAACGATGTTTTCTATAATTCCACTTCATAATTATGCACCACTTTGTGTGCAATCACATAAAATTGCAATAAAATGCATTGAAATTTCTGATTGTAATGTAATGAAATGTGAAAACGTTTAAGGGGTATTAATATATTTGCGAGACATTATAGGTAATATTTTAGCTCTACAGTTTCACACATTAATATATAAAAGTAACAGTGATCAACATATGTTTCTCTACCCTCCTGGATTATTTGATGTGTAATAAACTGGCTTGAACGATTACTTCTCCTTAACTGGAAATTTACTGAAATTGTCACTGGAGTTGTGCATCTTTTGTAGGATGAATCTACATGCTATAAGTTTATTACATGGGATGGTGCATATTTGTTCCACTCAACTTACAGGTTTAGAGGAAATAAAATTGATCTGATGTGTCCATCAAGCCCAGCTGACATCAAACAGTAATGACTATATAAACCTACCTGTTTTCCTTCATTCCTTACAAATATGGAAATAGCTTAATTGGAAAGTGTATTTCATCCTTCGTTGGAGTTTGATTTTCTTTGTTCTTAAACCTAAAGATTGAAATAAATTTAACAGGTTTTACTATTTTATTGGAACATTATACAACCACCATTAATTTTAACTCTATTTTTAGTCTTAATGATAAAAAAAAACATCACAGGTTTACAAGGGAAAAAATACACTTTCTTTATTAGAACATTTCCAGTTCAGTCCTTTCCATATTTCTTAGAAATGAAGAAAAATAAGATGCCCTCTTAAAAAACATAAAGCACATAGTTTGCAGCTTCGCGATAGAAGAGGACAAAGCAAAAAAAAAAAAAAACACTTTGTAGCATTAATTGTTTTTATTCCTTTGTTGAAAGTTGATGCAGATGTTAAAAATAGATAAAATAATGGCTGAGACTATCCTTTCTAACTGCATTTATATTAAAATGAATACTGTATAATATCTGTAATTTTGTCAGAACCTTTTAAAGTTATTAAGAACCATTGTGGTGGAGCCATTAATATTTAGCCCTTACTAATAAATACAGGAGCTTGTTTATTTACCAGCAGATCTCTGCAAACCAATCTAAGTTATTTATTCAAGCTGAGCTACATATCATATTCTTATGTAATAAAACCTTGCTGCAGGCTCATTTACTTAAATAACTGAAAGACAATCTATAAATTAGCTTTGTAATTTAGGTCTCAGTTTATTACAATAAAACAACAAAAACGGCTGAATTTGTAGCATTTAAATCATGAAAGGTTTCATAGGCGTTTTGACCTCAATAACTTGAGATTCAAAATAAATAATTGGCTTTCTCCTAAAAGAGTGTCCCGGTTCAGATTATCACATTTCATTTTTTTAATTGCATCCACTGCTAAAATGTTTAAAATGTCTTAAATGTTCTGATTGTTTCAGGGTGTTTGGTTTCCCCGTCCACTACACCGACGTGTCCAACATGAGTCGTCTGGCGAGGCAACGGCTGCTGGGTCGCTCCTGGAGCGTCCCTGTCATCAGGCACCTCTTCGCCCCGCTCAAGGAGTACTTTGCCTGCTATTAATTACAAACCAACTCTCTCTCTCTCTCTCACACACAAACACACACAGACAAAGAGACACACATGCTGGTAACTACAAACAGAATACAGTTAGTACATGAAGGTTGGCTGATGCAGAATGACACAGACTGGGAAAACACACATTAACACACAAGTAATGTAAAGGACTGCTTCCCCAGATCCCGAGTAGACCTCTGGCTGACCTTAGTTCCCTGGTGCTACCCTGCTGATTTATGTACACAAACACACAGCTGCAGGGTTTCTGTACTGTAACTCATACATATACTTCCTGTCCAACCTTGAAACTGATGTCTTCTGGCTTTACCATGGCGCAGTAGCCGGAGTTAGAACCTCCAGGGGGCGCAAAAGTAACAAAGATTCCCTGGCTTTCTGTTTTTAACATGTCTCTGAGTGCTTAAACACACCAATGAAACTGTCTGCCGCAACACTCGACTGTATTAAAGCTTAGTGACAGTGCTAGCGGTGAAATGAACTAAAATATATCCAAAAACATACACACATAACAGTTAATGCTCGTGGTGCTAGTCTGGTGGTGATGGAGTCCAATCGGTGCCACTTAAACACAACACTTCTACAGTTTTTGGTGCTCTTGGAGGCTAAACAGTCTCTGTTTTTTGTTGTTGTTTTAGTCGCTGCATTGTTTTTGTTTCCCTGAGTTAAACTAAACCTTTTTGTTTAGCATTTAGCAACAAAACATATGAACAGTAAACATCGGGACCAAATTTAGTGACCTTCTTATGAAGAAATTTTGAAGACAAAGGTTTTCATTACTGACATATTTAAACATGAACATGAGTGTCTACAACTCATTTAGGTAGTAAAATGTCCGATTTCTTTGAGGCAGAGCTTCTTTGATTTTACAAATAATCATCTTGAGTGAATTTACACCAAAGGTGTCCAAGATGTGGGACCATTTACAGCCCTCAAAATGATTTTGTGCGGCCCAAGATCTCAACTAAAGAATGGAAGAAATTTTGGCTTTTACATTGACAAATTCAAATCTTCCTAAAATGCTTAATGTTAGGAACAAAATAAAGTGGATTTTAAATCGTAAACACAACCACAAATATCCAGTGACTTTTACTCTAAAGTGGATTCGGGTGGACAAATTGATCAAACTTGACAAAATACATCTAGCAAAGAAAGAGTGACGCATATCCTTATATCTTAAAATTGACTGATTCTTCTTTTCTAAACTAAGAAAATAGAAACATTTTTATTCGAAAAAACTGTCCATATTTAGATTTTAAACCAATTTTTCTGCAGGATGACCTGAACCAACCATATAAACGACATCCAAACAGTGACTTGTTTTTTACTTTTGTACTGAAATATTGACTCTTACAAATCTTCTAAACCGTAAAACGGAGTCATTGTTTTCTTTGGTCAACATTTATTTAGCAATGGTCTGTTTTAACATCAATGTATACCTAAATGTAAAATGAAGAAATTGTGTATATCAATGAAAACAAAGTCTGATCATAATCATCTCATAATCCATAAACTTTTATAAGCCTGGCATTGTTAACAAAAAGATGAAGTTGCTTCCAGATCTTAGCTTGTAGTGTATTTCTGAAATATTGGGGATTATGAACAGAATATATCATGCTGGGAGAAATGCAGTGAATATTTGGGAATGTAAGATCCAGTTAAGGGATTTAAGTGATAATTATCTGAAGATGAGTTTATAAAGACAGACATTTATGAAACATGTTCCTGCATTCGTCTGCTGGACAAGCCCAGTATTTACAGTCGTTGCCAAAAGTTTTTAGATGGACTGAAATTTTATTTTTCCAGAAACGTTACTGCTTCAGTCCAGATATTTCTGTGATCTACTGAAGTTCAGTAAAATATTTTATACTTGTTAAAGGCTTTTATTAAGAAATATATGAAGCTGGATAAAGATCTAGGAAACATCCTGTCTATGGACCAAGTGATCTGTTGCCACTTAGTTTACACCTGTGTTTTGTGACACTTTGCTCCGTCATGTTAGAAAAAGCATTGTGCATCATCAGATTGCTCCTGGATCGTGCAATTCACACATGAAACGTCTCAGGTTGCTTCATTGGCTGCTTGACTCTGGCCTAATGGCAATATTCACCTGTTCTTCTGATGTCCCAACAGTGTGAAGGGTCATTTATCTGTATCCCTGCCCTGGTACTTCCTGCACAGTCCTAGTCTGTAACTGATGTTCTGTCGGAGAAGTGGCTTCCTTGCTGCCCTTCTGGACACCACTCCAGCATCCTAAAGTCTCTGCTGTGCTACTTAGATTCCTTAGCAAGCACTGCACTGGTTTCAGCCCAATCTATTAGCTGATTCCCCTTTAGGAGATGATCTTGCTGATCGTTCTCGGGTGTCCTGAAGCTTTCTTCACAGTAGTTGAGCCACTTTCCTTGGCAGTCTTGATAACTGAATAAATGCTTGATTTGGGTGCAATCTTCCTACCAGTAATATTATGATGCTAGGCAGTGATGCAGCATGTGTTTCCTGGGAGGTAACCATGGTGACCACTTTCTTCTAAAGCAGCCATTTAGCTCTTCTGATTGAATCAGAATGACGGACTGATATTGATACGTCCACCTGGGCTAATCCATTCATCCGTTGCCTATACCCGCCCACCTTTGCTGCAACAGACTGGGGGGTTTGAGGAGACAGAGCATACAAAGAAAAAAACACAGAAGCACTGATCCTGGAGTACTTTCTATGTTAAAGTAAAAAGTGAATGGCGGCAGTAGCTCTTTAGCGGCTTCATCTTGGAGAGAAAGGCAGCTAAAAAGGCTCTCAACCGGTAGTAAAAAGATCATTGAAATGGTCCCCGTGGATCATTTTGTGGCAGGGCTAGAAGACAGTTAATCTTCATTAACTGCAATTAAATGCAATTAAATCCATTTCATAGCTCCTAATAGCAACCTAGACTCATAACAGTTGAACGGTAAAGTTTGCAAAAAGCAAAATGTTTGTCGGTCTTAAAACTTTTGGTGATGACTGTACAGCACCTCCACTTTGCAGTGGATCGATGTGAATTAACTGGGTCTGTTAGCTGTTGTTGGTTGTGTTGATGTTGTTCTTCACCCTTTGCTTTACTCTAATGTCAAAAGGGCAGAAACTGTGATAGATGGATGTCTTTTTTTATATAATTTTACAATTCTGTCTACCCCTCTCATATCTTAACTGACTAGCATTAGCCTACAGTACAGTTTTGCAGTGAACAACTCTGTTAGCAAGTGTATCTGTGCTGGTTAAAGACCCCCACTCCTTCAGCCTTCGGAAGGTGGGGTACCTCTGTGCAAATATGGCTCCAACCAGAGCCATTAAATCAGGTTTAAAGTCATCTTGCAACACAATTTCTGCCTTCAGATCAGCTCTGCCTCGAAGAAATGTTAAACTGACACAGTAAAAGACTTTGTAGGATTCACTTTTTTTGTTACAGCAGCGTTTAGAGTACCCTCCTGTTATGGTGCAGCATCTCTTGTGCCTCAACTCCAGTGTTGCTCTTTTTTCTTTTGTCTGGTGAAAAGGTCCTCGAGTTATCCAGGAGTTGTGCTCACAGAGATCCACTTTGTGCTTTAGTTACTGCACAGCAGCAGCAACATCCACAGAAATCAGAGGCAGACCTTTATCGAGACACTATGCTGGTTTTCTACTTCCTGTGACTGAAACAGATAACCCTGTTTAAATAACACAAACTTCCTTATAAAACACAGAAACAACCTGAAGCCTTCGTTGGATGCTTATTCTGCCTTTTATCCACAACATGCTGGGATAATCTCAGCTGCTCTCAATGTTAAAAGTGAGATAAGCAGCTATGTTCCTAGATGGCACACACATCCTATGAGAGAGGTCCATGTAGTGATGAATGGATTATTTACACAGGGCTGTCTTCTGAGCAAACCTTTCAGTCTGGTGCTTGTGGTCCTCAGACGACCCTCTTTTCCAGGAAGCCTTCCAGTCCGCTGAACCATTCTCAGATACCAGCTGAACAACTAAACTCATGCAGTCTATGCGGACACACACCTACACACACCTTACATGCACAGTCTCTCAAGTCAACAGTAAACCAGCAGGTTCAACATCTTTTCCATCATGTTTACTCTCCGTTTATACAACCAACCTTCAGGTGCTTTTTAAACTCTGCTCTTTTTTACAGTGCTCTCTCTGCAGGTCAAAAACCAGACACACAATCATCTGCTGGATACACAGTGCCCGACTTTTCTGCTTCTTGTAAACAAAACACACACATGCACACATGCATACTGTGCTCTTTGCCGGTCGCCTGTTTTACCGTCAGGCTTCCCAGCGGCGCTGCAGGGTGATGTAGTCTCCCTGCGTTGCTCGGTGCTCCCGACCCCGATCCCTCTCCTCCCTACCTGAATCCTCCATCACCACCTCCCCCCGGTGCTGCATGTCAGTCAGTCAGTGTAATCTCTGATTCCATGTTAGATTAGGGAGTATTGAGAATAATGAAATAATTATATGATAATAATAATTACAATAGTACTCTGTTATTGTGTGTGTGTACTGTTCCAGGTTGGTGCTCAGTTCAGTTCAGTCTCGGCCTACAGATAGGGGAGAGAGAGGCTAGAGAAAGCATATTTTACAGTTAGTATAGTGACTTGTGCTATCGTACCCATGAATGCCTGAAGAAACAGTGAGAAAGATGAGCTGTGCAACAGTCTCAGACCAGAAATGAGTTGAAACAAGCAAAAAAAAATTGTATGTTGTCAAATCCATTCACAAAGGCTTTTGTGAACCAAGTGTTTTTCTGTCTAAGAACTCTAAAAAAAGTGTCTCAAGATAAATCCCCTGGGCCTGAAATGTGTTTATAAGGTTGGAATGTAATAAAAACGAAGTCTTTTTTGAAACACATTTCATAGACCATTTTTAATCCCAAAAAATATAATCATCTTCTGTTTGTAGGTGAATTAAGCAAACGCTTCTAATAGGCCAACTGTACAATGCTATATTGACAAAACAAACACTCTAAAGAACCATTGTACTGTTTTCGTTACCCTTTATAAGTACTGTTATACTTCAATCAACAGTTATGGTAGAAATATACGATTAACCAATTAATCTTTATTTATACTACTACAAATACTACTATGGAATTTTTGATACACAGTTAGGGTAGCACAAAGGCCTTTACATAAACAAAACAAATAAATAATGAAAGCAGTTCTCTGGTTCGATTTTCTCTGTATGAGTCTCAGAACCTCTGCAGCTCCACCGGGAGCTGTAGCTTCCAGGGAAGGAGTTATCACAAGGTGCTGATCATCCAATCAGAAGCAGAATTGGGATGACATAAGAGATATGTCACACTTGACAAACGAAAAGATTTTTCAGACCGCATTCTTTAGACTCAGGAAGAGCAAAAAATGTCAACAAACTGTTACTCTAAACATAAGAGCTATCTTGTGATTATTTTGACAATGTTTTCAGTGCTTCAAATATATGATAATTACATTAAATGAAAAAACAGGTTCAGATTCAGGGTTTCCTCCATTCATCAAAATTTAGTTAAAAAATATACCACCCCTTGATATCAAATTAGAGTAATTGCTGCGTTTAACACTCAATGGGTGTCAAGTCCTTATAAAATGCTTTTAGTCTAAGTCCTCCAAAAAATAATCAAGAATTTAAAGGATTTTCAAACTTTTGTTTAATTTACCCTAAATATGCAAAAAGAAAGTTCCTTGTAATGTAGAGAAATGAAACTTTAAAAATAGTAATATTTTCTGCTCTGGCCACAGACTTTATAAACCATGTAATAATAACTTCTTATAACTTGATTTGCTAAGGTTAACTGAAGACACATGCTGATGACTAATATAAAGGCTAATCTAAAATCTTAAGTACTAAAATATCTTGTTAGATGTTGAATATTACCTTTTTTAACATGCTTTGTGGAATTCTGACAAAAAATAAAGACTGAAGAGTACGTTGTGGTTCTTTAAAAATAACACGTTTCAACCCATTTCTGTCTGAGAGCTCAGCAGGACAGAAGTGATGACGGGTGACACGGTGATGATGTTTCTGTTCGCCTATCGACAGCTTTTAGGCTGAGTGATGCGCTGTTTAAAAAAACACTGATACACTTTGCAGACAAACACACCTCAGAAACACTGCTATCGACAGAGCGACGGACGCTCAGACACACGCAACACCTACAAATACAATGCTGCGGCGCATGCAGACACTCATCTCATGGACTAAATGAAAGATGAGCTTTTAAGAAAAGGAGGATCTGTTGGTGTTTCAAAAGGTGCTAAAATTTTATCAGAAAATAAGAAAAATATATTGTTAGGAGTATAAATCAAGTTTGTCTTTACAATGACTGTATTTAAGTTTGTTGTAGTTATGGAAAGGCACTATTATTATTTTAATCTTGTATGAATATGAACTAATTAAAAAGGCATTTTAACTTTGTACTTGAACTATGTAAGAAATGATACGTGAATAAAAAAAACAACTGTTTCTTGTGATTCTGCGTAATCCACCTGTGTGCTAATTTAAGGGGTTATCTTCTGAATGTTCTCAATCATTTTTTTATATCGGTTTCTGTTTCAGCCTCTATCGAGACTTTCTAAACTTTGCTGAAACTCTTAAAACTCATTAAGAGCAGGTTTTAAATATTACTAGCTATGATTCTGTTTTTTTGGCTAGCTTAAAGTCTCAAAAGTGACATAATCTTGCTTTTTAGAGTCAGAATTGTCCTTCAGTACATTTTATGGTCAAATATTCAATATTTTTACGGTATTAAAATCAAACAATAATTACAGACAGATGTTTTAAAAGCTGCAGTGTTGATGAGAAAGTCAAAGTATTTTAATGGGATCTTTTAATCCTCATATATTAATTTTTATTATTTTTAACAAAAAAGCATAAACAGTTGAAACCAGATGTTTACATACACTGTGTAAAAACAGGGATATTAAATTAGACAAAGTTTTCCTGTTTAAGGTCCGTTGAGATCACCAAAATTATTTATTTTTGCTAAATGCCAGAAAGATGAGAGAAATATGTTCTGACTATTCTGACATTTGGCAAATTAAAACACCTTTGGTAATACTAACGGAGCTGAAACAGAAAAACGTTTAGTTTTAAAAATGGTTATGTGTCTTTTCACACAGTGAGTCTAAATGTGGATTTATCTGGTTTTTAACTAAACGTCTCCTTGAGGTTTTATTTAGGAGAAATAAAACTTTAATTTTATCTGTACTTGATAGTATAAATTGTGGTGCCAAAAGAGAAATCACACTACCTGCCTTTTTGAGCCCTTACTCTCCATTTAAAATGTTCTATTGCTTGTTGCAGTAGAAACTTCTTATCAGAATTCTTAACAGAAGTTTTATTTGCCCTAAAAAATACAAATTAGCTAATAATACCCTGCCAGAACTTTGTTTACTGTCTGTTTTATTCGATCTACACAGACTGATAATTTATGTTTTTTAAATTTTCGTTCTAGCTAGAAGACTAAAATTCTGATTTTTTAATTTAGTAATAAGTTTACATTTATAAAAAGTGAAAGTACAATAATAATGCTATTAATGTTTTAAAAGAAGTCATTTAAAGGAGCAGTTTTTAGTGTGTGTCTGCAGAATTTTAATGAAAACACAGGAATAGACAGCCTTTATTTCTGCTGTGTTTTAAAAACACAATGACTTATAGCTATAAACAATTGATAATTAAGGCAAAAAGTATGTATTTAAAAATATAACTTTTTCTATGGCAACTTTCTTTGAATATTTAGGCCCAATACTGAAGATTTTCCCTTCAGATGTAAGGGTTCCTTTTCGTGTGTATACAATAACCTTTAAAGAGAGACACAAAGCAGAAAACAGTGTGATATTGTTACACTTTCCATTATATAATACCACAAACAGGAAATCCTTAAATACAAATTCCCAAAAACTTTGATCAACTAAAACATTTTATGGATACATTTTGAAAAATGCTTCAGTTACATTTATGTTGCAGAATATTTATGGGTGCCAGAAATTGATTGAAATCTTTATCTGGGATTTTTCCCCCACTGAGTGACTATGTTTTTCTACTGAGATTATGCTGCTGCAACAAAATAAATTATTTTAAGGATTTAGTATAGATCTTTACCAGGTGGCACATTTATTTGGATGTTTCTGTTTAAAATTGTGAGTTTTAACAGCACAGTACTGTATTTCTTTGTGTTGTGACAGTGTGTCACTTGTCACTGATCATTGTAATCTGATTCGACAGTCTTAATTAATTAATTAAATATTGCTTCTGCGTTCCCAACACAGCAACAGTCAGACAAATCAGAGTGCATAATGTTGCCTTCAAGGGAGATTTTTGCTGACGTTTTATTGAAGAATTCAGACTTCCGTTTTTTAGAACTCATCAGATACGTTTACGGTCAGATGGGTGTCCATCAAGTTCACTAAGACTGATTGATTGATATTGTGATATTTACTGATACCCTGAGTAAATAAATGAATAGTTCTTATTATTCAATATGTCTGCTACGATTATAAGATAATAAAAAAGTTAAATAGAAAACAGACTTCAATACATATGATACTTTTAACAATCAGAATAAAGATTTGCATTTTCCAATACCTACTGCCACATTTGAACGCAGCACATCTCCAGAGGCAGCAGAGACCCGCCCCTGTCTCCCGAGTAACGGGAAAGATTCCTCCCTCCTCTAAAGACAAAGACCCCCTCTGATTGGTCCGTTTTTTTCCATTGGTCCGGTTCAAACGGCTCCTGATTGGGTGTTTCTTGGCCGTCAACCGAGAAGCATCTGCGGCTCGCGCTGTGCCAGCTGTCCTCGCGCACTCTGCTGGTGCTCGGACCGACGGGAAGAAGCTGCGGTGGAGGAGGACGGTGTCGGAATCCACAAATATAAACGGTAAGAAAGCAGAATAAAAAGAGAAACAACGAATATGTAACGGTGTGTTTTATGTAGTTAGACACCTGCTGAATAAAATGGGTTTGAAGTCCTCTTGCACGTTGATAAATTGTACATTAAACGCTGTGAAACGTTAATAACGACTGGGTTCTTCTCGATATCGGCCAATATTCCCCTTGGAGCTGTATATTATATATACATGCCAGCGGTCCCTGTGGCTCGTTTTCGATTTATTTTGATGGAAATGCATATAGTGAGTGTTTTATTTGCTAATATGCAGGAAACTGAATTACATTTATGTAAACCCGAGTAAAAATGGTGGGTTTTGCAGTGTGGGTAAATAACATCTTCTGCCCGTTGGCCAAGAAACATGGGTGAGGTGTGATTGTGCTAGTGGTTTTGTCGTGTCATTAGTACATTAAAGTCGAGTGTATGTTATGTAAGTCTATTTTTTGTTTGTAGGTTATTCTATTTTCAGCTAAATATATTGAGTCATGGTAAAGACGACGGTTCAGTCTTCACGCACACAGACCAGCCTGGACTTTTATGTGTAAATGCGTTTGTGTGTGGTCATTTTAGTATAGTAGGGTGCACAGTTAGAAAAGGTTATTGTGAATTCCTTTATGCTTTGTTCAGAAGGATGATGAGTTAGGTGGTATAGAGTGTTGAGGTCTTTTGCAACGCTTGGTTTGAGGATCTTAGTTGCAGGAAAATCAGATGAATACAATAGTAGGGATGCTAATTAAATGATGTAACTCATGGTGCCTCTGTTGCGTGCATCTAGTTTTACACCCACTTTACAAATATATGAAAATTTTAAGGGAAATTGTTGAACTTTGGTGAACGTTTGGTATTATAATGCAATGATTGGATGATTTTAAGGTACTGCAGCTGTTAGCCCTCAGTTACTGGTAAGGTTACATAAAGCAATTACTAAGATCTCCAGCTAGTTTACTCTGCAGATCCTCCTTGGGTTTATAGCTCTGCAGTAAAATGTAAGTATCCTGACGTGAAATCATTGTTGACCGAGGCACACAGGCTTGCACACATCAGATCATCACCTGGCTACAGTGAACAACTTTTTATCCCAGAAACAGAGGAACAGTCTCATCCTTCAGAGCTGATTGCAATTTCTTTGATGAGCAAGTATTTTAAGGCAGTGAAGCTGCAGAAGTGTGCAGGCATACAAGTATATCTACAGGGATAATATTGGTAAAGTTCTTCACATCAAAGATTGTATAGCTGGCGTGCAACCAAGAGAGTAGGTCACTTTATGTCACACAGCAGTGTACTGTGTATTTCAACATGTTTTTAGACAGCTATTATCATGAACAAGACAAACGCCTTGGTGTTAGTTAGGGAGTGTCATAGTTTTGACTGCCGACTTGACCCACATGCAGAGAACACTCAGGAGCAGAGAACGTTTTAATTATTTTATTTAAACACAGGAACGATGGTCGGGAAACCATGTAAGTCGGCCTGGGCTGTGATGAGGAGGAATAAGGGTAAGTAATAATAAATTGGGACAAATGCACTAGATGCAGGTAATGCTTACAGATAGGTGATGGGTGTCCGCCAGGGAGAGGGCGCGTCAGGACTGAGAGCTGATCCGGAGCACGGTGCCGGCGGGAGCCTGGGATTAATCCTCTGTGTTAGGGTGGACAGGGTTCGCGGCTGAAGCGGTACACTGATCCGTTTGGACTGCCAGCCAGGTAAGATGTCCGGTGAAGTTCACGGTCCGTGGGAATTCCAAAGGTTCTTCTTAACCAAGATAGTGAGGCATAGAGCAATACCTGTGTGGGAGAAGTAAAAGTTACTAGAGAGCTTAGCATGGAAAACACTTGAAGTACAAGATTCGAGGAGAGCCTGTTGTAATACCACTGGGGCAAAACAGTCAGCCGCTGATATGCTGGCAGTCCTCCCTTTTATTGCACCGTAGCTGATGACCAGATAGGCTGCACCTGACAACCTCCAGATCTCCAGGGCTCCTGCGACACCTAGTGAGGAAACTGGTTACTGGCATGATCAGCAGTTCAGATCCTGACACCACCTCCCCCTCAATGGCCGCCACCCGGTGGCCCATGCGGAACACGCCGGGAGGACAGGAAGTCCCGGATGAAGGTAGGGTCCAGTATGAAGGAGCCGGGCACCCAGGGTTGTCCTCCGGACCGTATCCCTCCCAGTCGACGAGGTACTGCCACCCACGACCCCGTCAACGGGAGGCCAGGATCCAGCGCACCGAATAAGCGGGGTGGCCCTGGACGTCCCGGGCGGCCGGAGGGGGCTCGGCTGGAGGGCAGAGCGTGCTGGCATGGACAGGTTTAATTAGAGAGACATGAAAAACAGGGTGAATACGGAAACTGGATAGCAGGCGGAGACGAACAGTGGAGGGACTGATTACAGAGTAGATGACATACGGGCCAATAAACCTGGGAGAGAGTTTCTTTGAAATGGACCTGAGTGGAACGTCTCGTGCGGAGAGCCAAACCTTCTGACCTGGGTGGTAGGTGGGGAGCTGGCACACGTCGCCGGTCAGCGTAGCGTTTATTGAGTGCCCTGGCGGTGGAGGACCACATGCGCCTGCATCTGCTCTACTGAGGGCACGGTCGTTTCTTCGTCATCGGCAGGAAACAGGGGCGGCTGGTACCCCAAGGAGGCTTCAAAAGGGGTACAGCCCGTAGCAGCCGAGATGTGAGAGTTGTGGGAGTACTCCACCCACGGCAGGAAGGCACTCCACTCAGTGGGGTCCGATGATGTTACGCACCTTAAGGCCGACTGCAGTTCCTTATTCAAACGCTCCACCTGACCATTAGACTGGGGATGGTAGCCGGAGGTCAGCGACACCTTCGCTTCCAGGGCGGCACAGAACTCCTTCCAAACCCTGGCGGTGAACTGGGGGCCACTGTCAGATAAAATCTCTTGAGGAATGCCGTGTAGCCGAAACACGTGCTTCACTAGGAGTTTTGCCGTCTGGAGGGCAGAGGGCAGCTTGCATAGTGGGATGAGGTGACAGGCCTTCGAGAAGCGATCTATGACGGTAAGGATGGCGGTCATGCCACGGGAACATGGTAGGCCCGTCACGAAGTCCATGGCGATGTCGGACCAGGGCCACTGAGTGGCTGCAACAAGCCAGCTGGAGGTCGGTTGGAGGTCTTATTTCTGGCGCAGGGCACACAAGCAGCAATGTAGTCCCTCACGTCTCGGTGCAAGGTTGGCCACCAGTATCTCCTGGTGATCGAGGCTATAGTTCGGCTGGCCCCAGGATGGGTGGCGAATCTGGCTGAGTGGAACCAGCCAATCAGTCGGGACCGCATGGCAACAGGAACATAGAGGCGGCCCACCGGTCCGTTACCTGGCCCCGGGTCATCAGAAAGGGCTTGCCGCACGCTCTCTTCTATCTCCCAGGTTAATGCACTGACCGTACAGCAGGGCGGTAGAATATGAACTATCTCTTCTTCTAAATCATCATGGCCGAACTGACGTGAGAGGGCATCAGGCTTTGTATTCTTTGATCTAGGCCTAAAAGAAATGGACAAATTGAAACAGGTGAAAAACAATGACCAACGTGACTGGCGTGGGTTAAGGCGTTTGGCAGATTGGATGTAAGATACATTTTTGTGGTCTGTCCATACCAGCACGGGTTGTTCGGCGCCCTCCAGCCAGTGACGCCATTCCTCCAGTGCCAGTTTGATGGCCAGTAGCTCTCTGTCGCCCACGTCATAGTTCTGTTCAGCTGCCAACCGGCGACGCTAGAAAAAGGCACAGGGGTGGAGCCTCCCGTCCAGGTCCGAGCGCTGGGAAAGTACCGCCCCTGCTCCCGTGTCCGAGGCAGCCACCTCCATAACGAAATGCTTGCTGGTGTCCGGGTGGATGAGTACGGGGGCCTGGGAGAACCGGCTCTTGAGTCTGGAGAAGGCTGTGTCGGCTTCAGTGGTTCAGAGATACGGTACCTTGGATGAGGTGAGTGCAGTTAATGGTCTGGCCACCTGACTGTAGTTCCGTATAAAGCGTCTATAGAAGTTTGAAAAACAGAGGAATCGCTGCAGCTGTTTCCTTGAGTCAGGTTTGGACCAGTCCAAAACAGCTCTGATCTTCTCCGGATCAGCACGAAACTGTCCACCCTCGAGAATAAGGCCCAAGAAGCTGATGGATGCTTGATGGAAGTCACATTTTTCAGCCTTCACGAAGAGCTGATTCTCCAGTAGGCGTTGGAGGACCAGGCGGACATGTCAGCGATGATCGGCCAGGTTCCTGGAGTAAATTAAAATATCATCCAAATAAACGAAAACAAAGGTGTTTAGATAGTCTCTTAAAACGTCATTCACCAGGGCCTGGAAAACCGCTGGAGCATTGCATAAGCCAAATGGCATGACTAAGTACTCAAAGTGTCCCACAGGCATCTTGAAGGCAGTCTTCCACCCGTATCCCTGGCGGATACGTAAGAGGTGGTAGGTGTTCCTGAGATCTAACTTGGTGAAGATGGTGGCATCCTGTACAGGTTCGAAAGCTGAGGAGAGTAATGGTAATGGATATTTGTACAGTAACTGCGTTCAGCCCTCTATAGTCAATACTAGGTCGGAGACTACCGTCCTTTTTACCTACAAAGAAGAATCCTGCCGCCACCAGTGAAGATGAGGGGCGGATAATTCCAGCAGCTAGGGAGTCAGCTATGTATTTTTCCATAACCAATCGTTCGGGCTGGGAGATTCTGAATAATCGGCTAGTGGGTTAATGGGGCCCCGGGCAAGAGCTCAATAGCACAGTTGTAAGGACAGCTAGGCAATGATAATGCACGGGCCTTACTAAATACCTGTCGAAGGTCATGATATTCGGGAGGAACCCGGGCTAAATCCGCTGGTTCGATCCCTACAGTTCTTCCAGGGTGGGTTCTAGGGGACACAGCTGATCTTAAACAGCTCGACAGGCAACGGGCGGACCAGGCGTCTACCATGAGTTCAGCCAAATTTAGGTGGGGGTTGTGGTCCCGCAACCAGGGGAACCCCAGGACCAGAGCACTTTGAGAAACCGGGAAAACGTGTAGGGAAATGAGTTCTCTATGATTTCCAGACAAAACTAATTCTAATGGTTTAGTGCAGTGGGTGATTCTGTGTAGTGCCTGTCCATCCAGGGCCAGGACCATGCGTGGCGTGGGCAGCTGCTCCACCTCTATGCGGAGCTGGGCTACTAAGGTCTGATCAATCACAACCTGAATCCAGCAGGGCCGTTAAAGGCACCGAATTCTGATTTAACACTAACGTGGCAGGTAACGTAAACCTAGGGGCCTTAAGATCTAAGTACCGGCCCGCCGGTTGCCCCTCTATAACCGGCGGCCCCCCTCTTTTGGCCGAGCTGGGCAGACTGACACCAAATGGGCAGAAGAGCCACAGTAAAAACACTGGTGGGCCTCACGACGGCGCTGCCGCTCGTCAGGAGATAACCGCGCCCTACCCAACTGCATGGGTTCAGAGTCAGGGTAATTAGCGCCTGTGGGGACAGCGGAGGAACGTGGTGGGGACGATTGCAAGGTCCTCTGAGCGCCCCGTTCTACATGGGCGTGTCTCCTATCCCTCATCCTGGCGTCCAAACGTATCGCCAGGGCAATATATTTGTTGAGCTCCTCTGGCTCATCAACTAGGGCCAATTCATCTTTTAATGCCTCATCCAAAGCATGAAAAAAGGCTTTCTTTAACGCACTCGCATTCCAGCCCAAGGCTGCTGCTGTAGTGCGAAAGTCTATAGCGAACTCAGCCAGGGGGCGGTTGCGTTGTTTCATGGCCCACAGTCGGCGGGCGACAGCGGTCTGATCCACTGCTACGTCAAAGACCTGCTTGAATTTAAGACAAACCGATCAAAAGTACAATCAAAGCGTGTGGGGTTAGTGAAGTGTGGGGAGCGCTTTACCGGTCAAAAGCCCTAAAACAAATGAAATCCTGCCATCATCATGGGGAAAGGCATGAGGGGAACGGTTAAACACCAAACCACATTATAAAAGGAAATCACCACAGTTTCCCTGCTCGTCAGAAAATTTCTCAAGGTTAATGGAAGTGACATCATGCACCTGAGGAAGAGGTCGGTCAGCCGAGATCTCAGCAGCGCCTCCGGTGGCTGCGGAGGGCGGTGGGGTCAGGACACGCTGTAACATTGTTGCCATCTGATCTATCTGCTGACTAGCCCGCTGCTGCTGTTCAAGAAGCGACTGGAGGGTCGCCACGTGAGATTCTATCTGCCGACTATGATCTGACACTGCCCTGTGGAGTGCCTCTGCTGGGTCCGGTCCGGCTAGGCTGACTGTTCTGTCATAGTTTTGACTGCCGACTTGACCCACATGCCAGGGAGATTACAGGAAACGAGTGATTCATGGCTTCCAGATAGCAACTCGGAACCGTTTGTCAATCTGTTCGTTTTCATATCAACAAAGTAAACATACATTTGGCTGTCGTGGTGGTCTGTAAGGTTTTGAGCTTTTAACCTGCTGAGATGTACTCCATAACATATAGAGAAGTCATTTATTTTTACAAGCAATGAAATCTCTTTAAACCCAAGAGTTGAATTTGATGCCAACTTCGATCTTGTTGTATTTACTGATTTACTATTGCATTTAAATAATTAGCTCACATAACTCAATTGTGGTTGCTTAGGGTTAGGCGCAGTCTTTGTTGTTTTTTATTTATTTATTATTATCATATTTTATTTTCAAGCTGCCTCTGAAGAAACTAGCCACTGCTGAATTGAATTGATCTGTTCTGCCTTGGCACATTTTAGTAAGTTTAATGCGTATTTATGGTGGGAATTTGTCATTTATAACATGTCACCTTAACTTGCTTAATCGTAGGAGTCAAGAGTCAAGGCTCTGCGGTGCTTATATTGAAAAAGCACAAAACTTTAAATGAACTGCACTGATAAATAGTTCTGTGTTTACTCACCTTTAAAACAACAGGGAAGGAGAGCAGAGCTCCTGTTACAACCTGTTATCTGAATACCTTTCTGTGATTGTTAAACTGTTAAACCCTGAAACTGAACTAAAATAATCTCTGACGCACAGGAAATTTATAATCATCCTCAGATCTTTAATAATAATAGCCTGTCCCAAACTAACAACAACCACACATACGTGTATAATGTAATATTATGTAGTATTCACAGTAAACTTAGCTGATTTTATTAATGGGTTTATTAACTACATAATGACTCTAAAAATATGTGACATTTAACATGTGGCTAAGTTTTAAATTTGCATTTTCAAATAAAAAACAATTACTCCTGTCTTTTGATTTAAAGGTAATTTAAAACATGAACTGCAGAGGAACTTTCTCTGCTAAACTACCTAGGAGATGACTGAAATAAATGCAGGCAATATTCAACCAGTAAAACATCTTTTTCCATCCTTTGATCACAAATCCAAATTACTACCTTCTTACCACGGCTGTTTTCTGTGCAAGATTTATACGCTGGTACTCTTAATTGGCTCTTGTTTTAGCTGTGGAAGTGACGGGGTTAAAATAATGAGAGAGAAACCTACCCTGGTTCATGTAATGGGCTCCTGCCGTGGGATCACACCTGAAATGAAGTAATTTAGAAACTAGTTTCGTTCAGCACCGGTTTTGTCGAAAAGACTTGCTTATGACTGTTAATGCACAGGAAAAAAAGGTCAAACGGTACATCAAACTCAAGGTAATGCAGACAATATAGTGAAAAGATAAATAATTGGCATACTTGCCCAACCTTGAAAAAATGTGCAAAACAATTTGGGGTCCAGGTTCTTGTAGGTCTCTGATGTTCAGGGTGAAATCCTGGATGGTTCTGCTGTTGCTGTTATTAAAACAGTATCTGCACATGATTCACTCATTGCTCATACATTAATAAACCCCCGCTATCAGCCATATTTTACTAACCACTTTTTGTGTGTAAAAGAAGTACTGTTTCTCATTTTGATGTCTATTGTTAACATCTAGAGGCTGCAGTTTTGCAGATGCACGTTTGTTCAGGCTTTTTAAGTTGCTGCTCTGTTCACACACACATTTAAACAGATTATGGGGCTCACACACATTTTTGTTGACTGTCACGCATGAGTGCACTGTGCACACCGTCCATCCCCATGGCCAATTTCATCCAGATCAAGCAAGAGTCAGCAGCTGTCTACTCGTTTGTTCTCACTTACAGCCAAGACACAAGCACACACCCACAGATGCCCCTCATGTAGCCTACACAGCCTCAGAAACAGACATCTGAGGATGTCAGCAGATATATGTGTCAAATTCAAGCCCTCACTGAACATGAAACCTTTTAACAACAGTGTTTAGATCTGTTTTTGTTGGTTTTTCCTGTCTCCAGCATCTAAATTGTTTTGGACGAGAACAGAATTGTAATAAGGGTATAAATTTAAAAATTGATATTTAATGTTCGCTTTGTGGAAACGAATATTATCTCAGTAGACATTTGATTAAAATGTTATGATTCTACCTATTATTGCTTTAAGCAGACTTTTGTTGGAAGCTCAGATGTGTGTGTTTGGTTTGATGTTGGTGTTAGAGGTGTGTGACATTGTGATGACGTACACCTCATTAAAAAACTGCATGCAGAAAGCAGTACAGACAGGGTGTGTCTTACTGTGTGCATTTAAGATAATTGTGTCCTACTGACCTCAGTGTGTGCATTTGTGAGTATGTGAGGCATTTGTCCATGTATGTACGTGTGTGTGCTGAAGCAGCTGGTCCCAGCATGCGTGAGAAATACTGCCCGTGTGTGGCTCTCTGTTTGTGTTTCTGCCTGTTATGACAGCTATGATGCAGCAGAAAGTAAACACACACACAACAGATTGTACTCATACACTGATTAAATCTAAGGTGTGTGTCTGATTATCATTGTAGATTACATTGTTAGAGACACAGTGAGTCTTCTAGAGATAACAAAATAAATGAAGTCCCACTCTGGCTGTCAACAGAGCCTCACAAAGCAGTCGACTCTGGTCTGCCCTGCTTCTTCCAACAAAACAGCCTTTGCTAATTTGTGTGAGATCATCTCTAATATTGAATTAATATAGCTTTAAATGTTTAAGTCAAAGATCCATTTTCAAGAAGTGAATTTGGGACTGTAATACAATATCCAAGGTGCGTCTTTACATCAAGTTAGAATCAGAATCAACGTTATTGGCTAAGTTTGTGTGCACAAACAAGGAATTTGAATTCGGTTTCCATCTCTCACGTCGTATCCCAACAATAACCACAATGTGTAAAAACACCTAAATAAATAAGGAGAAGGAACAGTATGTAAAGGTGTGTTTCTTTATATAAGAACAGGGAAGGCAGGTTGTGATAGTACAAATATGTTTATTTGTTTCCAGCAGAGTAGCTGCCTATTCTGGCTGAGATGTTCGTTGTGTGCATGAGTGAAGCAGCCTGGTAAAAATCTGTGGTGGCTGGTTTTTGCCATAAGTGCTCTGTAGCTCCAAACCGAAGGTCAAAGCCTGAACAGTTTGTGTCTGGGGTGTGTGAGGTCTGCAGAGATGTTAGCTGTCCTTTTCCTGACGCCAGTCCTGGATGGAGGGAAGGTCAGTCCCGATGATCCTCTCTGCAGATCTAATTGTTGCAGTTTGGACCTGTCCTGTTTTGTGGATGATCCAAACCACAGAGTAAAAACAGTCAAATCTCATCAGAGATTAATTAATCAGAGATTAACTACATTTTTACATTATCTGTGTGGTCTTAGAGATTTAACTTGAGAATTACAGAGAAGCTCTTCATAGCAGAATGATGCATCGTTTGTCTTCTCCCACGCAAAACCTGGAAAACCTCTCTGATAGTGCCTGATTTGCTGTGGAGAAACAGATTGTTAGAAATCCTTGAGTTGACGATGCAAATCATTGTTACTGTTGCATTATTTGGAGGGATTTCAATATGGGTGTTTGTGTGTGTGCTGGTTGCCTATTTTCCTTCTGAAAGCTTTCAAATTCACTTCTCCAAGGAAACCAGCCTTTTATTTAGGATCTCTGGACCTGAGGGCTCTTCTCTCCATACGGCACGCCTCTCCAACTTCATGTTTACCCCAACAACCCCAGGCAACATCGTCGTATCTCTTTAGTAATCAGTAAATTACATCCTTTTTGCAGTTATCTGTCCTCCTTTGTCTCCAATCTATTGAAGGCATTATTGGAGTCTGACCTGATTCTAATATATGAATTATATGTGTAAATCAGACAATGATTTACCAGAAAAGAGAAAAAAGGAATATTTTACCTCCTATAGACTAGAGTACAAATTTCTAGCTCTGGAAACTTTCTCTATTGATTGTGTTGTCTTTCTTCCCCTTCCGTACCCCTTTCCTCCGCTCTCTTTCTGTTCTCCTCCTTTGTGTTGATTTTGTATAACTGGGAAGCTATTGTGTGCTGCTATCAAACACATTGCAAGCAGCCATCCATGCAGAATACACACAGAGAGATGCTTGTTGAGGAACCTCTTAGTTTGTTGATCCCATCAGGTTGTTGGAGGCTAAATGTGAAACTGGAGGTTTATCCTAAAATGTGGTTTTGAAGTTCGATGCTGGAGGTTTTTAATGATGTTGTGAGGTTTTTGTTTATCACTTTATAACAAGATCAAGAATCCAGAACAAGCAGACAATCACATTTCTGCTTTTTTTTTTTTACCATTATGAGCTAAAACAATTACATAGCAACACAGTTAAGATAAAACAGAAATATTTAAAAACATCAACCATCCCAGTGAGATGTTCCTAGAACAAACTATTTGAAAATATAGCATTAGAATGATTAAAATATCAGCCAATGAGATAGACAAACCACACAAATATGTTTATTATAATGACGTTATTATAGCCAGCAGTAATTATTATGAGTTTTGATCATGTTGAATGAGCCTCATTTCTGTTGAATGAGGCTCATTCAACAGAATGCCAAAATCAATGCTAATTAGCATGTTAACATTAATTATTTAGCGTGTTTTTGTCTGCTCATTGGAAATCTTGTTGAATCTTGATCATCTGCCTGGCTTTAGAGGGGAAGATTGTAACTAATACCACATGTTACTGATTAACCAGATGTGTTTAGACTCCTTTCCAATAATAGACAAATTCAATTCTTCAGAAAATTAGCATTAGGTTCCTACAAAGTCTTAAAAAGTGATTTTTTTTTATAGTTTCTAAAATATAAATTTCAAAAAATATTTGGCTTTTAAAATTGATTGGTATTTAATTTATATAATTTGTCTTACCAGAAAATGAGTTTAACATTTTAACCAGTAAAATTGTAACTTTTGAGTTACTGAGAACCCAAAACTACATCCACACAGAACCAAAAGGAGGTTATTTCATTGCTTTGTGTGTTCTATGAAACCTAGATCTTTAGATTTAAGCTAGGTCTGGATTATATCCCATCTAGGAAATCATTAAAATGACTGTTTTTATTTTTCACAAACAGAATGAAGTATTAAAGATCACAAACTGTGCCTTAGATAACCTTTATGTAGTCTTAAGAGCTGATAGAAATTAGATGCAAAATACAGGGATAGCCCAAGAGGTCCATCCTGGAGAGGTCGCCAGTCAAGAAAATGTTTTCCCTCTAAATTTCTGCAATGCCTGAAAATGCCAGATATTTCTGGAAATTCAAATCTTGAAAAGTGTGAAATTTAGGAACCCTGTAGTCAGTTATTGCCTGTAACAACTTGATTTTATTTAGCTCATACACACTTTGCTTTTAAGACCTAATACCCGCTTTATTAAATATGTTTATTTAGAATTTCCATATTTTTTCCTGTAGGATTATGGCTGCTAACATGGGGTCCATGCGCATCCTCATCAAGGGAGGGAAGGTGGTCAATGATGACTTCACACAGGAAGCAGATGTTTACATCGAGAACGGCATCATACAGCAGGTAACCATATTTACAAACCTTTACATACAGTTACATTGTGAATCATAAACGCATAATCTTACCAAATTTTAGAATTGCTACAATTTAAACCATTATATGTTTCCCCTTTCTGTTACGAAGTCCAACTTTAACCCGCTCATTCTGTGTATAGTTCCACCCCAGCTGTTATGACTCACATCTCACAATACTCTGTTGTAAAAGCTTTTTATCACACAGTGAAATCTGTGAAATGTACTCTCAAGTTGTTGTCATGGAGACAATTATTACTTTATTTGGAGAAGTTTGACTTGACTCAGCAGCATGGAAGCTCCGATTTACTCTTACTGAATCTGGATTTATTCCATTTGATATTATTTTGAACTTTCAACCATATCTGTTAATTTCAAGTATTTTAAATATGAATGGAAATAATATTTAAGTGCAGGGTATATTTTCCTGCTTATTAGTCATTAGCAAGAAAAAGGTGGGTGATTAACACAGTAATTAAGATTCACGATCGAAGGAATGTCCAGATATTAGTTCACAGCAGTGCGGTTCTCATGTACCATTTGCTTTAAAATCAATCAATAACTCAATAAATCAATAACTCGTTCCTGCTGTTGTTTAGAATATACCTATTAAAACATAAAATTTTACCCAAAGAACCATTTATTACTATCACAGATCATTAAAGTTCAAAAATGGCCTACAGTAAAAGAACAAATACCAAAAGACTAAAAAATAAATGTCTTTGTCAGTTTCTTTTTATTATGTGGTGGTGTATCTTAGTGGAGGTGTTTATGCTGTGTTTTTGTTGTGCTGTAGGTTGGGAAGGAGCTGATGATACCAGGTGGAGCTAAGGTTATAGATGCTTCTGGAAAGCTGGTGTTACCAGGTGGAATCGACACCTGCGTGCACTTGCAGCAGACGTTTATGAACGCCAGCATTCAGGACGACTTCTACAGCGGGACCAAGGTACACAGTCACACACACACACATAGATACACACACACTCACATAGTTTAACTGTGACAAGGCTCGTCAGCAGGACTGAGTTTAAACACTCAAGAGTGCAGCTGTCCTCCACAGACATACTTTCTCTTGTACTGTCTCTGTCCTTCCTCATTATTTGAGTTAATTTGTTCAGTGAAAAAAAACACCCAGATTTCTTCTGTTTTTGCTTTTTTATCACACTTAAATCATTGTCACCCTGGTTCTGATGAGGCAAAGGTGTCCCAGACCTTCTGTGTTGGTTCTATACAAGATGTAGTGGGATGCACACCTTGCAAGAACTTCCAGTTTTGTGCCAAAGGTCTTGGGATCATCAAGATGTTTTGGCCAAATGTGAGACGTCTAATTGTTGTGTTGTAATGGTTCAGCAGTGGTTTTGTCGTTTGAACTTTCTCATGAATGCAAGTTTTTCTCAATCTCTTTCTTATAGTTGAATCATCAACACTGACCTAAAAAGAGGCAATGCTTTAGATATGTTCTTGGTTCTTCTGTAACATGCTAGATGAGTTGTTATGCACTCTGGGACTAACTGGTGAGGTAAGCCACATCAGTGAATATTTTTCTGTTCTTAAATTTCTTTTAGATAGGGGCTTTATATGTTGCTGTTTGAGATCTTTTAGTCTACTTCATGTTGTCAGACAGGTTCTTTTTAGGGGATTTGCTGATTGTACAGATCCACAGTAATTAGGCTTGGGTGTGGCTAGTGGAATTGAACTCAGCTTTTTGAGATACACTACCGGTCAAAAGGTTTAGATACACTTTATCACTTAATGGGTTTCTTTATTTTCATGACTATTTACATTGTAGACACACATGGAATTATATAGTTAACAAAAAGTGTGAAATAGCTCTAAATATTTTAATATTTCAGATTCTTCCAAATAACCTTTGCTTCGATTCCTGCTTTTTATCTCTTGGCGTTGTCTCCATGAGCTTCATGAGGTGGTCACCTGAAATGGTTTTCCAAAGAGTCTTGAAAGAACTTCCCAGACGTTCATTGAGAGACGGCTAAAGGTTAATATTTCAGTCATCACAGCAAAAGGCGGCTACTTTAAGGAATCTAAAATATAAAACATATTTAAAGTTCTTTTACAATTTTTTGTTTGCTACAAAATGTGTTCATTCACTGTTTTGATGCCTTCAATGAGATTCTACTTACAATGGAAATAGTCATAAACATAAAGAAAAGCATTAAATGAGAACGTGGTTCTAGAACTTTTGATCGGTAGTGTATACAGTTAATCAATAGACGACAAATTGTTTTTCACAGCATCACAAGCTTTTTCTTACTCGTCCCTAATCAATAACCCCCCCACACCCCAGCCCAAATACCAAAAAACCTAAACTGAACTAAAACATGTAGGACAATTTACCTGCTCAATCTATTGTCGTTTTTACTGGTTACTAGTATTTCTTTCTTTGCTCCCCTGAGACTCCAAGGAGATATAATTATTTATTTATCAGAAGACGTTGATATTCAGAAGAGGGAGTGCAATTGTTGCCTGTGGTGGTATGCATGTTTAGAGGTTATTCATTTGTCTGGCATATTTTATCAGTAAAGCTGACTTACTGCACATATTGTTTCTCAAGACCTAAGAAGATCCATATTTTCAGACATACATTTATGTTCTATTATCTTTTTTTTATACAATATTGATGTTTATGTTTAAAGTTCCAAATAGATAAATTATAAATGGAGCAAAACAAGTTGTTGGGCAAAGTACAAAATATATTTCTTATGTGTCTCTAATGCTAGAATCTTCCACAGAATAGTCAAATATCATTACAATATATTATATTATATTTGCTGGGATCATTTTAACTTCGCTGTAGCTCAGTGAAATTATTTTAATCCTAACTGAAGTGTGTTGAGTGGAAATTGAGGAAATCTGACTTGTTTGGATGCCAGCGTTCCCACAGCAATCCTACCCACTGCCATTGCTGCCATGGCAACTAACCCCCGCTCCTAGTGTGGAAATTTCTGCCTGTTTGGGAGTACGAGCTCACATGACCACAGTGGCTGTTACCATAGCAACCACTGAGGCAAAAATCTTGACGAACCCAAAAAACTGTTGCTTTCTGCATCCTCTACCCTCCCCCCTGCAGCTTTGTAACAGTTTGACCCTTCTTCTTCTTCCTCCTCTTCTTTGCATCCCCACTGTTCCTGTGCTATGCCCCTTCAGTGGATTCACACTGACCAGCAGTAGGAGGACAGCTTAATAATAGTGTTTAACCCTGCAGTGTTGAAAAGAAGCATAGGGACACCAATGATCTGTTAGGGCTGCAGATATCAAACCTTTGAACATTATACAAATGGGTTGTTAAAGCTGCACTATTGTGGTAAGCAAATACAATTTTACTGTAGATTTAGTTTTCCCTTATAGACACATATGCACAGGCCGGTTACCAGTTAAACCAACCATCGCAATGTTCCCACAGTTTAAAGTCCTTCTAATGAGAAGCCACAGAACATATCAGAGTGACTTGAGTTTTTCCCAGCTATATGGAGCATAGAGCGACACAGTCCAGCCCCTCCTCCACATGTTGCTGTACACTACCGGTCAGCTTGATGAGGAGAAAGCCACAACACATTTCTCTTACAAGGAGGATAAATATCTCTGTGTGGACATTTTATCGTTGGTAAAAAACACACACATTGTGTGGAAACTGAACGCCATCCATCACTCACTTTTAAAACTACAGTGGCTAAACGTCAAAAGGCTTGTTAGCTGACTGCAGGTTCTACCAGAGCAGAAAGTCCGACTAATTAACCAGCATATATCATCTTGTTAAAATTGTTACTCTGTAAAGAACAGAACGGCAAAAAGCTAGAATCTTCTGGGCAACGGGCATATGAAAACTACAAACTTATATTATTATATTATTTTAGCAGAAGTGGAACAGTTTTGCTTTTCTCCTTTGAATACCAGCAGTTAGTTCAACTTATACATTTTTGTTTTAGGTGAATTAGGGTATTTTTAATTGAAGGTATCATAATATAAAAACTCCATACTGCCAAAAACTTTTAGATTTATGGGGCATTTCTTTTTCATTCATTTTCTTATCACAGTCTGTCCTTCTTCATCTTACATAATGTAAGACTAAATACAAAGTAATGAGGATCAAAATAACATTGTTTTTAGTCTTTATTTTTAGTGTAGCATTCACCTTGTCATAAGGAGAGGGTCACAATCACTGAAATCATTGGTTTAACCTGCTCACCGTCAGTCCTTGCTGTACTACATCCCTCAGCCTGACTGAAACTGAATATTTTCCTGACATTTTCAGAGCAGTATCCGTCTCTGTCACTGCAGACATCATTTTAATTCACCTACAGGTTGAAGAGATGAAGGGAGGAGGTGAGCGATGAATGGGAAGGGTCCAGGTGTAATGTTAGTTATGACTGGCGCTAACAGAGGATGATCAGAGGGCTGCGGTGGGAATCTGTCCGACATTGAAAGCTTCTCCCAGAGTCAAACATACAGAGAGTATCATCCTTTATTACCACTCATTTCCCACTCACAGTCTGAGTCATCCAAGTTTTTCTCTGGGAATAATTTCCCAGTTTTTATAAACCTCTTTCTTTTCATTAATTTCATGTTATTATCTGTTGTTCACCTTCTACAGTTTCACAGCTTACATACTCAGATGCAAATTTCAATGTACTCTTCTGCAGCAACCCTCCCCTGTCCTTATTTTACCAGATTATTTTCACAGTTTGGGGCTCTTAAACAGAGAGGGGATTTTTTTAAACAATGTTTGTGGTTTCTGTGTCATCCTTAACTTCTGCTTGATGCTCAGTTTTCAGGTCTAAGTAGGTTTTATCTTGTGGATTATAACAACTCTAAAGAATCTACATGCTTCCATCACCATCACTTCTCCGTCACTGCTGCATTACATTATATCACATGAATGAGAAACAGATATTGATGTTACATTTTCAGTTATGATGATTTTCTAGGACAGAGCATATACATGGTTTATAGTCTGTTTCCATCTGTGTAAAGAGGAAATTTCTAGAAGCTTATCTTTCACTTTCTAAAACCTTTAGGAAATTTCTTCTTGCTATGGTGGAGCTTTTCTTATTTATTACACACTGACTGTATCAAGGAATCTACAAGATATGCTGTTATGTTTGAAAATTGTTTGTTGGATGTCTGTCAGTACATGTTAAAGTGCCCTTTCAGACACTTTTTCAAACAAAAGTGATGGAACGATGCATCTTTGTTCATAGGATTACTCTATGGAATGATTTAACCAAAGAAATCTCGTACTCGTCGTCTTCCGCTTATCCGGAACCGGGTCGCGGGGGCAGCAGACTCAGCAGAGACACCCAGACGTCCCTCTCCCCAGACACCTCCTCCAGCTCCTCGGGGGGGACCCAAGCTTTCCCCCAGGCCAGCCAAGAGACATAGTCCCTCCGGGTCCTGGGCCGTCCCCTGGGCCTCCTCCCTGGGACGTGCCTGGAACACCTCCCGAGGAAGCGCCCAGGAGGCATCCGGTATGTCCCCGAGCCCGTCAACGGGCCCTCTGGATGTGGAGGGCAGCGACTCTACTCCGAGCCCCTCCCAATGGCCGAGCTCCTCCCCTATCTCTAAGGGGTGCCCGCCACCCGGGGGAAAGTCATTTCAGCTGCTTGTATCCGGGATCTCGTTCTTTCGGTCATGACCCAAATTCATGGCCATAGGTGGGTGGGAACGTAGACCGACCGGGAAAATCGAGAGCTTCGCCTTTCAGCTCAGCTCTCTCTTCACCACAACGGCCAGCCAGCGCCCCCATTACTGTGGCAGCCGCACCGACCCTCTGTCGATCTCCCGCTCCCTTTTTCCCTCACTGGAACAAGACCCCGAGATACTTTAACTCCTCCACTTGAGGCAAGAACTCCCCTCCCAAACCTGAAGGGACAAGCCCCCTTTTTCCCGGTTTTATACCTGGCCTCTGACTTGAAATCAAAGAACCAAAACAATTTTTATATTTAAAAGGGTTAAAATCAAATATGCTGATTAAATATGAGGTAACTCAATGAAGGTAACTACCCTCAGGTATTATAGATAGTAAATGTATTTAGATACTTATTTTTTCATGTCCTCATTGTTGGTCGCTGGATAGATGATAAACTGATATTTATGTTATCATTTTTTAATTTTTGTAATTTATTTTTCTTTGAGAAAAAGGATAAACTATTTTCTTCTTTCTACCCCTTTTCATTCATTATTCTGTTTTGATACATATATAAAATATATAAAATATTTTTGAATGAATGAAATAAATATATTTTTAGGTTTCTTTTTTGAATCAACTAGTAGGAAATATACCCTAGTGTGTTAATAAGAAACAAAATCTTTCATTTGATTAAATACATTTTTTAAGAAAATAAAAAATCTCTTCATTGCTTCTTTTAATATATGTGATTCCTGATTAGCTACAGATTTGACTGTGTATGGATATAATGTGGTTAACGTAGAACAAAGAAGATACATTAAAATGTATATTATGCAAAAACATATTACAGACAAACAGGTCTGTTAATGATGTGTTACTTCTCTGTGCTGCAGATTTACCATTTATAATAGTCTAAATTTGGATGTTTCTGCAGGTCTCCAACATATCCTAATTTGGAAACCTTTCAGCTATCAGTCAGTTCCTTTCTTCTTGCTTAAAAAAGATAAAAACACGTTTTTCTCTGTATTTTGTGCTTTTTAATGTTTCTCTGCTTTCTATTTTTTCCTTTTCTCAATTCTTGTCTCAGCTTTTATAAAGACAGACTGGCAGTACATTTTAATTTGGGCCCTGCAGGCAGACAGACCAAATCCCGCAATCCCTGATCCTTCACACCCTCGTGCAAACGTCAACACACACACACACATTAGCATTAACTGACAGTGATGAATGACGCTGCACACATACGGTGACTTCTACCCTGCTGATGCTGCAGATCATTCTGACTGGTTCCTATGGTAATCCTACATCCGGACGGCTGATTGGTTAGTGGATCGGTCACTATAAACAGATTGGCCCCGCCCCCATCTGTGAGACGTCTGAGTCAGCCTCGGTGGTTTAGTGCTGACACAGACATGTTTAAATGTAATCTGATTTTACTCAGGCAAAAATGCAGGGTTCAAGTTATTTGAAGGATCGTCATTTAAGCAGCATTTCTTTTATTATATTTTAATAGTTATTGAACTGAATTATGAGCAAGTAGATGTTGCACGAGAATGGATGAGGGAACATTACAAATAATGTGGTTTCAACACTATCTGTTTGTTTTTTCTTTAAAATATACATCAGTTGGTTAGATCACTTCTCTGTGTAATATCCTACCAGACTTTGAGAGGATATTAAATGTATTCAATGGAGCGATAAGGAGAAAGAAGAGACGGGTGGGGACATGCAGGTATGGTTGAACAGTATCTGTTGTCATGGTTATACTGAGGTCAGACACATCACCTAATATTTCTTCTGATATGTCTTTGTTTTTTCTATTCTGTATTTTCTCTGTCTTTTTATACCTTCTGCCTCTTATCTTTCATATCTTTGTTTCATCTGTCAAATTCCTCTGCTTCTTTCGCATCTCCTATTTTTATCCTAGTCTTTTTACATTTGGTTGTTTGAAAACAAGGTGTCAGGTTTTAGGAAGTTAACTAAGAGGTAGGTCATACAGGGGCATAAAAATAGTACTAATATGGAGAGTTAAGTAAGAACAGCATTAAAAGCTGAATGAAACCAAGGGTTCTTGCTTTAGGTCTTAATTCATCTTTCCAGACTTACTTCCATTTAACTTGATGTTTTCTGTGTCCCTTGTTGTGTGCTGTCACTACATAAAAGGCCATTTGATGATGAGACATGAGCTCAGAAGGTTTATTGTCTCTAGACAAAGAGTCTCTGTGTTTTACAGTGAACTCATTGTTGTTGATTTAAATTTGTGTTTTTGATTCTGCCTTCCAATACCCCATTTCCTCCTTTCCTTTTATTCTCTTAACTGACCCACTGTCCCTTTTTCCTCCTCCTAGGCGGCTCTGATGGGTGGTACCACCATGGTGATGGCGCTGGTCCTGCCTGAACAACACTGCTCCCTGCTGGACGCTTATGAGACGTGTCGCACTCTGGCAGACGCCAAAGCATGCTGCGACTACGCTCTGCATGTTGGGGTGACCTGGTGGGGACCAAAGGTAGGCCCAAGAAGACAAGGATCAAGATGCATCATAAATGAACAGCATGGAAACACATTTTATTATTTTACATTTCTTGTCAAATTTTTAGTCTTGCAGAATAAGCAGCGAAGCAGTGAAACCTTTTTTATATATGTGCAAGTTGTGTATTGACCTAGATTAAACCAAACAGAAACTGGGTTAATACACATGTTCAGTGGGCACATTACTCAGATTGTATGAGTTAACCTGCTGTATTCAGCCTTTGGCTTCAGTGTCTGCACTGGATCATCTGCTGGCTATGTGCATGTGTCACACTTCATTAAATTCAGTGAAGTGTTTAATGCCAAATCTCTTTAACCGAGAGATTTTTATAACACCACAGTTTATTCGCTAAAACTTCTCCCTGGAATGTGTTTACATTGCTGGGTGTCAATTCTTGCAGTTATTGCTGATGTTGTTGAACAAATAATCACATTTCTCACCATTTTTATGCTGATATATTTTATTGTACGTGTCTTTTAAACCATGCTAGTTATTTTACGCTATTCGCCTTAATCCACTGCCTCAGTCTGATAAAGGACTACATGGCTGATAATTACCTTTATTTAAATTTGAGTAAAACAGAAACAATGAAATATATTTGGACATCAGCGGAGCAGTTGTCTCTTTTGGTTTATTCACTAAGTAGAGAATTTGCAGCAAGGAAGTATTTTTTATTCTAATTTGCTTTTGGGTTCATATGTAATCCCACAGTCTTGTTTCTTTCAGTTAGGGAACTTTGCTAAACTCCTTCAGTGCCGTTTGCTGAACTAGAAAAAATTATTCATGCTTTTGTTTCTTTACACTTGTAATCAGTGGTTTACTTGACTTAACTAAGCATCACTAGTTTTCATGCAGAATGCTTGAGCAAGGTTATTAGTGCTCGCGTATAAAGCAGTGAGTCGTCTGGCTCCCATATTCCTGTCTTATCTTCTAACAAGACATTTAGTTTCTTCAAAATGTCTTTGTGATTCCCTGCAGAATGAGGCTCCTAGGCTGGAGATTTAGAGATGCACCAATCAAGCTTTATCTTTATTTGGTTTTCTTTGAGGTCTGACAAGCCAGTTCTGATCATGACTGATTCCAATTTATTTCGTAATCCAAAAGAATATAAAGGAATTACAAGATTATCCCTAATGATGCGACAAAGCATGTGTCCCTAAACTTTATCTGATTTGTACTGATCTCAGAGGAAGCACATCAATGCACATGCTGTTGTTTGATACGTTTATGGATCAAAAATGGTGAGAGTTTGTACTTTTGCAGCATTTAATAAACATGAAACCCCAAAAGATTTTTGAGTATCTGACCTGGCAATCCCTGATAAGAGCCGATTAGGGGAAAATGGCCAAATGATATTCAATGTACAGTTTAAGCACAGATAAAAACACCCAAAAACATCCTCCTGTTGGATGATATGTAACCTGAAAATGGTTCAACATAAAAAATACATTTAGTGTTGAACTGAGGGCTAGACTTTTTACTATCTCCAAATACATCAATGAGTTTAATGTTTTGATTTCCTGCAAACACATGATGATATACTATCTGGTTTGATTAACTTGTCTCAGTCTGTGTTACAAACATCCATGTTGGATAATTATCCCTGTGATAGTTAGTTATATAAATTACTGTGTGGTCCTATCCTGGTGGCTATCCAAGCTGATTTCCTGGGCCCCATAAGAAAAGTAGCTGCTAATATAAACTCTGTAAAGTTGTCTAACTTCTAATACAAAAACAGATGCATCATGTCTAAACCCCTCCTTTAAACAGGTACACAATGAGATGGAGACCCTGGTGAGGGAGCATGGAGTGAACTCCTTCCAGATGTTCATGGCCTATAAAGACATGATGATGCTGCGGGATTCAGAGCTTTATCAGACACTGCAGACCTGCAAGGACATTGGGGCAATTGCACGTGTGCACGCTGAAAATGGAGAGCTCGTGGCAGAGGTGCAAAATACCTGCTTGTAATTTATTTGATTTATCCTCATTTGTATTTATAGGCAGATGTTCAGAATAATAAATCTCTGACCGTTGGGCTTCAGTCTGGAAAGTTATTTGACTTCTGTGACTAGATGTGTTTGTAAAATTCTTAAAAGAAGTAGAAAGTTTGCAGAATTAAACTTGAGCTATGTTTTTGTGTGTTTTAGGGTGCCAGAGAGGCTCTGGATTTGGGTATCTCTGGACCAGAAGGAATAGAAATAAGTCGACCAGAGGAGGTAATTTTACAGTAGATCTCACTTCAGCATGTCTTGCAGATGTAGCTTTATTTAAGTGTTGAGAATGAGCAGCAGTGAGATTTCTAGGTAATTTGTGTGGCAAGGAGAAGATATCTATATATTAATATTTTTTTCTTACTAATAAATGTAATACACTATGCACAGTGCTGTATGTTTAAACTTAAACTGTTTAATTAAACTGGATCTAGTAACCAGTAAATGATTTAATGAACTTTTTTAACCATAGAAAATGAAATTTGGTCATAAATTTGTTGCCCTTTGATTGCACTTGACGATATAGACTGGATAATAAATTTTCAGTGTGTGACTGTCTGTGTGTTGTTGACTGCAGCTTGAGTCTGAGGCTACCCACAGGGCCATCACAATCGCTAACAGGAAAAAACACGATTTATTTGCTCTATTTGTGTGCTTCTATCAGTGTTTCAACCTGTAATCTGATTGAAACATTTTCTAGATCTGAAAAGGCCTAGAAAAATAGTCTTTCTAGGCCTTTCTTTCTATCCCATTATGTAAAAGTTGCTTCCATCCATACTTGAATAGCAATATTTGTAACTGTTGTGTTTATACTTTAAACTGTCTGAAAAAGTATGAAATTGTCATAGATAAAAATCCAAATAACTGACTAGTTCTGTGATTATAGGCCCGCTGTCCCATCTACCTTGTAAATGTGTCCAGTATGCTTGCTGGAGACATGATTGCTGCTGCCAAGATGCAGGGTCGGTATTTGTCCAGGTAAAAGAATCCAAGAAAGGTGGTTCTGGTCCCAAAAAAGACCATAAGCTGGTTACTTTGCTGCTTCTGTCCAGGCAAAGTGGTCCACGCTGAGACCACTGTGGCTCACGCTGTGCTGAATGGGAACCAGTATTACCATCAGGATTGGGCCCATGCCGCTGCTCATGTCATTGTCCCTCCTCTACGCCTGGACCCAAACACACCTAGCTACCTCATGGGCCTGCTGGGAAAGTATGTCTTGTGTTTACATCAGTAATAATCAGAAATGTTTTTAATGAATTAATGAGCAGTCTTGGAGAGCATAGCATGTATTGCAGCTGAAGGTACCGACTAATATGAACATGCTTGTGCTGTTTTCAGTGACACACTGAGTGTCGTGGCGTCAGAGCACCGTCCATTCAGCACCAAGCAGAGAGCTTTGGGCAAAGAAGATTTCACTAAGATCCCTCATGGAGTGTCTGGGGTGCAGGACAGGATGAGTGTCATTTGGGAGAGAGGCGTGGTACATACACAATCACACCAAAAACTGTTTGTTCACAGTGTCTAGATGTAAATCCTTCGACAGAGATAGAAGTGACCGTTTAAACACTGACAAAATAAAGCTAAATATTTCCTCTTAGCAAACATATTAAAATGTCACATCATGTCTGCAGGTCACAGGAAAAATGGATGAGAATCATTTCGTGGCTGTGACCAGCTCTAACGCAGCAAAGATCTACAACCTGTATCCCCGCAAAGGACGCATCATCCCCGGAGCCGATGCTGATGTGGTGGTCTGGGACCCCGATGCAACAAGGTATACTCAGATTTATTTCAAATGAAGTGTTTTACGCTGTGAATCAAATCTATTCATACATTGCTTTCCCCATGTACAGGACGATCTCTGTGAGCACCCAGGTGCAGGGTGGAGACTTCAACCTGTACGAGGGAATGCGCTGTCATGGCGTGCCTCTGGTCACCATCAGCCGAGGACGTTTGGTGTGTGAGAACGGTGTGTTTATGTGCGCCGAAGGATCCGGGAAATTCTACCCACAACGCACTTTTCCTGACTACCTCTATAAGAAAATGGTCCAGAGAGAAAAGGTGTGTTCATATCTTCCCTCTGTTTCTGTTCACTTGTTCAAGGGAGTCAGGGAGAATGCCAGTCTGTCCTCTGCTGTGTCAGCTGGCAGTAAACTGATGCAAACACACCCATCATGTTGAGCCTGACTCCACTGATCTGACAGTCTGTGTAGAGGATTTAGAGTTGATGCTCTCTTTATGCGCTGACTCTGTTTTTATGCTGCTGGAATCTGCAAAACCTTCCTCTGTCCCAGAATCTGCTCTGGTCCTGCACTGCTTTATATTGACAGTCAGTTAGTTAGTGAAGCATGGCTGCATGGTATTTATTTTCAGTTACGTCAATCTTTATTGTTTACTAATCATTAGTAATGTTTTAATGGGAAATACATTAAAAAAGAAATGGTATATATGCGTACCTATTACTATTTAAGACTAATAACCTAAATAAATAAATTAACAATAATTGTTTATATCATTTATTAGTATTTTGCTGCTAGAGATATAGAGATTTTACTAACATTAGCTCTCCAAAAACCTAAACTATTCTTCTTAAATGCTACTTGGAGGTGCATCTTAAAATTAACACAAACCTATATATATTTTATCGAGACTGTATGTGTTTAAGCAACACAGTAGTGGATAACTGTATAAAAAATACATAGTTTTAGATTTTTTTTACTAATGAAAATCTGAAAAGTGTAAATTGCATTTGACCAAACAATACATTAGACATAAGTAATAAAGTTGTAGAGAAGTTTGAAGCAGGGTTGTTATAAAACGATACTCCAAGCTGTGAACATCTCACAGAATCCATCATCTGCAGATTGAACGAGTATGGCACAGCTGCAGTACACCTAGAGAGGCCCTTGAGAACTCTGGAGGAGCTGCAGAGATCCACAGCCCAGTTGGGAATTTAACTTCTTGGCCAACATGCAAAATGTTGTGTGAAGGAAAACTAACATCCGTACATGACTTGAACACATCATATCAATGGTGAAACTTGGCATTGGCAGTATAATGTGGGGGGTGCTTTTCTTCAATAAAGACAGGGAATCTGGTCAGATAATGCTAAACACAGAAGAAACCTGGAAAACCTGCGGAAAATGTAAGACTGGGATTTAGATTCACTGTCTAGCAGGACAACAATCCTCAACATACAGCCAGAGCTTCACTGGAAAGGTTTTTATTAAAGCACATCCATGTGTTGAAATGGTCTAGTTAAAGTTCAGACATAAATCCAATTGAGAATCTGTGGAAGGATTGGATTAACGATGTACACAGATGGTCCCTGTTTAATCCGACTGACCTTAAGGTATTTTAAGAAGAAGAATGAACAAAAGTTTCTGTTCCTAGGTGGTTGATACATACAAAAAAAAAGACAGTTTTAATTGCAGTGAAAGGAGGTTCCCCTCATGGGGGCTGAATACAAATACTCACCCAACGTTTCAGATTTATATTTGTAAAAAGTCTGAAAGCCATCGATCTGTTTCCCTCAAACTTTACAATTAATGATTCTTTTATGTTGGCCTGTCACATAAACCAGTTTAAATACAGTAATAGTTATAGTGTGACAAAAGGCGAAAAGGTTCAAGAGGTATAAATACTTTTGCAAGGCGAAATAGATGTGTTCTTGACAGTAGCTGCTGTTTATTTTGCATGCGTTTAGGACAGAACTGTTTTTATTGTACAGGCAGAAACAGCACGCAATGAAATGTGGGCTTGGATTTCTGGAAAAAAAAATGTTTAGAGAGAACATTTTAGAAAAAGGAAAGTAGTACTGCATTAGTAAAAATATCAATATTTTTAGAATGCTTATGTTTTATTATCAAGATACAACCTGCCATTCTTTACTAAATATCTATACCATATTCCATACCATATACATCTGTACCAAACTCATGTCTCACTTGAGAAATTAAAGAGTAAATAAACATCTTCTGGTATGAGATTAAACGTCATGTTGATGTGGATTATTCTTCACCTTTCAACTCCTTGTTTTAGAATCAGGCCTATAAAGGAGTAGAAAGGGATCCGTACTCTGGTGATGTGGCCAAGGTTGCAAACACAATGAAGAAGGAGCTTGGTTTGGGTCCCATCGATGGAGAGTCACCAAACAAACCCGGTGGTCGGATGCACCAGGGGGTCCGAGACCTCCATGAGTCCTCCTTCAGCCTGTCAGGTGGTTTAGAATAAAACTCCTTAACCTTGTTAGTTGGTTTATTCTTTATTGTAACTATCCAAGTCTTATTTAAATATATTTTTTCTCTCAGGTTCTCAAGTTGACGACCACGTCCCGAAGAGGTCCTCTGCTCGGATCCTGGCTCCTCCTGGCGGCCGCTCCAGTGGTATTTGGTAATTCGTGGTGTTGGAGTTTAAACCGTTTCAACCTCTGTGTTTTTATTATATTTCCAAGCAACCAGGAAAACTGTACTGATTTTAAACAACAGTTAAAGATGGGTAAAACAAATTCAAGTGTAAGCCTGACCTATTTATTAATTGGTGGTTTGCAAAAGAATTAATGGTTATCTGGAGTGAGCTGCTCAATAACATTAAATCAAAGGGCTGTCTTTGAACTTAAAATGTGTTTTTCAAATTATAGCTCATTGTAATATTATAATTCAGCAGTACTTGTTACATTTTAACCAGTGACAGACCAAAACCAGTACAGTCTTTAATGGTTCAAAATAAAGTGACGTTGACAGAATTATTTAAAGATAAGTGGATAAAACCTGTCACTGACAACCATACAGTACACTGTAGACACCATAGCGTTATAGTTTGTTGTGATGTGTGTGGATCCTGTTTGTTATTGAACGACCGCGCTCTGCCCGGCCTCCTGCCGCACCATCGGCTCCACTGAGAGTGTTGTTGTTTCCAGTGGCCCAACAGTTCTGTGTGGTGATGAAATCCAACTGCTTCTAACACTCTATCTGTATTTACACTTCCACTGCTTCTAACTGAACCAACACATGTCCTTTAAACACCCTGCCTCACCTGAAATGCTACGAGTTTTCTGGGATTGTAAGTTTTGTCCCAGTTATGATTTTACAAAAGCTAAATGTTGGTATTGCTCTTATCTTGCGTGTGGGTTCTACTGACCTTGTAGAGTAACTAAAGGGAAAACAAGTTAAAGTTCATTTCTGGGTTAAATAGTTTCTGTTGTCGTTGTTGTTTTGTTAACCAGATTATGACAATGGTGTTGATTGTAATTCACATGAATGGAGGGCGAATACAGTCCCTTCTCATTCCAGAGAGATTACTTTGAGCCATCGGACTGGAAACAATAAACAAGGAGCCTCATTTCTCAAACCATGCTCTAATAAAGATAAGAAATGCAACAATTTCTTCCTATTTACCATGTCCTGCAAGGTGTTTTTAAACATGTACAGTAGCAGTCTCAAGTGTCTCTAGTAGGAATTAGTCTCTGTGTTTACAGTTTTCTACCACTGGCAGCTTGTTTTTTGCATAATTCTGTGGTTTTTAACTCTGTTTATGCATTTAATATAACTGAGGCCACAAATGTTAAATAGAGATCATAACGTAATCAAGTATAACGTGAGGTTGTTGTTAAAGCAGAAAGATTGAGCTGCACAGGCTGAAAGCTGAAGAAAACCACTGATCCTCTCTCCTCCTGATGATGTCTCATTCCTGCCTACCAGTATTATATTTATGCATAGTCACATTCTCATGTGTGCGTACTTTATAAATTTAAAAGTAATTGTTTTTATTTTGTGAAAAGATTAAATGTGCCAATGGGAATCACCTGTGCCACACTGTTAACACTTCATAGAGGGAACCACTTACACAGTGAAGTCTCCATCGAAAGCCACAGGTTCATAAAAACTGGTGCTTTTTCTAAGATTGTTTACAACTGTTGTCACATTGTTGGACATTTGCGTGTTCTGTTGAGGGTGCTGTGATTCAGTGGTCGTGTTTGTGGAGTCGTGTTGGAAAGTGAACCTGTTAAATCTGTAAGTGGATGTTTGTTTCTTACCACAAGAATAACAGTAACTGAATAAAGATTTTAAAAAAATACATTTTGATCTTCTTTTTTTCTCTTTGCATCAGTTTTTCAGTATGTATTTTCTAATATTAGTTTAGTTTAGCTCAGGTTTAAAATATCTTGTCTGTATGTTGACTATACATGGCCCGGTATAAAGGTACACCAAGGGTTTTAAAAGATGTCAGAAAACGTGTAGGCTGCATAAAGTAGTGCAGCACTGCCCTCACCCAATCTGTTGCTGTGCACTGCCAGCCAGCTCACTGAAACACTCTGGTTTGTCTTTTGGAAAGTTTGGAAGGGTGGCTGTTTAAACAAGTAGCCCCACAAGCAAGAACACCGCAGAAAAGGGGGAGTATCCTGCTCAATACGCACTTAAAAACTACAGCAAAATTTAGGAGGGGTTCTGATTAAGTCTATGTATTAAAGTTGGTGTCAGTGGTAAATTAATAAGTTATTGCAGTTTCACAGCAGGAGTAATTGCTAGGTCATTCCTTTTAAACCTTTATGTGAATTTTGTAAAACTTGTGTTTTTACTAACATAAACACACAATGTGAATCTTATACAGCCTCAGGCCTAATATTACCAAATGTGATGTAAGAATAATTTTTCGGGCATATTATGACATAATCAAGTACAACTGTTAGTTTCATCTGTTTTATTTTATATTGAAACTAAACGTAATGTTTAACCTCGTGCTCAACTTGAATTTGATACTAATGAGATTTTTTAAAAGAGCAACACCCTAACAAGAATAAAGTGGGCACATTAGATGAACCTAGTTAATGTAAGTGAAATGTTTTCCTCAGAATTAGTAAAAACTAGATGAAAGCTTTCGTATCTAAATTTTGAAGTTCAGACAATGCTATTTCAAAAAATGTGTCTCACAAAGTTCTTTTTCAATTCATGTGAACCTGGACAAAACACTGTCCAGTACTTTCTTGCCCAGGTAAGACTCTTTTGACATCTCTAGTGGCTTGACATGAGGAATGCAACATTTGTATCCTGTGTGTAGGCCTCGTCTGCGTTGTTGCTCCTGATGCGCTGACTTCAGCCTCAGTCCACTCCTTGTGAAGCTCCCTAAAATTCTTGAATGGATTTTGCTTGACAATCCTCTCAGCGCTGCAGTTATCCTTGTTGGTGGTGCACCTTTTTCTACCACACTTTTTTCCTTCCACTCAACTTTCTATGAATATGCTTCAATACAGCACTCTCTAAACGACCAGCTTCTCTTGCAATGACTATTTGTGGCTTCTCTCCTTGTGGAGAGTGTCAGTGACTGTCTACTGGACATCTGTCCAGTCAGCAGTCTTCCATGTGATTCTGTCGCCGACTGACCCAGACTAAGAAAAACACTTACAGGTTCAGGAAAGCTTTTTTGAGTTTATTAGCTAAGTAAAGTGTGACACCACAAGCTTCAGCACTGCCACTGCTTGTGTCTCTGTGATGCCCTATGATAGACTGGCGACTTCCCCAAGGGTGTATCTTGTGTTTTGCGCATTGACAACTGGAGATAGGCACCTGCAACTCTGCAAGGATATTAAAAATTGATGAATATTCTTACTGGGATTGATCCCGAATCACTGCAACATCAGTGAAAACAGGGCATCATTAAACTGGGACATAAGCTGCTCCTTGATCTTTTTTTACACAATTGTTCAGCGTTAATTAGGCCACTGCAGAGGTACAAGTTACACGTTTAACAGCAATTCCCCCACACCTCAGATGCTGCTTGGTTTTTGGATGTATGAAAATCCCTAATCTGTGTAATTTAGTGTTAAACTATAATTCATGCTACCCATTCTTAACTTTTGAAAGCTTTTCTGGTGCTTTAAATCTGATTATGTTCTGCTTATCATATTTTAGCACTTCCACTATATCTACCTTAGCTTTTTGCAACACTCCTGCCATCCTGAAACTGCTGCGCCAGTGCTACTGTGCAGCGCATGCGCAGCTCCAGCAGCTTAGGTGGGAGCATTCGGATAGCAACGGAAAGCCCATCAACAGAAACAACGGCACCGCGGAGAAAGGGGACTGCGCTCGCCTAAGTGAGTAATATCTGCTCCTCTTCACTTACAGTCCAAACAATCTGAGACTAAAGCTGTCACAAATGTGATTAATTTCACATAGAAATACTCGTCCCGTCCCACAGGAGACAGGCATTCTTTCATTGGAGTAATGCGTGTGTGTATTATCGGAAGGGCCTCCAGAGGGGGGTATGCTTTAGATCGGGGGGGAAAGACTCGTTTTCAGTCGCACCCGCACAGACTAGCTGTTCATAGACAATACCGTGGGGGAATTAAACTCAGCCCAAGCATTTAAAACGACCTAATAGCATTCCGTGGCTCAATTAGCTCCTTCAGCTCCGTTAAGGTTGCGGTTAGCCGGGAGCTAGCTTGCCTGTCTGGGCATTTAACGGTTGTAACGTCATCCGTTAAAAGAGTCCCAACTGAGCCGTTTAACCGACCAGCCCCGGGTTCAGGGTTCAGCCACAAGCGGTCCGACTCTCCCGGGTTTACATGTGTAATAAAAAGAGTCTTTATCGCCGGTGAAGGTTAAGGTTCTAAAGCTCCTGACAAAAGCTCAACCACAGACACTTGTCAAATGGATAATTGATATAAACAAGCATGTGTAGACAGATTATCTTAAATCATTTCTAAGCAATATTTACCAAGTTATTATTATGGGCTTATTAAAAATGCTTTTAGTTATTATAATTAGTCTGTTATACTGTTTTTCCACGTTGTTATTCACTGTTAAATTGATTTAATTGAGCATTTTTCATTTTCGGATGTTCTGCAGTAATATGAAAGTTTCCTTTGGATTTGACTTTTTTTTTAAATTTTCCAGGCTAATGCTTTAAAAAACAGCACAGCATGGAAAACATCCCTGTTTTGTGTGGAAACCTTCATAATTCTAGACTTTATGAATGGCTGTGCAAAAGTTTTAAACCGCTGCTATTTTCTTTAATACTTTTCTTGCTTCTTTACGTTTGATTCTTTATAGAAGTTCTGCAAACTGGTATATTAAAGTAGCTTCATAATTAAACATTTACTTATAAACCTATCCAGTATTACGGTTTAATCACCTTCATATTCACTGTGAAATGGTTCAGTCTGAATCTATATTGAGCAGGGTTATTTTGGATGTTCTTCGCTCAGTAAAATGCCTTTTTTTAAGTTTTCTGGCAGAATTTAACGTTTTTTCTGTTAATAAACAGCTCAACGAATTTTAAACAGCCTGTTTTATCAGGAAGCTATCATAATTAAAATGAATCATTATAGACTTTTATGAAGTGCTGTGTAAAAGTTTAAACCACTGCTAATTTCTTTATGGTTTCCATCTTTCTATTTTTTGGAATAAAGTCATTTATACGTTTAAATCCTCAAATTGTAATTTGGATATAGCTTTTTATTAGGGCTGCAACTAACAATTATTTTTGATAATGTGTCAATTATTTTTTCGATGAATTGATCAATAATCGGACATTAAAAGGTGCTTAATAGGATATTTTTTACAGAATTTGAACCAGGTGAAGGTAAAGCTATACCATTTGAGGAGTTCTGGATAGAGCATATTTACAGACAATGAAAGTTTTTCGTCTTAAATAAAAAATTGATATATTTTTGGTTCAATTTTGGCCTAATCGCTGCTCTGAGTGGGTTGTTCTTTTAGCAAATGTCATGTTTTAGAGACTGTATATTCCAGTGAATGATTATTCTATTACTAAATTAGTTTAAGAATATTTTAATAAACAGTTAATCTGATTGATTGTTTCAGCCCTACTGTTTTTATTCTCATTTTCTGCATTTAGTTTTCATTGTATTTCAGTTTTATCACTTTTAAACTGCTTCAGTCTGAATCTACACTAAGCATTATTGTCTTGGATGTTCTCCGCTCATCGATAGACCTTTTTTCTTTCAAGTTTCCACTGCTATTTAGTTGTTTTTTATGTTTTCATGCTAATAACTGATCAGAAAACATGTTAAAGCTTTTGAAACATCCCCGTGATTATAGACTTTATACAGTACAAGGCAAAAGTTATAAACTGCTGCTTGGAGCCAGGCCTTTTTGCAATCAGTGAAGGTGCTCATGAACAATAGTTCCCTGTGCTTTCTTCAAGTCTTTTAATGCTTTTGGACTCGCTTTTTTCCCCTCCTTGCATCTGATCGTGACGTAGTCTGCAGTGTGTACTTAAAGATGGTAACAACAGATGAGCAGTGTGTTGACACAACAACGTTTCATTCCTTGACATAGGAAGTTTCTTTATGCTTGAATGATTGAAAAGTCAAAGTTAAGTGGCCTTATTAACAAACATGTTGTTGTTCTGAAAATGATTAGGTTATGGATTCCTGGAGGACTGATTGCTGCAACTTCAGCTGCTTGATGCTATTGGCTGGATTGAGCTTAGATAGAGAACATTATACCAACTGGCATAAATTGACCCTAACTGCTGTGTTTTTAACTAGGAACAAATTGGACGGTATGTTTTCTTTCCTGTAAGGAAGTTTTAAGTTTGCTAAATGAATTACGTCTTATAAATAATGT
This sequence comes from Crenichthys baileyi, assembly GCA_036173005.1. Taxonomy (NCBI): domain Eukaryota; kingdom Metazoa; phylum Chordata; class Actinopteri; order Cyprinodontiformes; family Goodeidae; genus Crenichthys; species Crenichthys baileyi. The sequence continues at coordinate 901,092 of JAHHUM010001462.1, forward strand.
GAGAATATTACCTTTTGGATTGCCTGGTCTGTCGTGGATTTTGGATCATTGAAGATTTTCTTTTCACCATTGTTGGTTTGTTTAGCTGATGAAATTTTTAGTGTTGTTAAACTTTTGTAGTTTTATTTCAGCATTACATTTTTAAAGATGGTTTCTTCGTGATGGTGATAAGAACCAAACTGAAACTGTTGCTCTTTTTTCAGTAAAATTGTATCTGGAGAATATTTTTTAACTCTATGGAGCTATTCCAAAATACTTTCTGACTCCCTGCTCTAATATTTTTCTAAGATATTGTTTTATATTCCAGTTTTATTGTAACGTTGCAAATAAATCAGAAAGAAAACAAGGAAATCATAATATATAGTTCATTAAATGATGCATTTAAAATTATTTTAAGATTATTATTGTGTAGACTTATTTATCTGCAAAATAAAGTCCAGCTTTGGATCAGATCACAGGTTAATAAGGAAAATCATGTGACAAACAATAATTTCCTAAATCTTTCTGTAAAACATACTCATAATTTTATTGTTCTTATTAAAAAGGATTCGACATATGTAGGATGATTTATTAAAGTTTACATATAGTGAAAAAAACTCAGGTTTTAAAACTGAGTCTGACTAATTTGTATCTAATTTTCTATATTTTAGCAAAATGTTCTTTTTTTATCAGAGAAACTTCCAGACCTTAAATATTCCTTCAAATGGCTTGTTTGTTTATTTTATATGACGCATTTAAAGTAGTTATTTTTTATAGCTGCTTATAAAGAAATGTTCCATCGGTCACATCGACCCGAATGTTATTTCAGTTACTGAAAAATATATTCTGAAATGGAAATGCAGTCCTGCCATCTACTGTTCTTGAACAACTAATAATAGATTTCTGTGACCTTGTTAATACGAGTCACTGTGTTCTTTTCCCTCTGTGAAACTGGTTAAACTGGCAGTAGCCAAATTAATGGCTATTACCAGCTTGAAAGGTTACCTCTGAAGTCTTGCAATAAGGAAGTGTTTGTTCTGCATAACATCCTGTATGCTGTTGGTTTTGGAGGACATCAGCTCAAAGGAACTGCTTCAGCATTGTTGGACTTTTTCTTCTCTCACTCTTTCAGCGTGATGCTACCCTGGCGGCTTTATGTTGCTGCTGGACACAGCTCCCGGTGGTTTGAGCTGAACTGTGACAGAGCATGTTAAATACTCGGGCTAAAGGGATTAACTGGAGCAGAGATTAGGGCCCCATGAGTAAACTAGTTTATCTGCAACAAGTTGCAGGGGAAAGAGAGGTTTAGATAAGTAAGTGATCAGTCCCTGAATATCCGTTTTTGGTTTTATAAGTTTATTTCGCATGACTTTGGCCGTGTTAATGCAAATTACACTGCTAGAAATTAGCCAGGTTGTGGATTTTGGGGGTGAGTCTTTCAAATGCACAAAAAATAGAGCAATTTGTGTGCTTTTGGCGTTTTTAGTGCCATTGACTCTCATTGAAAAGGCAATTGTTAATACTCTTTTATTACAATTTGATATCTAATTTAAGTTTCTTTTCCCCATTCCCTCATATTGAAATTCCTTCACAATTTCAGATAGGTGAAGATTTTTCTTCATGTACTATAAATCCACCTATTTGCATAGATGGGTTGAAAAAAATCATCTGCGTGTTCTCCTTCTAAAAAGAAATGTAATTACAAATTATATACATTTGATGAATATTTGTTGTGTTTGGTAAGGACTTAAACGGGATTTGTAAACAGAAAACTGGAAGAAATAAATTAAGATATGATATATCTATGGCAATCTCTAAAAGAGCTATTTTTGAAGCCATTTATTTACAAAAATAAAGGATGGTTCCAACCTCCCAAGCTCAGATAACACCTAAAGATTTTAATTTGCAGAAAATAAATGAGAAAAACGTTTTTTATTTAAAAACACTGTATATTTTAATTGCCAGAGCTGGTATTTAAGGATATAATTTCAGAACATTCATTAATATCTGTTAAGTCTTGTGAGAAATAAAGAAAATATTAGTATTTACAAACATTTGTTGATAATTAATATTTCTAAGGGAGTCCAAATCACAGAACACTCAAAGAATAAAGATTAAGTTATTTTAGTTTGAAATAATTCTGAGCTAAAAAAACGTATGGATTTGATAGTCTCCTTGATGTAAATACACATTTGTTTGGACCTATAAATGTTTTCAAAGGTTAGGAAAATATGAGCTATTTTTACCTATGAACAGCTATTGTATAAAAGATTTCATCTCAACAGATAACAGATGGTTTGCAGTTCTAAATAAATCTGAATCAAAATCGAGGTTAATCAGAGATGCATGAAAAATGCTTTTAAATTATTACAAAACAATTTTATTGAAAATTACCAATTTTAAATGACGATGGTTGTAATACATCACTACCACCACAAGGTGGCAGTGATGTGTTGAGCTGTATTCCAGTCGTCATGAAACAGGAGCTCTTTATTATGTCCAGGTGATTCAAACGGGTTTGGTACCTTCAGTAATTTTTGAAATCGATCCTAATTAATGAAAAAAAGTATTTTCTCTTATCTTCATACTGGACTGTGAATATCAGAAGCCCTAAAAAATTACAACTTATTTTTGTTTTTTTGTCTTTAGATCTTTTCTCTTTGGTGGTGAAACCCATTCTGGTTCTCAGTCATTAAACACCAACATAAACTAAGCACTGGTAAGTAAACCATGTGTGAAATAATTGAAATAGTTGAATAATAAAACTGGATTACCTCTTTAATCACAGCCTTGTTTTTGATTACATCTGTTCTGTATATTTAGTGGTGGACTTGATGATATATAATGATAATATGATGAATTATGTTTATTATCCTGTTAAAACAAGTAGGTAATTTAATCCTTGGTCTACATTACATTTTTACCCATTGTATTCTGCAGATTTCCTATATTTGTGGCAATGCTTGATTGATTCGTTAAGTTAGTCTAAGTTAGTTGATGCTGCAACTACCCAAGTGAGCTTAAATACAAATGTAAAATCCCAGATGGGTTGACTATCCAAATAATTTGTTTTTTGGTGAATATGATGTTGACAGGATGCCTACAAAATATTTGGGTGTTTATCCTGCTTTTGTTTTGTTCATTGTGTAAGGTTGGGTCTTATCTGCTATAAATCTGAGTGTCCCAGCTTATGTAAATCCATGTTTCGGATTTCAGGATTGTGTTTACCAGTACAATCAATAATACAACTCAAGTTTACTGAATAACAATGATTTTATGCGTAAAGCATCTGCTTAAAAAGTGAAAACACAAACAGGTTAAAAACAGCTTCACTCTCATTTTATTGACACTTGTTTTATAATAAAATACAGTGAAGTTAGTAATAATGTGACAAACTGTCAAAAAGGTATAGAAATTTCTTCAAGGGACTTTGATCATTTAGTTACTGAATTATTATCTGCATGTAAAGCAGGAGGATGGCGGTGAATGTCTACTCAACTTCTATGAATGCTGAAAACCTGAGTCGTCATGACATGCTGGCATGGGTCAACGACTCTCTACTGCTCACCTACACAAAGATTGAGCAGCTCTGTTCAGGTAAGCAATCGCATTTTATTCAGGAATTATTTGAAGACTCCCATTAATGGTTTCTTTTGTTGTTACAGGTGCTGCTTACTGCCAATTCATGGACATGCTGTTTCCAGGCTGCATATTATTGAAAAAAGTCAAGTTCAACGCCAAACTGGAGCACGAATACATCCACAACTTTAAGGTTTTACAGGCTGCGTTCAAGAGAATGAATGTGGACAAGGTAAGACGAGGTTACTACTACCACTTGATTTAATTGTAAAAAGCCTATGGATGTAATTTTCATAGTATTGTTTTCCTGCTACCACTTGTCACAGATCATCCCTGTGGAGAGGTTGGTGAAGGGGAAATTCCAGGACAACTTTGAGTTCCTTCAGTGGTTTAAGAGGTTTTTTGATGCCAACTACGACGGGAAAGAGTACGACCCTCTACTGATGAGGCAGGGTCAGGAAGCGACGCTACCTAACCCAGGTATAGAGGACATAAGTATGTCTTTGTCTGCGTGTGAATCAGGGAATGTTGGTAGTTCACTGCTTCATTTACTTACTTTCATCACCTCATTTAACCACTTCCCCACCTGTAACCCAGGAGAACCCATTCATCCTAAACCTAAAAGAGCGCCTCGCTCAGGTAACTCCATTCAGCATGTGTTTGGCGAAAACTTAAGCTGGGATTTGGCTTGTTGATCACTTATTTCTGGTTTGATGTGAGCAGCCTTGGTGTGGTTTTTACACATTAATTGTTGCACTGTTATATTACCAAACATGAAGAAAATGAATAGTAGTGAGAAACTTTGGAGAACAACAGCATGCATTGTTGAATGCCCTGTTATGGTTAAAAGCGAGTTATACATTCTGATTTTTAAGAAAGGGGAAGTAGATATAAACGTAAAATGTGCTGATAGCTTCAAAACCATCACTTGATCCCTCAGATGAAAAAACATGTACATATTAAAACATTAAGGTTGTTTCTGTGTGTGTGCATGTCTGTATTTCCCATTGTTTTAAATAACCAAAAACCAAAATGGCCACATTACCCAACAACAAAAATAATCTTAATTATGAACATATGTTTTATAAGGTCAGTAAGCATTTAACTGTTATGATACATGCACCCATAAGAGTTTTGTGGCAAATACCCGATTTTTGTTTTGTTTCTGATTTCTCTTTAAGATCTATAATCAGCAACATTCAAACATTTTTTTACCCTTTCTGAGCATCAGTTATTTAAATGAAGAGCAGAGGCAATTCAACATCCTTTGTGAGGAAGAAGTCCCTGTAAAACAGGGGTTTACTAATAGTTTAAAACAACAACCAAATGATTACCCTGTTGGCATTTTAAGCTGTTAGCATCTAAGCAGAGTTAGCATTAGTCTTTCTGTGTGTTCTCCAAAGAACGTAGCTTAGGGGGCGCATCAAGGCGATTAAAACTGTTGTCAGCCATTGCACCCTTTATGAGTCCACTATTGCTTATTTGCATGTTCAGTCAATGGGAACAGACACCCTGTAAATATTACCACACTATGTATGATGAAGTGGCTATCTGATTTTTAGCAAAGGATTTTTTGCTAAAATTAAAGATTTTAGTTTTTTAAGAAGTCTGGTCATAATTGTCCATTTCTAGTTTGAAATACTACACATTCAGGCTGGATTATTTTATCCTGAACTGAGATTATAAAAACATAAAATCCTTTTATTTGCATCTTGACCTTGTACCACCTTAAATTAGTTCTTTACATATGTAATAAGTTACATAAAACATCACAGTTTTGCAGATTTGACTTTGTTTGGGAAGAGGTTGTGAGGCAGGAGGAGGGTCTTACTCAGGGCAATATTTATACAATAAGAGTCCTTCTCCGTGACACACAGAGGTTAAAGGTTCAAAAGAATAAAACAAAGCCACTTTGCTGTTCCCAGTTGGCCGTTCTGCTGAAATCTCACCTGAATGAACAGCATGCCTGTCTGTAGACAGTACAGCATATCAAATCGCAATATTAAAGTCGGAGTGCAATTGAAAGTACTGCTTGAATGCAATATTTGTCAGGCTACAGAAGTTCAGGTGCCAAGAACCGAAACTCGGCCTTCTCATAATAGCTTAATTTAGATGTTCGTGACAAAGATCAGAAAAACTCAGAGAGAATATGACAAATGTGAAAAATATGGGTAAATCATAATTAAAATGCCTAATGATAATATTGTTAATAATGTCACGTTTTTTCTAAAATCACACAGCCCTACATTTTACACACCTCAAAAATACTAAAACTTGTTCCTGCTTAGACGGTGTCTTCACTGACCATCCGGTCTGGCTAAAGGTCCAGTCACCAGCTTATTGCATTGAAACGTTGAGAGACTCCAGGGGTATTCATGTTTAAAAACAGCTTTTATTACCCTCATTTAATTTATTAAGTTATGAAATTCATTAAGTGAGGGCGGTTTCCATCTCTCTGAGGGTTTTCTGGCTTGCCTTAAGATCTATCTTTAAGTGAACTTAGTCACTTAGGGTTCAGCTTTTCTCTGTGTTTGCCTGTGTTTTGAGCGGGGTAAGTGTCTCATTGTGGAAATAGAGTACTTTTGTGAACTCAAGAACAGTGAATGGAACTAAACTGTATGCAGTAACTGAAAACAAAAAGGCAAGCATATAAACATGCCAAACCTTACAAACTGCTTTAGAAAGATAAAACATAGGTGCTTCTGTGTTTTAGGTCCCATGAGAACATCTCCCACAGCACCGAAGACCGCCCCTGTTCCACAGAGACAGATCAACCCACCAGCAGCCCGCAGGAGCAATCCAGTGACCCGCAACGGAGGAGACGCAGAGCTCGTAGAACTTAACCAGCAGGTACCGCAGCTCTGATCAGTCCAAACGTCATTGGCTTCCTGGGAAGTCTCAGGTTAAAGCTGCATGTAGTGGTATCCTTGATCAGTCATCTTAGATGTAAACTTCCAGGGAATTGGGGATATATCTATCCAGTATGTGAAACAGGTTATCCTTGACTTCATCACATATGCCCAGCTGGTGTCCCAGTTTGCTGTTGGATCTGTCCTCATGTGTTTTTTTCTCCCATCTCTAACTGGTTGTAGATAATGGATATGAAACTGACTATAGATGGACTGGAGAAGGAGAGGGACTTCTACTTTGGGAAACTGAGAGACATTGAGCTCATCTGTCAGGAAAACGAAACCAATCCAGTTCTCGGCAAAATCATTGATATACTGTATGCTACAGAGGTAAATGAAGTCCATCACACACAGACACCAACACGTTTACAGAGCACATACTTTAATAACCACACATCAACACCCATGTCTATAGCATTATTTGACAGCATCTGAGATACTTGTTGGCTTGGAAATCTGTTCTAGATTTTCTATCTGCTGAGTGATATTGTTGGTGTACCTTCAGTAACATCAAGATTCAACCTAGAAACCTGACTGACAGTAAATTGGACAAACGTATGTGGTTTTAAATAAATATTGAGATGCATATGCAGTGCAAAAGTATTTATACACATTTTAGCAAAACACAACTTCAAACTTCAATGTATTTTGGTGGCATTTTATGTGACAGATCAACACACAGCAGCACAGGAAAATGAAATTCAAACACAATTTACTTAATTTTTTTAGAAATAAAAATCTTAAAAGTGTGGTGTGCATTTATATTCACCCCCCTTCATGGAAGGATGCTAAGAAGAAAGCCATTGTTGAAAGAAAGTTATAAGAAGTCCTGTTTAAAGTTTTCCATTAGCCATGTAATGGGCACAGAAAACATCTGGAAAAGGTTGTGGAAAACTACCACATGGGGATAATGTGTTTCAGCAGAGACAGGGAAGCTGGTAAAGTTGATGGAAAGATGGGTGGAGCTAAATACCGAGCCATCCAGGAAGGAAACATCTAGAATGGCCTAGTCAAAGTCCTGAAATAAGACTCCATGGCAAGCCTTGAAAAGTTATGTTCACAGACGCTCTACATCTAGTATGATGGATCTTGAGCTTGTGTGTTTAGTTTCTAGATTTGAAAAGTTGGTGTAAACATAACCCAAAAGACTTAAACGCACGACACACCTTGTAGATTTTTATCTGTAATTCATTTTAAAGTCATGTATCATTTTCCTTCAGCTTTACAATTACAGAGTACTTTATGTTGGTTTGTCATTTAAAATCCTGTTAAATTTGATAAACCACACAAAGCTTGCAGTTGTAATTTCCCATGCGGTGAAAAAGTCCAGAGGGTATGAATACTTTGCCAGGGCACAGCAACTGGACCGATGTTCTTTAGATATGCCGGCATATTCTGCTTCATTGACACGTTCCACAGATGAGGTATAGTTACTAATCAGGCCCTGGTTTCTGTCTCATAAGCCAGTTGAAGCTGAAATTAGTTGTATATTTAATGGTCGTCTCTGCTTTATCTGAGATCGATTTATTTTCAGTAGTATGTTGAATGCCTGGTTTGTTCAAACAGTTATCAGGAGCATTTATTTAGCAATGTGATCAAAATAAAAGCTCCATTTATCCTGTGGTAATCTGTTCTACAAGGAAACCTAGGAGTTTCTATTTGAATTACTTATTAGTGTAGATACTAGAAAATCAAGAGAAATACAACAAAGATGCAAACAAGTACAGTAAACCAATGTTAAAAGGGGTCTTTATGGAAAGATTTAAAAACATCAGAGCAGCACAAACATAAAAACTGACACAAACTTTCTTTGCAGGACGGATTCGCACCTCCAGAAGATGATGAAATTGACGAAGGAGCACGAGATCAGGAGGAGTTCTGAAATCTTCCTCTTTTTTTCACCTCCATCTCTCACCTGTCATACATTAATCAGACCATTGAGTCTTTTTTGCGTGGTTGTACCCCCTAAGTTCATTTTTTAAATCTCCCCTGACTTCTTCCATCTCATTTACACGTCCATGATGACTTTGTTGGACAGGCTAGCTCCCCAGACTTTGACTTGGAAAGGACACTAACCTAGATGTGTCTGGACAAGGGCCCAGCAGCCTAGCGTGGCTTGACTGACTAATTCTAACCGGTTTTCAGAGGGGGCAGCTGCACTGCACATTGACTTCAGTGTGTCACATATTCAGAGTTAACAGCAACGGGATTTTAAAGCTGCGGCAGCGGTGCTTTGAATCTGTCTGTGTGAGGAGACAAGGCACATCCTTGCTTCAAGAGTTTATACATAAAACATTAAGTTTTACAAGCAATGTGATTCTCTTTTCAAAGTGAGATTATGAAAAAATGTTTCACCTCTTAGTGTGGCCAGCAAAATGGAAATATTTTGATTATATGATGACAAGTGAACGATTAGCTCAACAGACATATCACAGGCTCTGAACAGCACACATATACATGCTTAATGCGACTCCTCGCCCTGAAGACAAAATTCAGATGTGTTCGGGTTCATCAAGTTGTCCCACACGAGATCGTTTTCTCATGAAACTGTTATGACAGCTTGTTAGGTGCTGCCTGGTGTATTTATGTTTCTATTTATTTATTTGAGTTAATCTGCTCTGTACAGTTTCTGAAGAAAAATATGTTTTGGATTTGGGGAGATTGAAGGTCTTGCACTAAATGTAGCGAAAAAAAACCGACTGAAATGATCCAAAATGCCAACATGCAGTGACTGGCTGCTGCCAGGAAGATACAGGAAGATGCAATTTTATATTTTGTAGATTTATTTTAAAGAATGTTTTTTTTTTTTTTTTATTGCATTAAATTCCTCAGTGGCCAAGTCAAAAGCATCTTTTTAAAGCTTATCAAACAAATATTAGGCCATAAAATCTATGAATGAACAAACACTGCAGATCAGCACTACTAAGTACTAATGTTTGACTGTGTTTATTTAGTTAAACATCATTCCTCTGTTGCCGCATTTGAGTTTTCGCATGTTGCAAAGCGTTCAAACGCCATCATGGCTGCCAAGGAAACAAAGGCTTGGTTTGTTGTGATTAATAACCAGGTTGAGCATGACTGACATTAGTTGGAGCAGTCAGAGAGTAGAAGACATCCTACCCTCTCTTTCTGTTTCTTACCATGGTAGCCATGTGATCAACTTGCTTCATTTGGAGTTACTGCTGGAATGAAATAAAGCTCTGAGGTTTCAAGAAAATGAAAGATGTTTGTTGCCTGTCATGATGCTGGTCTATGTCACATTTACAGATGTACAGCTTAAATACAGCCACATGCTTATTATTAGGTTGCAACAAATTCAATTCATCTTGGTAAAAAGGTTTTTGAACCAAGGGTGATATTTATTGCTTAGAGTCGTGTCCCTTCTTGCCAGATGAAGTTAGACAGTAATCTCCATGGACGATGATGTTTGCAGATGATATTGTGATCTGTGGTAAGAGCAGGGAATGGGTGGAGGAAAATCTAGAGAAATTTAGGTTTGCCCCGGAAAGGAGAGGATTAAAGGTTAGTGGAGCGAGACAGAATACATGTATGTGAATGAGAGGGACCCAAGTGGAGCCCTGAGGTTACAGGGAACAGAGATAAAAAGGGTGGAGGGGGTTTTAAGTACTTAGGGTCAACTGAGGGCCAGACTGAGATGGTTTGGACATGTACAGAGGAGGGATAGCGAGTATATTTGTAGAATGATGCTGAGGCTGGAACTGCAAGGGAGGAGGCCTAGAGGAAGACCAAAGAGGAGATTTATGGATGGAGTGAAAGAGGACATGCAGGTAGTGGATGTTAGAGAAGAAGATGGCGTTAGATGGAGACAGATGACTACCTGTGGTGATCCCTGAAAGGGAAAAGCTGAAAGAAAAAGAAGAACATAAAGACCCAGAGTGGATGCCGTCAACATTCTTTGAATGAAATGCATTAAGACAGAAATCCAGGATTTTCGGGCCTAGAACTGAGTCATTGGAGTGAATCTGCATCCAACCGTCACCATCTGTTCAACAGAGAGCAACCAGACAGACAACAGTTGCAGGTTAACAGGACCTGGCACTTATCAGTTAAGGTGAGGGTAGGAGAGGACATATGGGGATGATTCAACACACTTAAAAAAACAGAAGGTTACTGTGCTTTCAAAAAGACACATTTGAATTTACCCACATTTTCTTTTTAAAATTAAAAATATGAACATTTATTGAGCAGTTTACTTACTATGGAACCTAATTTCTGGAACCTAACTTTTGTAGCTTCTCAGACATTCACACACAGTTTTCTGAACTAAACTGCTGTTTTCATTTGAATTAATTTATATTTTTTCGTGCGTTTTGACTGTGTTTGAACGTCCTCCGCTGACATGAAAGCTAACGGTTCTAACGCAACACTCAATGACGTCAGGCCGACAAAGAGACGTGGCAGAGCCGTTGATCAGAGCCGCTGACGGAGCGTCCCGTCCTACAAACGGCAGCAACAAGGAGAAAGAAAGAAAGTCACGGTGCCTCTCGAACTAATAACTGGCCCATCTGGACTGGAAACATGGCATCTAACAACGGCTCGGCCGGGAAGTGGGAGGTAGTGAAGAAAGGGAAGAAAAGTAACCCAGGAGGAGGAAACGGGGGAAGGAAAGCCCTCGGAGAGTCTAACCAACCGTCCAGACGTAAGTGAACAAGGCCTGGTCCTCATTGCTAGTTGCTGCCCCTGTAGGCTTTCCCTTAATAATACAAAAAAATAAATAAATCAGGGGGATGTTATCTGCGAATATTTTATTTAAAATAAAAATGTTCACAGTCCTTCCTGGCGGAGCTGTTCTCGGAGTATGTCTCACAGCTGTCAACCGATCGGTTAAGCTAACTGTAACAGCTAGCCTACATTCCTGGTTTCCTCCCTTTTAATAATGTTCTGTTGTTAGTTTTTCCCTGTCACATTTACAAGATATTATCTAAATATGTCGACAGACACGTAAATTACAAATTGCCCACTATCTGATGTGTCGGTGTTGAGTTTCCTTGTAGGAAGCTAATCAGATAGCTTTTGCAGTTAGCCTTCTAGCAGCTTTTCCTTTTGCATTAGAAAAGTCCTCATGTCACAAAGATGTGGATAATCTCTGACTTTCCTGCGTTTTAATCCCAAAAGTGCTTTGTTATATTTAGTTTTCAAAGTTAAACATTGGGCAGCATGTTTTTATTTCAACTGTTTAACTGTTGAAACTATCCTGGCTGACCATTAAGGGTAGTTTAAATCCTGATTTATCGTTGTGTTTAATTAAAAGTAAAATCTTTTACTAATGTTAATGTTCACATAACACGTTAGAATACACAGTATTTAAAAATAAGTGAATTTTACAAACATAAATTAGATCTGTAACTTATTTTGATCATCTTCATTGGGAGTAAAGAACAGGTCTTATTCTTTGCATATTTTACTAAAAATAAAATAGGGTTTTATCGGGCAATGTTTTGCTTGTGTAACCAGTCTGATATAAAAGATCAATCCTGTTCAACACCTAAATATATTAGAGATTTTTGAAACTTTGGCAAAAACATGTCTCACTTTGAAAAATGCTAATTTCTTTTTTGGAAAATTGTGAACATTTTCATGAATAAAAAGAATCAAGGTAATAATTGGGTGGTCTTTGCATATATGTTAGGTTATTTTATAGGATTATTTTAAATTTAAATCAGTTTTCCTTGGATAGGAGATAACCATTTCAACTTGATTTAAAAGCAAAAAGTAATAATTTAATTTAATAATACCCTTACCACATGAAAGAGGATATTATAATATGAATTAAAATCTACCAACTGTGAGTTCTGAACAATATTTACTCTTATTTTGTGGTTGTTCAAAATGTGTCCCACCATTGTCAGATATTTATTTAAAAAAAACAATAAAATCGGGCAAATACAAGGTCAGCTAAATTCCTGAGGATCCCACTTTCAAACCTTCAGCTCTACCGTATGGTTCAAGATCCTGTAAGTTTGCAATTTTTTCTTAAACTTGTTCGTATTTTTGCACACTGCAGCTGTTGCAGCCATAACATGTCAATACCATCTATTTGTATACAAAAAAAATTACATTAGATTATGACATAACCGGAAGTAGCTAGCAATAGAGGGGAAACAAGACAGATAATGTGAGCAACTCACGCATATCATGTCTAAGAGTAGGTTTCTGTCACCTCCGTCAGGGTGTCTGATGATCTGATGATCACAGTAAATACCAATATGACCTGTAATGTTACTAGAGAAGAAGAAGAATCAGGGAATATAAGCTGAGAGAGAAAATACACAGTGACGCAGAGTTAAAGGAGGAATACCTCAGAACGGAATGGCAACGATAGGGGCAGAGGGCAGCTAAAATCTATCAATGACTTGAGTGAAAGAGAAATCAGAGGACGGCTTAGAAACATAGGCAACAAGTATCAAGAGAACGTAAGAGAAAGGGCTCAGATCACCCAGAAACTTCCCCAGACAGTCCAGTGGATCGGGCCGTACACGAGCCAGCTCGAAGTAGGCAGGCCGTAGCAGGAGAAAGGGAACGAAAGAAAACAAGAGCAAGATACTCTGGAGAGATGAAAGCCACTTCAAGAGCTACTTCAGGAGGTACCAAATAGTTGTTAAGCCAGAAGACAATGACTTGAGCGGTATAAGTTATTGAATTGTGTGTTGTAAAGAGGCCACTGTCGCCACCATCAACAGGCGTTTTATTAGTTTAACTGAATACGCTTTCAATATGTTTCTTCAGTGCTGTTGAGTTATTAAAGTCATGGTCTCTTTTAATACAAAAAATATGTTTGTTAAATACATTTTATATTTAGGACCAAAGTAAATGTTTTATGATAGATCTTTTAAAGGAGTAAATGTGAAACAGTATTAAAACATGAATATTAATATAATATTATGAATATTAATATAACAGCTACACCAGTACATCGCTGAACAGCCAAGACCTTGGTGTATAATGTCATACCTTCAGATTCCATAATTTAACAAATTATTTATAAAAAAAAATTAAAACCTGTTTTGTCCAAATTCCCAAGAATCAGTGAAAAATAAATGTATGTTTTCAAAGCAGCGCAAAGCTAATGCAATTATGTTTTTTTTAAGTAATGGGATTTTCAGATCCAAATTAGCACGAGGCTCTCCCTGGTGGTACAGTATATTAAATGAAAACATTTATTTGTGTTATTGTACCTGGTCCCCATTGCTGCACAGGATGAGGCAAATAACACATTTATCTCAACACTGCTTCTTCATTTCCATCATCACAATGTACCAGACACTGTCCCTGAACTGAACCGTCTCATTCACAAAGATCTGGGTCAGCTTTGGGCCTTTTTTTGGTTCTGATGTTCAGAGGACTCCATGGCCAAGCTCCTAAATACATCCAGACTTATTGGAGCCTTACTATCGGCCTTTGAAGTCATCTGACCTGAGGTTGTTGGTGTTACCTCGGACTCACTGGAAAACTCGTGGAGATCTGGCTTTTCAGGCTGTGGCTCCGAGGCTCTGGAACCTGCTCCCACTAGTTCTCAAATAATCGTTAACTGGAGTATACGTACTCTGAAACTTGCCATTTGCTGGAAAAACAACTCACTCTGAGCAGTAATTAGGCCAGCGCTGTACAAAAATATATACATTTTACATTTAAGATGAAAATCCTTCTTTGTCTGTAAATATTCTCTATCCAAATCTCCTCAAGTGGCCTAACTATATTAAGCACATTTTGCTTGCAATAGTTGATCAATAAATCGAAAAAATAGTCAACAGATTAATTGATTATCAAAATAATCATCGGTTGCAGCCCTAATATGTATGTAGGCCAAAGTAATTTGGTTTTTGGTGGAGATTGTGATGGAGGAGAAAGAAGAGAGTTCATAAGATGTGGGTTAATCTTAATCTCTATTGTCATCATTCAGCACTAGTTCTGTTTTTCTGATATCGTGCTGCTCTAATAATAAGCACAGCTTTGTAGTTCAGACCAAAATAATCAGTGAAGTAAACAGTTTTTTATTAAGCCTTCTTGGTCACTTCCTTCTTTCCTTTTACTGTTAGATGAGATCTGGACGTACCCCACTTCTGAAATGATATCCTGCAGGGTGCACCTAGATACATGGTGCAAGCAGATGCTCTCAGATTTTAAAGTCAATCTAAAGAAATGACTAACATGATCTTGACCTTGTGATTTGTTTTTGCTCCACTTTTATCACTGAGTCATTCCAGCCAAAGTCCGTTTGTTCAGTAAACAAGTTCAGTCCTCTGTTAGTAAGGAGGCTCTGTTAAGGTCTGATCATCTAATCATGTTGTATAACAAAGTTTTATCCACTTAGTTTGTTTGTGATCTGCTCCTAATGAAAAGAATTTGAAATGTAAAACCTGCCAAAATCTAATCCTAGCAGACAAATTGATATTCTACCTTCAGTAAATATGTCGTGAAACAGTTTGTGTTAAATAAAAGACTCACTCACCCTCAAAAGCTTTTTGTAGACCTTTGCAGAGAGCCGAGTGTTGAGATGAAAAGATTTCTTAATGCAGTTAAAAGCTGCACACTGCATTTAAAGCTAGATTTCACCAACGTGTTACTAGAGATTAGGGTTGAAACTCCAAACCGATGCTAAGAAAAAACTTGATACTGTTTTTAATACTGCTGCAACATTTTTTGAAGGCACAGGGTTCTTACTAGTTTGAATAGAATATGCTTAATTACAATCTGACAATGTTTTAACTTAATTATGTTAAGTAGGGGACAATTTGGTTATCCTTCAGAAAAACATGTAGCATTTAAAAGTGTAATTACCCTGTTTTGCAAAACAGAAGAGAAGATAACACTTAGTATAAATGTTATTATCCTGCTATGGAAGTAAGTATGTTTGATTCAGCGGTCTAATTATTTTAATAATGGCTGATAAGTATTACTACTGTGGGTCAAATAAAGGATCATTGTAACCTAAAATAAGTAGTGTTTTAAAACAAACATGGATCTGGTTCATGCAAACACCCTATTCAAATTGTGTCTTTCTGCTAATTTTGCAGGACATTTTCTTTAGTGATCAACTACAGCATCCTACTTTTTTCTGCTGTAATCGTCAGCGTCAGTCTGGCTCCACCGTGATCCGTGTTATCATTAGCCTCCACTGCTTTTACAACCAAACAGAGGAGTAATGGAGGAACTTGTTCAACCAACTTGTTCGTTGGTTGGTTTGGTAAGAAGGAGCGTGGCGTGGGTCGGACTCTCATCTCGACCGCTCAGGCCAACAGAACACCGTCATTGGGCTGTCCGTGTCCATGAAGCTAATATTTCAACAGATAGCGTTAGCTTATGTCGTCCTGGAGGTTTACATATTACTGATTAGCGTGTGTATTTTCAACAATATTTAGGCCATTACCATCGCTGATTTCCAAAAGGCTGCCAATATTTCCAAATCCAATATGTTCCAGAAAGCTCAAAAGGATAAACAGCAACATTGCTTTGATTCATTCAGCCTTCATGTTATCTGTTGAAATTGGCTCTAGGTCAGTTCGACTAAAGCTCCTGAGGGCAGGTATGAATTTGGCCACCTGTGGCTATCATCTCCTTTTTGTCCTAAAAAAAGGGTCCAACATTACAAGAACTGCAGAAATGTGAAATGCAGAGAAGGAGCAAAACAACTAGCACTTGCTGGAGCCTAGCTCTCTGTTGTAACGGCCTGAATAAAAAGCTTCTGCAGATTAATTCTGTCAATGTGTGTAAATGGTGGTTCTGTACAACATGGTATAAAATAGTCTCAATAGGTCACACATAGGACGACTTCAATACATTTTTTTGGAAAGTTCTAATGTGAAAGTTTCATAAATGTTCTTGTAGATGCCAACAGCCTATTACGCAACCATGAAGGGAGGGCGGATGGGAGGAATAACAGGACTGTCGGGGAAAAGCCATAATCAGTGATTTGATTTTCTCCACAGTGTGAGAATAGACGAAAGTCTTCATTAAAGAGATACTCAAAAAGGATATTCAAAGATTCTCAGAGAGGTGCTGCATACATCTGCAGTTATATAACTATTGCTGACGTGTTTCTCTTCAGCACCCATGAAGATGTCGGAGACGCTGTTTGACGGTTTTGAGAAGATGGGAAAGAAGCAGAACAAGGAGCAGGTTCCACCACCAGCTGAGCCTCAGAACAAGAAGCCTTCATCAAATAAAGCTTCTAAGAAATCCCAGCCTAGCAATACAAACACACCTACAACTTACAAAAGCCTGGAAGAGGCCTTCAAAGCTGTAAGTAACAAAGTTTTTATCTGCTGATTTAAGAGCTTAAGAAAAATCTTATTCGTATTTACTCAGAATTTAACAGAATTCAGAACCCTTTTTAAACTAATTAACAGGACTTAAAAAATGTCAAAATCTTCTTAAAGACATGCAGAAACAATGCTGCATTGAGATGTTTTCCACCACAGAGCATCACATGATGGCTCGTTTCTAAGAATACATGCTTGATCTTTCATTTTAGCTGGATATCGGGGACCTGAAGCAGCAGTTGGCTTACAGTCAGTCCCTGTTCCCAGATAACCCATCAGTCTGGGTCAAAGACCTGGCAGGATACCTCAACCTGAAACTGACTGCGCCAGACAATGAGCCCACACTCAGCAGCCATGCTCACGGTCAGCTAAATTTACGCTTCTGCTTTCTGGATTCTCAGTATGAGAGGTTATATTTTTCTGTATATTTAATTCGTTTATTATTCCTCCTTTCCTTTTTACCACAGACTATCCATACTGCCTTATAGGAAAAGAGCTGAGGGGAGTCATCAAAGGCCTCATCGGACGTTGCAGCAATATTCTGCCTGATTTCTTCGACTATTGTGTCTCTACTATGCTCAGGGAGCTGGACAAACAGCCAGGTAAATCTGAAGGCTTGCCAGTACTGGGAATGACTCAACATCCTTCTCCTTCTTGTCCTTGTTGGCCTTTTTCATTTCCTAATGATTTTTATAGAAATGTGATAGTTGAGAAGATAACCCTTTATTAAAGATTTGGGGTAGTGGAAAAGACACATTTAATAGTACCTGCATGTTTTTTCTTGTTTTCAGGGGAACCTCTTCATGGATACAGAGTTTGCATTCAGGCAGTCTTACTGGACAAACCTAAAATAGCCACACAGAGGTTATCAGAGGTTAGTGTCACTTTGAGTCCAGCAGGTGCAGGATTTATTACTGCTGCTTTTTTGCTATTTGTAATATAGTGGTAGTTTGTCTTTTGAATGTGTTGCTTTCTCTTCCCTTTCTTCCTCCCCAGTATTTGGAGTTATTGCGATCCGTTCAGAATCGTCCAGTGAAATGTTTGACCATCATGTGGGCTTTGGGTCAAGCTGGATTCTATGATCTCAGCCAGGGCCTAAGAGGTAAAAACGTTTAACTTAGATTGTTAAATAGAAAGGTATACAAAAATAAGAATTGAAAAACTGTGGCGTACATATGCAGTCAGTAACGCCTAAATAAAATCCAGAACAACCAATCTATTTTTGTAAATAGCCATAAAACAAAGCTTTGAACATTTCAATTATCATTATATAATCTTATAATCATCACTGCAACCCTTCCAAGACATGACCGACCATTTAGACTGACTGAATGGGCCAGGAGAGGATCAATTAAAGATGCAACCAACTAACTCTGGAGGTCCTGCAGAGATCTGCAGCTCAAGTGGGAGAATCTGTTGACAGGCTAACTATCAATCATGCGAGAAGTCAGCGTTTGCTACACGCTGTTTAGTGGATACTGCAAACATGTGGAAGAACTTGCTCTGCTTAAATGAGAGCAAAGTGAAACTTTTGGCCCACATGCAAAATGCTGTGTGTGTGGCATAAACCAAACACAGCACATGACCCTGAACGCAGCATCATTAGCAACATCTAAATGCATCTAAATCTAAAAATGGCTGCGGTTGAAATTGCAGCAAAAGGGAAATCTACAAAATATCGACTCAGGGCGGCTAAATACATATTGGCACCACATTGTTTGTTAAAAACGGACAGTAAAACATGAATTGTTTTCCTTCCATTTTGCAATTATGCCATACTTTCTGATGGTCTGTCACATAAAATCCAAATTCAATATTTTAAAGTGGTTACCTGAATAAAAGTTGAAAGGTTTAAGAAGTATGAGAGATTTTCAGTGCCCTGCACGCGGCAGACATGTTGTGTAATGAATGACTTGGGGACCGCGTTGCTTTTCCCTCACTTTCCCAAGAAGATATGATTGCAGAAATATTGGGTTAAGGTTCACTGGAGTAACGGTTCACATCAGAGCAGGAACACATCTAGTGACGGCCCAAATATTTTCCAGTTTTTCATTGAGACTGAGGGTCTGCAGATTGTGGACACAAGAATGAGCATTCCTGGAATGTCTGGAGAAGGCCAAGGTCCTTTTCTCTCTGATGGAGAGGAAGAGGAAAGCCACATCTGTCACAAACACACATGGCTTATTAATGTCCACGGTTTCCCCTGTTGAGATGCAAAATATTTTATCATAACAAAATCACAGGATGGCTTAAAAAAGTCAAAACTTTATTTGAAAAGCAGGTGTTCTAAAGCAGTTTAACTGAATTTCTTTCTTCATGAAAGTCAGCCATTTGTTGTTCTTTATTAGGTTAAGAACAAAAGGCTGAAGCCTCTCTTTTTGACCGTTCCTATAAAGCGAGTCATGTTTTTATGATTTGTTCTGCAGTATGGCTGGGTATCATGCTTCCTGTGCTGGGGATAAAGTCCTTGTCAGCATACGCCATCGCCTATCTAGACAGACTTCTCCTGTAAGTTTGCCTTTTTTTATTTAGTTTAACTAAAAACTAATTTACTATTCACTGTATCAGTTTTAGATTTTTCACATCTTTTGCTTGTTGTGTTTTTCCTTACTGGTAAGGTGAAGAAATGTGTATATTAAGAATATTAACGTGTAAACTACTGCATCATGGTCTCCCTACTTTGGATCAGTGATATTTAGATTTCCTGGCATTGTTTGTCTTTTTTTTCCCAGACTTCATACAAACCTGACAAAAGGATTTGGCATCATGGGTCCTAAAGAGTTCTTTCCTCTGCTTGATTTTGCCTTCATGCCTAAGAACGCCCTGTCACCGAGGTAAATACAAGCTCATGCAAACCTGTTAGGCTGGTCCTTAAAAGCTCTTTTATTTTCCTATGCATAATCTGACTCACAACAGGACTACAGTTGTATTCAATAAATTACAAGATGCGTTCTAATAAAGCTCGTTTGTCAGGTTAAAAGTAGCTTTAAATAACAACCTTTAAGTGGGTGCTTACATACTTTTCATTAAGCCCACATTTCTGTATTAAAAAAGTTTTTTCTAATTTCCTGATGTAATACTCCAATCTTAAATGTTGTGTTTTCATTAGGCTGGAAGCAGAAGGTCATCATATGTAACGGAAATAAAGCCTTGAAAACATCAGTCTGTGTGTAATTCATCTAAATAATGTGTTTCACTTAGTGAAATGAGTTACTGAAATTAATAAACTTTAGCAATATTCTAATTTATTGAATATGACTGTATATGGTGTGGAAATAAGTGGCTGAATGACAAATACGTTACCCAAATTAAACCTAGCGAAATGTTGTAGTCCGTTTTACATACTTTACTTTCTATCCACTTAGGTGGATTTTCCACCACACAAAACAGCTGACAGTCATTTGGCAAATATCATGTTTAATCTTTTGTGCAATCGTTTGTACTTGATTAATGTTTTGATGTAACATAGCTAATGTTTTGTTTTCTGTTAAAACAAAAGGTAATAAACCCCCAGTTTTACAACAGTTTGCAGGAGCAGCTGAGGTGTTTGTATCCTCGACTGAAAGTCCTCGCATTTGGAGCCAAACCAGAGAGCACGCTGCACACCTACCTGCCATCTTTCCTGTCCAGAGCCACGCCGCACTGTCCGGACGACATGAAGAGGGAGGTGAGGCACCACATCCGTGTTGCTAAAAGGAAGCAGTTTTAAATGCTTACCAAAACAAAAATGAATGAGGAAATGAGAAATGACTCCTCTCAGAAGTGGTTGCAGAAAAAGTTTTCATGAGTGTTTGGAGCTACTAATCCAAAGCTTCGATCCCCCTGGCTGGAAAAGTACGAAATTTGATCATTTTGTGGGTCTGGATATTTTCCAGGTCTGGATAAGTATGGAAAATGATTCTTTTCTGTTTATTTGTTGTTCTATCCATCCATCCTTCCCTCAATTCATTCATTCATACCTCAATATTATACAAATAAGAATTGGAAAATTCTGGACATCCGTGTCTGGAAAAGTATGGAATTCTGACATGAACTGTGTATATATGCTTTTATTTTCTATTTAATTTGCCGTCCTAAAAACTCTGGTTTTGCTGCTCCGACTATTGAGTGCATTGACTGAAACACGTCTTTGTTTCATTTTGCTTCTTGCAGCTGCTCAGCAGCATGACGGAGTGTTTGTGTGTGGATGTGCAGAGCCTTGGAGTATGGAGACAGCTCTACACAAAGCATTTACCCCAGTCCAGGTGAACATAAAGGTTTTCTGGGGCAAGATAAAACTGAATCTGTCTGTTAGGATTTGTCCTAGATTTAAATTTCCCTCTTTTCCTCTCAAGTCTGCTGTTGAACCACTTACTGAAGTCATGGAATGCTCTACCACCAAAGGTACGCCTTTAATACCATGATGTGGCATAAACCAAGCTGACCTTCCTGACAAATATTCATCAGAACGATGAAACATTTCTACGTTTACATGTTAACAATTCTGCTTTTAATGTATAGTTGCGGAAAAACCTTGAAGAAACGATCCAGTCTTTTAGAGTGACCAACGAAGAAATGAAAGACACAAATGAATCTCAAGACCTCCAAGAGTGCAACAGCCTGTGCCAGGTGAGATGATACTATAATCATTGTAGAGCACTGGTTTAGTTGTCCATAGGAGTTCAGTTGTATTTATACAAAAATAAAAAGCACAAATGAGCGCGGCGCTGGCGCAGCAGTGGAGCTTGCAGCCCATGTATAGAGAGGTTTTGTCCTTGGATGTGGCTGACCCCTGGTTCGAGTATCCGCATCGGTGACCTGTGCTGCATGTCTTCCCCTCTTTTCACCCCCTTTTCTGTATGCTTACTTTCAAATAAGACAAAATAAAGGCTGCAAAAACAAATCTTTGTAGAAAATATAACAATAAAAAGCAAAAATGTATGATGTTACCTAAATTTGTTATCACAGAATATTATCAATTATCTCCACTACTTTAAAATAATATTACATGGGCACGGGGCTGGTGGTGTAGGGGTTAAGCGCGCGACCTTGTGCCGAGACTACAGTCCTGGATACGGCTGTCTCGGGTTTGAGTCCCGGACCCGGCGACCTTTGCCGAATGTCTCCCCCTCTCTTTACCCTCTTTCCTGTTTACCCACTGTTGCAAATTGAAAAAAAATAAAGGCTCTAGTGCTGCAAAAAAATTATTAAAAAAATGTACAATATTACACATGGATTATTTCAGTGCTATCTATACCAGAGGTCAAGTCAAGTTTATAGCGCTTTTCAGCAACAAGGTCCTCAAAGCGCTGTACACGAGGAAAAACATCACAATAATACAGAAAATCAAACACAGAAAAACAAATCAAATGACATTAATAATCCTTGGGAGTTTACTGGTAAGAGCTGGTTCTAATCCAATCTTTCTAATGGTGTAATTAGCTCATTAAGTCCTCTGTGGTAAGGAATTCATCCTGTGCTAGAAGAAAATTAATATCTGAAAATCTATGAAAAGTAATGAAATCACACATTTAGGTAAAGTAAGATAGGAGGGAAAAAGATCTTATTTCAGACTCTATTCTGAGCAGAATAGAGTGAAATAGTACAAAAAACCTCAGCAGGGGTAAGCAGCACACACATAAGTAAAGATTCAGCAAGGGTACGGTGGAATCTTGAGGGTGCGAATATATATAGGTCTGAGTGTGTTTCCAAGAATTAGACTGTAAACATGAAGAAGCCAAAAATTTGCCCTTGAAAAGAGAGGGGGAATTTTATCAATTGGCCGCATGGCCCTACAGACACAGCTGGTAGGGGATTGCGGGGGAAGAACTCGTGTTTTTAAAAAACATCCAGGAGATTTTGTCGATAGCCGTAGAGAAGTTGCCAAAGGGCCAAAATTGGGGGCCCCAAATTTAGAAAAACAAAAAATTTGTGGTTCGGCATTTGTGAATTTTCCAAACCCCACCTTAAGATTTTTGCTGGTTATTCTCAATGCGAACCCAAATCCAAATTCTGGATTTTCAAGATCGGGAGCGTAAAATTTCCAAGATTATATCCTTTAACCTTGAGCCCCCAAACCGCTCCCAGGCTGCGATTTGTTTCAAAAATGTGTCCAGCTTCCGATTTGCTCTCTTAAGATTTTTAGTTGAGGTTGATCGCCTACAGACTTCCCCAAAAAATCGCAGGCAGTTTTGGAAACGTTTTTAAACCCCCCCCACGTTTTTGCGAATCACCGAAAGCCGGGTCCCCACCAACTCCAAACAGCAAAATCCTGTTATAAAAAAGGAAATTTTTTCTATGTGTTTCTCCCACCCTATGGGTCCCTCGCCCCCCTTTTTTTTCCCCCCTTTCTAAAAAGGGGCCTTTTCCGTTTTCCCGTTAAAAAAAATTTTATCAATTTCGTCCCGTGACCAAATCCTAATTAAAGTTTCAGACAAAAAACAGAAGAGGATCAGGGGGGGGGAGGGAGAGAAAACAGGGGTCTTCCCGAGAGCAAGACCCTCAAACCCCAGGGCCCAGATAAGTACCGGGCCACAGTTCAAAAAATAATATAATTATTAATTATATTTTTAATTTTTAATTTTGGGAGAAATTTACAGCCTGGGCTTTTACGCTGCGCTTCAGAAGTATTAAGAGCAACACCCCCACCCCTCAGTCCAGCAATTTTACCTTTTTGCCGTTCAACTCCATACAAGTTAACTGTGACTATAAAAAGCTGACTTTAGTTGGGCTATCTGCTCCAGTAGCCATCCTGCAGTCAGCTGCCTACCGGACATACTGCTCTTAGCTTGCCAACTGTGGTTTTAAAGCATTGTTCCCTTAATAACGGTGGCGCTCCTTTAGTTTCTGTGCCATGACTGTTCAGATTCTTGCCACAGCGAACATTTCCAAACCCCCCTTTTTTTTTCTTTTCCCACAGCCAAAAAATTCCCGTTCCCCCTTGATTTTTTGGTTGGCATTTTCATCAAAATGACTAAACTGTATTTTCCTTTTTGCATTTTATTCTTTAATTTTAAGGGGGGGGCGGGGGAGCGTTGCTATCCCCACGGTTCTGAGCTGATGCAGGGAACCGCTGGACAGGTCGGTGTCCATCCCCGGGGACTGTATTAAAGCATGACTTTTAAAACATTGGGTCCCCTTTATGCCAGAAAACAACCTGGACCAGGTCCTGCAGCAATAAAAACCAGTTTGTTTTTTTCTAGAATCTTCAGATGAAGATGCGCGGCCATGGCTTCCCCTGGTCCAAACTGCTTATGGTTTTGCTTGTGTTCACTGCCGGCTTCATTGCCCATGACATCAGGTCTCACGAGTCAGTCGCAGGTCTGAATGAGCACAGAGTCTTCATTTTTATTTCAAACTTCACAGTTTGCATGAGGCCCGTTGCTGTAACTGTTGTTGTGTTTCAGATTCCTCCACAGCCAAGTATCTGCGCAGCTCCGGAGTCACAGCTGTGTCTCAGCAGGCCTGGAGCAAAATAACGGCCTACACAAAGCAGGGCTTCAGGTTGGACCTCATGTTCATCATGTGCTGTATTCTTTTTTTTTTTTTTATTTGGCCCATTTAGTTTGCATGAATCCAGTTTAAACTATGCTGTGTAAAATCATAATGTGTTGCTCTCTTTGCAGCTGGCTGGAGAAAAACACTCCTCATTATTACTCTGAGTGTGTGAGGGTGTTCGGGCCAGTCATGGAACAAGGTGTGGAGAAAACAAAAGCAGCAGCTGTCGTCCTTTCTGAAAACACCTCACAGTTTATCCTATGGGTCAAAGAAACGACACCGCTGGCCATAGAATGGGTAAGATAGTGAATGTTTTATTTTCCTACTTTTAAAAATCTCCATTAAACTTTAAAAAATCAGTCATTTATACTAGGGACTGCAGCTGACTGTATTGGACTTTTCTTTGTTTTTCAGATTAACACCAACACTCCAGACAGTGTGTTCCAAATGTTGGCATATTTAAAAGAGCTTCTCATCTTCATCCATCATAACTATGTCCTCCCAGCACTGAAGTACATATCTGATCTTTTACTACAAGCGTGGACCAACCTGCAGGATTCCTGCAAGTCAGTACTCAAAGCAGCAGTGTTTTTTTATTGGCTGCAGGATTACATAAACATTTGGTGTTTAAAATATGTCCCTGGGGCCTGTTCAGCCTGCTGTTAGTAACAAACACGTTATTAGTTAAATAATGACATTGTGAAAATGTATGTACTACATTGAAACAGATTGGAAACCAGGAACATCATCTAGCTCTTCTAACTTTTGCTTTTAGATTTATATTGACACTAACATACATGTAAACATAAAATATGCCTTCTTAATTATACTAATGCCTCCCAAAAACACATTCTTAACAATATATGTTTATTTTTTTAATGGAAACCGATAATAAATTGGAGATGGAGATAAACTGATGATTGAAGCATTTTTAAATGCTTCAATTTCCAATAATAATAAGATTTTATTTAACCAGGAAGGTCAAATTAAACTACAGCATCTCTTCTTCAGGGGGAGTCCTGATCAAGATGGCAGCAAACACTAAAAACAGATTTATGTAAAATTATCATCAGAAAGGTTAAAAAATAAAAGAAGTTATGGAAAGGTTGCCTTGAAAGTAAAGCAAACTTTGAGAAGTGATCTTGTTAGTTTTAAGGTTTCACATTTATCACAAGAACAGCCAGAGGACTTCTTCAACCGCTTCGAACAGCTCAATCAAAGTTTCTCTGCAGAACTTGTCAGACAAGGCATTCTCATTTTGTATTTTAACATTTCACCTATATCTGTTAGGTGTTACATGTTTTAACCCTCCTTTTTGTCCTTGCAGTGGGGAGGTATCAGTGTCGTGTCTTCGGGGACACGCCGTGTACTTCACAAACTCAACATGGCAGCTGCTCCAACACACAACATCGGCCATCAAATCATGGGCTCAGGAGCTGCTGACGCGAGCAGGATAACACAACAGAATCAAACTGATTTTACCCATGCAATATAAACACTGTGTGTGCAGGTAGATGCTGTACACACACACTCACACACACACTCTGGCCTAGCGTGAGGCTGCGTTTCAGTGCATGGGGCTCCACTGAAGCCATGATCATCACTGGTCAAATGGAAATCAACTCCTTCAGAAAGACTTTTCTATCTTGTTTTCTTGCTAAATTTTTTTAAATCAGTTTCCTGTTTGGATCTTTCTACCGATCTTTTTGTCACTGCTGGATGTGGAGGTCGTAGTTTTTCTCTCTCCTTTTTCTATTGCAAGTTCCAGCTGTTGCTTTACCCTCTAGGGAGATCAAATGTTATTTATAAGAAAAAATGCAGATTTGTAGATTTATACGCCATTTTTATTTGAAGATAAATGTCTTCTAAGGAAACTTGGTAAAAGGCAAGAAAAAAAGAACCCAAGCAACAGAAGAGTTAAAGTTTTGAGGACCACTTCATCTGTGACGGTTTGTCTCAGCTTTCATCATTGGAAATCATTTTGGTAGCCTCATAGCATAATTACAATATAGCTGCTACGAGGCTATCGATTTGCAGGTTTATTTATTCCTTCAGTGGGCTTTAAGTGGATGTTATATTCTAGCAGAAGAGACCCGCATCTGTCCAGAATAACAAATAATTGCTTTTTCTTTCACTGTTCTGTTTATGCTTCAGTTCCTCCATTTCTAGGCTAGGAGAAGCACTCTATAAGTTCCCTCTTGACATTCTTAATTTGTGGCTGTGTGGCTTCAACGGGCTTATTGTCTTGGGATCATGATCAGTTCAGTACCAACATCCAGTTTTACTCTGAAACAGTCAACATTTCAGTCCAGTTTATTCATTAATGGTTCCTTGTACAGCAGATTGTATGAATATGCAGCAAACAGTGTCTTAATTTGTGATGAAAATCCTTTATAATAAAGACTTCAAACTGAATCTTGTTTCAAATTAATCCAAGACTTCTAAATCTTAAAGGCTGTTTCTGCAACACGTATCACGAGAGACGAATCTAGTCTTAACAGTAAAAAAATGCTTGATTGATGTATGACGTAAACAAATGTAAACGTTTCTCCCGTGCTGTGTTTCAGTGCTGTGATGGAGCGTTGGAAAATTGAGTTCAGTCCCTTCGATAGCTCAGTTGGTAGAGCGGAAGGG